>OU744451.1:842811-1178200 GCA_916610825.1 Haliclystus octoradiatus
CTATATTTATATCTAAGATGTCGAAATATATCAGGCTACCTTTTCAGGCCTAATAATTTCTCTGATGGAATCTAAAGATTTGTAAATTATCAGTTAAACAGAGGATTACCCAAGAAAAATATTAATTGTTAGACAAATCTATTTATACTTGATCATAATCTTGCGAAATAAGAAGTGTTGCAGCGTACTGCATAACTAGAATCAGCCTAATAGGGAGTAAAACTAATTGGAATATGATTTTGTAATTAATTTTGCTGTATGTGTAATTGTTTAACTTCCCATGTAAATTCCACCATCTCAAATCGTCAGATGATTAGAAATTGAAAATTTGAGAACAGAAAATATATCATATTTAACAGAAGCTTCTGTGATATACATTTGACAGAAAAACAATTGGTAACATTTTTTAATCCTCAAAACTCGTGACTGCTCGAAATAATTTAGTATTTTACGGCTGTTCAACGATTGATGCAAAAACTTGCTCAATATCCTATTTAATTATGAAATGCTTTACCAACCAAAATCCTGCTATGCTGCTTTTAAGCAGTCTTTAAATAATGTAAATATAAATCCGTATTGCACTGTCAATACTGACTTAGCTTGTAATGAATATCATAATTTTTCAACTTCTTTTATTTTCACATTTTTATCTAATTTTCATCGCATAATAAGTATAAGTGAACGCTTTTCTATAGTTTGCCAGTCATAATTTATTTGACAAATAAACATGCATTTAATGTCATTGTATTCATATTGTTATGAATTGTTGAAGTACTGTACTAGTATGAAATGTTTAATTACCTTGATAATGAGCCCTATTATCAAGATCGAAACATTTCATATTAAGGAAATGAATTATGTTGTTACCAATTGCTTTCTTCTGTCAATGATATCACATATAAATCATATGATAATGATATCAATGTGTAGGATATATCACAATCAATACCATTTGTTTAGGAATTAAAATTTCCTCCCAATGTTGGCCTACCATTTGGAGTGGATCAAAACATTGAACATTTCGTGATGAGGGTACTCTATCACAATAGAAACAAGGACATTGGTGAGTAGTACTCACTATGCTAGCTCAAATTTTTACATGAATTACACAGATATTAAGCAATTGACGCATAGTGTCCTATGAGCAATTGATATTTGGCGCAAGAGAGGCACGTAAGGAGAAAACGAGAAGGCATCAGAAAATCATGAACCAAATATCAATAGCTCATGGGTAATTGTGCGCCAGTTGCTTTGTATTATAAAGTCCCGAAAAAGGACTTTTATTTCGCCAAATGGTCATATAAAAATAATAAAAGGTCATTTTCCCACTCTTACGATTGTTCTCCGATTTTGACGAAGTTACCAAATGACTTTTTATCAACGGCTTCTACAAGCGATTGCTGTACTAATACATTGTAATCCTTATCATTAACAATAAGCAATTAGCCAAGCAGATTCAATTAAACGATATATAATCAAGTTACGCAACCGTCTTCAGTCAGTATACTGGGTTGTGTATTCGAGAAATAACGTCTAACCGATCTGCGTGTATCCACAAAATCAAAATATTGCACTTTGAAAATATCTACTTCGTAATTCTGTTATGTCAGGATAGAAGAGTCTTTAACTCATATGGACTATAAATGCGTTTCGAGACAAAAAAAATGTATTATTAGTTTACTTCGAAATGACAAATTATGTTTTAATTTCATTCAGATATAATCGATGATTCTGGACTTGTATTTGCTCTCTTCCCGTTCAATTCTGGATTTGGTGATAAACTAGTTGGAGTATTGGAAACCGGCATGGCATCCGATTCCACTCTCCTTGTGCCCCCTGGTCAGAGCAATTGGACAGATCATGGGTATTGTACAGCCATACCAAATTGTTTACAGGTAAGTCTTGATCTCGTATCGTTTTAATTTGCGCTAAGAATGTACAGATGACAGATATAGAGATATAGAAATAATTACAAACAGACAGTACTATTAATAGAGAGATACATGTGCTACACAAAATAGTTCATTTAGTTTTCAATGAAAAACTGTAGTAGAGTAGAGCCTAAGGTTCATGCACAGATAAACAAACGCACAGCCGAGCTACCACAATGCTCTATTGACCCTTACGAAATAAAGTAAATCTCAATTCAGTAAGAAATTATCTGATGATCGCAGGCTGTGTGAAATTTAGGGTAACAGTTTTTGGTATGTTTTATTTCTACAGCCCCCTCAAACACTCTTAAATACTCTTATAAATATATATCTAATCTTCCGATCCAAATATATCTTTGATTTTCGTTATATTAATATGATAATTGAGTCAAGAACTGCACATTTATTCCAGTTACTTCCAATCCTCAGACATTCTATTAAAAAAAAAATGATAATCGCTATAATCTTCGTTATTTATTCTAAAAGTATTTAATCTTTGGTATGCTTTATGCGAACCAGAAAGCGAAATAAAATAATTGAAACCTATCCGAAGCACGACTGGACAGCAACGATATACACTCTCAACAATGGCTGCAAGAAAACAGCAGAAACCTGCAATACAAACACACAGGCAGACTTTCATATTTATCGTTACATGAAATCACAATGCTTCCTGGCTGTGAAGAGTAATCGCCGCAGCAAAAATTGTTAAATACTAACATTGCTATTGTTCGATTTTTGGAGGATGGTCTTACGGAAGACCACCAGTGGAGTAGGTACCCCTTTTATCATCTATTAATAATCATCTATTATTTGCATGGTTGAAATAGTTTCCAAGTGACACGGAAGAATCTGAACAGCAAATTACGATTATTGCATCCCTTCCAAGACAAGGTACCGCCGCAAAAAGTATCAGAACAAGCGTTGTAACAGCAGATGGAAACGAAACATCAATTATTACAATGGATGAGAATTTTAATCCTCTCACACCTGTAAGTATAGTGAGAGATGGTGCTTAAGATATTCTCAATCTTATAGCATTCAGTACTGTTTTATAGCTTATGATGTGACTTTACCTTGGATGCCTCCTCATTAATAGGAATAGAGATGACTTGGCTGAATGTGAGTAACTGTCTGTCGTGTCCGTACACTAAGAACAATCTTTAACGCTATTATTACTGTTGTATCTTTATGTCTTTGAATTCAACTAGTGTTAATATTGAGCGTTTATACTCCCATCAGTATTAGTTTAGTCAATCTGTAGGATCATTTATGAATACCAGAATCAAACTTAAAAGAGGGAATGATTGTCAGACTGGACTTTAAATGATTTCAATTCCCTTCAGATGGGATTTAAGGAATTGATTGATACACAATCAAAATATATATCTGAAAGTATAATAAAGATAGTAAATAGTAAGTATAGTAAAGATAAATCAACATTCAGATTCAATTTGATGGAATATATTATGTAATTTTTAAAAATTTTAAAAAAGATTTTGAAGTATAGATTCTGAAGATATAGATTGAGAATCATTGATCTGCAGGATAAAGGTAATTTGTCGCAGAAAGAACCCTTTTGTCGTGGCACTAAATGCTAAATCCATGCCATACATTAATTTCTAATTTACAATGATTTTGTTTGCTAAATTCTCTCTGCTATGCTTGTATACTTCGAAACGAGATATACATGTTAATTACTTTATACACAAATGACTTGTAAAACTTTGTAATCGCTAATCTTAAAAGTTGTGTAAAGAAGTACGGATCATTGTACATCATTCGAAAGCCCTCTTTCGTGGTTTGAACATAGGCTATATTTATATTGAAACTTCAACTGAATTCGCCTTAAAATCGAAAATCTAAGTTTTCCGTAAAAGATAAGAGATATATATAGAAAATATCTATCAAAAGTATTTAGTAACAGGTACTAGGTAAATCATAATGCCTTAAATGCATTAATTATACCTATTAGAGTCTTCAGATCAATAGATTTCACAATAAATGCCAACGCTAATGAATGTATTTTGACAACGTTTCGACTTTCACAAAAAGCCATTATCAAGTCTAAAAAATTATGGGTGCAGATTAACTATTTATACTAAAATGATAAAATTATACAATTTTCATATCTTACCATGTAAGGATAAGAATTATTTTATTTATTTTTATTTTTATGTCTCT
The DNA here is from genome assembly GCA_916610825.1 of Haliclystus octoradiatus. NCBI lineage: Eukaryota > Metazoa > Cnidaria > Staurozoa > Stauromedusae > Haliclystidae > Haliclystus > Haliclystus octoradiatus. The sequence continues at coordinate 846,927 of OU744451.1, forward strand.
TAGGACCATAACAATGATTTTATTGAATCCGATTGCGTATTCAGGGAAGGCTTCATTTCACGAATGAACAACATTTCGAAAACTTTGCAATCGAATTTTGTTTTGCATTGTTGTAAAACTGAAAACGATTCGTGAAGATTGTCCATGTTCCCATGGTGATGTTCTTTCATATGGTTTCCGATCACTTTGGATTTGTGCTCAGCTATGCGTTTATGGAGATGTCGGCAGGTGTACCTGACATAGCTTGCGTCACACAAGCCACATTGATATTTGTACACAACGCGATGCTGGCTAACAAGAGACGGTTTTTCTTCGTGATGTCGTAGATCGTCTTGCAGCTTACGGCTTTGGAAAACGGATTTAAACTTAACTTTACTTAATTTACTATTTAAACGACCTAACTCTTGACTTAATACATTGCTAGATTTTTGTTCTTTAAAAGGTAATATAATTCTAATTATATCTTCATCTTTATTAACAACTTGGCTATTAAAAACATTAAAATTATACTTTAGTTAATCTGCACCCATAATTTTTTAAGCCGGCAGTAAGACTTGATAATGGCTTTTTGTGAAAGTCGAAACGTGGTCAAAATACACTCATTAGCGTTAGCATTTATTGTGAAATCTATACCTATTAGACTATTTATATTATCATTAAACTTCAAAATCAGGCTATCAGCCAATAGAACAGTTAAATCGTTACTTCTTTTCCTACAGAAGATGCAATCGAAATTTTTGACATTCAGAATTTTAAAAAGAACTACTTTAGAATTTCAGGGTATTTGCAAAGTGCTTCAAAAGTTGGATTGATGCACAGCTGTATCATGCTTCTGCTAAGCTATAAAATCGATATCCACTTTGAGCCGTTTCCCTCGAAATTCCCGTGTCTACTAATTTCAAGTTCAAATATTTTCCACAAACAAATCAAATCTGTGCAACTGAAATCAAAGTCAAATTTTGCTTTCCAGGCCATGAGATACCCTGAAAATCCAATTGTACTTAACCGGGTGAGTATATGAGCAGGTATCAGAGATACCGTAAGTATCGATCAGGATATATGGCAAATTGACATAAATCTATCACAGCATCTTTATGAAACATATCGAGAGCAAATATACAAGTACAGTAGAACCTGCTTAGGTTTAATTCGGATAAGTGAAATTGCCACTTGAATGAAACCTGGCTTTAAAACTGTATTGACTAATTTGTATAGCCACTTCTTTGTTAAACAACTAAGTGGAAACAACGTATCCGAACAAATGCAAATTCGGATAACTGCAATGAAAATCGTTGGAATTTTTTACTTGCACTTAAGCGGGTTGCACTGTAATTCGGAATGATCTCATACATCTGATAATGAGTGGTGAACGTGAAGATTACTCATTAAAAAGAATGTTATCAAGTTGCAGGACGTACATTAGGATGTTGCAGTGGCTCATTTTCAAGGACACTCCAGCTATGAAGTGATATTGGTGATTCTGTATAAATGGAATTACCCCATATTGAAGAGGAAAATATGTTTTCACGGTTGACTGTGAATACAGTAATCTTACTAACAGTTCTGTTTCTGACAATCACTATATATTTTCTAAGAATAGTAATTTTGAAAATGTCAAATTGCTGCTGAGGAATGAGAGGGGATAACCCCAGTTTCATTGATTGGTCGAATAAAATGTCGTAAATTATCTTAATGATATTTATTTTATGTTACACTTTCAGTTTGAGACATTAATTACAAAATGTGAATTTGACTCGACTAAAATGGTCAATGCCGTATCGGTAAGTGATTAAAGGGTCAAATAAGACCGGCATCCTTTGTATGGAATTTTTAAAATCTGATCTCGTAGCATTTTATTTACGTCATGTTATTTCAGTGAGTTGATGATATTTCAGCCATGAATTCTGAACGTAGCTTCTAATATTGTAACATTTTTGGATATACACAAGCAACGCAATACGAGTTGAATTGAGCAAATGATGACAATCATGGTTTCAAAATCAATTACGACTAATATATGTCCTTCAAATCGTCATTCCATGCGAACAAGTCTGTATTAATTATCAGAACGTTTCTTACCAAAAACATCACGGTTCGAAACGCAGACAAACTAACGGCTGGGCTACAGTAAGTGATTACATAAGTTGGAATCAATTTTGTAGCAAACAATAATATCCAAACACCCAGAAATCACAGATGATGTTTATTTTGTTTCGATCGAGGTTCAGTAATGTCAGTGTAATCGAAATACAGAAATATAAGCCGTTGATTTGATGTTGTCAAAATGAAGTTAGATTCGATATGTTCCTTTGCAAGAAATATCACATTCATAGATCTGTAAACAAAAAAACAGTATCAAATAAGCACAATTATCTACATTATGCTTTCTTTCAGCTAAATTCTCTATTCCATATTACATCTTTGTTAAACGGTAAAACTCACTTTTACTTCCATGGAAACACTTGTCGTGATATATTCCAGTTACCAGATTTCATCGCTATGAAAAGTCAAAACCGAGTTGGTGATGTCACAAATGGTGTTTGAAAATGAGGTTTTGAAAAAAATGTATTTTTTTCAAAACAATTATCGCCGGTCAATGATTCCTCTTTAATAGAATAATATGTCACGACAAGTATAGATTCTAGTTTTAACCTCAACCTTCAACAGGTCCTCATTGAAGTGTCAGGCTCAGGTCTGCAATGAGGGGGGCCGGGATAAAATGAGGCTATTGAGGGATATACACTCATTGACGTCCAGATTCATTGAATGCTAATATATGTTTTCGAATGTATGATCAGGGAATGATGAAGTTGAAACTCCGTATAGAAGCTGTGCCCTCTTAGTTGCAATCACGACTCATCATCAACTAGATGCTTTTAGAAACATGTCTTATATATATATATATAGTTATATGATTAAGCATGGCAATGAAAATATGCAAGAAGATCAAGATTGAGGACCAACTATCGTGCATGATTACATAAACTGTCTACAAAAACTGTTGTAAGGACTCTTATGGACATAATCAAACCTTTTCATTTATGTGACATCAATTTTCATGAATTGTTTAATTTTTTTAGCAGACAAGATACCCCATGCAAGTGTTACCTATAACTGACGTGGCAGGTTCCTCCTTTCTACTTGAAATTCAAATAAAAGTGTTCATAAAAATACCAGAAATACTTTACCATTACTTGTTTTATGAAAACTTTATTATAGAGCTCAATGCTTATCAATAGTAAATTTAAAAATCAATTCACGGTCGAGTCCCTTTTTATACATTTCGTGTTTTCTGTTTATATGTTTCGTGTTTTCTTCATGCTTCCATGAATTCCCAAAGTGATTCCCACACGAAAACAAAATACCATGAAGCTCGCATGCAGCATTTACTCCAACTTTTAAGCCGATTTTGACTGTGAATCATGGAATGTAATCAGATTTTTAAAAGGTTTACACTGAAGACTTAAGCTAGGTGCAGGGAAGTATTCTGTATATTATTATTAATACTTTTATATGGAGAAGCAAGCCTTTATAGATGTGTAGTGCTTAGTCTAAGGAGTGAATTGTGGCATGACGTATTATTTTTTCTACACGTGAGAAGAATCGCATGTGACATTTGACTGATGCATCATTTTCTTTATGAGCGAGAAAGAGATATGTTGGTTGGCTTCATTAGTTCGTTGAATTACTGTCTAAATCGGTATATATTATGATATACAACTTCTTTATTATTATTATATTTTATCGAGATAAGACAATGAGAAGTAAGATAGTGCTACTCAATTTGCATTTTAAAGAGTTTTAAAATGATCATATTATTATCTCACCTTTACAAAAATAATCCAACTAAATTGTAATCAGCATTGGATAATTCAAGTCTAAAAACAGCTTATCTGTCCGATATCAATAACATTCTCAAAACTGTGTCTTTGTTGACCTCATTTACGACATTTTCAAAACATACATCACTGTTGTTCGACCAAAAATATTTAAATTGAAATTGTAGAGTTTTTGGTATGTTTAGATTTCCTCGTTTTGATGCAAAAAGAATACGGAGGAAAAGCGTACAATTATTCTTTGTTCATTCTTGATTTTTTGCAACACATTTAAAACGAAATCTGTTCACGTGTTACAGTTTATTTGGATTAATGTAAGATAATTTTAAACGCAAATTTGAGTAGCACTATCTTAGTTATCTATAGTTCTCGTTATATTATCTTGATACTATCTAGTATATTATCTAATAGCAAAAAATAGTGCTCGATGTCAGCATTTTACGCGGATAGATATCAAAAAGAAGTCAAAGACAAAGATTACGCATTCATCTATCTAACTACTTCATCTATCTTCTATAGGGTGGAAATAACCCTGATGATCCTGTGTGCAAAACATACGTATTATATTACCCAAAGAATAAAGCCTTCTTTTGTGAATCAGCAAATGGAAAAGTCAAAGATTTTGTAGTGGAAGAGGCAACCGAAGTCTGGTAAGCAAACGGCCATCTGACATAGAAGGGACAATTCTATAATCAGATAGAAGATAATAGATAGAAGGACAACCACGTGATCAAGAGAATGACGATGAAGATGCATCAAACGCTTGCAGTGAAATAAAAAATGCTGATAAGTAATTGGCGCACAGTTTCCTATAAGCTATTGATATTTGGCAGACGAGCGGCACGTAAGGAGAAAACGATAAAGCTTCAGAAATGTTCGCCTTTGAGTATTCTCCTTAAGTGACCTCGAGTGCGCCAAACATCAATAGCTCATAGGAAAATGTGCACCAATTGCTTTGTATTATAACTAGCACAACTTTTACTAGCACTTGCATGACTTCCTTGCTCATAAAGTGTTTTTGAAAACTCCTGATCAAATTGGAAATTCTCTTTTCTGAAGTTCGAATTGAAGATCGATTGTGTTTTCCAACGTAGTTTTGCTATGGTGATTTGGCTATTTTACTATTGTATTATGACGAAAATGATTCAATCTATCCTATTGGTTTAGAGTTATGACGCCAAATGACCATGATAATGACCATCGCAGAACAAATTATAGGTTCGAAAACGCAATAGATCTTACAATACAAACTTGCTATCGCGAAGAAGAATTTCCAATTTGATCAAGATTTTTTAAAACACTTCATGAGCAAGAAAGTCATTTAAATGCCTGTAAAAGTTGTTCTGTTTATAATACAAAGTAATTGGTGCACAATCTCCTTATAGCTAATAGTATTTGGCGCACTTGAGCCACTTCAGGAGAAGTGTGCCAATCGGCTAATCTTTTTTCATTTACATGCTGATTTGAAATGCATATGATTTAATGCAGTTAACACACAATCAAACACCTTTTCACAATCTATTACTTCATTCGCAAACACCATAAAACTGACAACAAAAAATTTACCGCTATATGTTTATACTAATAATATTTATGACTAGATCAGCATTTCTAAATTCTACTTGGGGACAAACCGTGATTGATTCCAAAAAGAGACTTTCAAATTGTAGCTACCAATAGAATGCAAATGAGGGTCACGTAAATGATATATTGGTTGATGAATGAGGGACATCAGTGTAATTATTATAATCTAATTGTCTGCAATTGTCGATGCACAACTTTTTGTTTTTCTAGCTCTGGTGATAGCCAATGTACATACAACTGGGATGGGAAGGTATGGGATAAATTGCTGATTGAAAAACTTGAAGGGAAACGTAGCAGTAACGGATTAATACGTCGATGTGAAAGACCATACGTAACTTCTGTGAGTATTTCCTTTTCAATTTCTAATGCATACTATGGATGGTACGTGAGATATTGCTTAACACATGAGAAAATCATCACTGCAATTCCTTTCACGTGTCATTGTTATTGTTGCATTGCAGTACTGAAATATGAATAATTCAATTATGTTATTACTACTGGCTGCGTCTTTATTGTCTATAGCTAAAAAAATTACTAAAGCGCCTTAACATTAAAAATATACCATAGTAAATAGGTTTAACAATCCAGCGGAAAGGGCTTTTTAATGGAAACTGATCAATAAAGGATACCAAATAAAAACAATTGCAAAACATTCCAGAAACCATATATAGGGTCTGTGAACTCTTTAGCCCATTGAAAGTAACACCTATATATACTATTGGTAAATTATTCACACTCCGATTTACACTCTATCACAAAAGATAAATTGTCTTGAAATCACAACTCTTCGTCAATCACGTCATATTCATCAGCAACAACAATGATCTTAATGATAATACGACGTAATGCATAAATTATATTCCAAACTCATGGGAACTTATTGGGCTGAAAATCAGACATTAATTCACAGACCCTATGAATTTAGAAATAAACCTTGGGGCTGGTATGCAGGCAAAACATGTTCTAGATGCAAAGCAAATTAATTTGTTTCAATCAATAAAATGTCAATAGATGATACAGCTTTTACTGGTGTTAATGTATGTTAATACAATAATGAATGTTAATGTATGATTAATTAACAATTCTGATAAATCTATATAGGACATCATCACTTATAACTTATTTATAAAGTAAAATATCTTAAAATGTGATCTTTAAACAACATGTTCAAGTCACTAGTGTGATCGATTGATTTATTAATTGATAATCACATATATGGAATTATGAATCGATCAATACGACAACTTGATATAATATCTGGGTCTAATTCCCGTTTAATTGCGGAGTTATCATTGATCACCAACCGGATTCTTTACATCATCTCATTTGTTTGTTTGTTTGACAGACCGGTAATATTTCTCCACCTGAAATCACAACACCACTGACGACAATAAATTTCACTGAATCTTGCCAGAAGAATACAAATTCTGGAGAATCTATTATTCTTGATTTACAGACTATGTTGGTGTTTAGTATTTCATCTTTGCTTTCAACTATTTATGTGATGTAACTAAATATTTGTACCGTCAATCAGCGAACGTCGCTTGGTATAGATACTTTCACAGCGTCAACTGTAGTACTTGGCCACACAATTACAAACAATGGATGCAATCTCGTTGTGAATGAAATTGGCTTTTAAAGTTTTAATTGTGAGGATACTTTGCACCTACAACTAACGGTGTGGTTTAGGGATGAGATTTATTCTTTATACTCTCAATGATTTTCCATGCATGCATTGCATAAATAATATTTATGAACTTTTGTTTAATGTTCTATAACTTTATTCGGTGGCAAAATATCAATAGAGTGCTCGATGCGGATATGTAGAGCAGTATAGATTTAAAGTCAAAGACTTAGTTAAGGAGACAACGTCTAGTCTTCGACTTTATTCTTTATATTATTCTATATACTTAATAATTAATATAAATAAATATATTACAATGTAAAGTTGGAAAATGATGTTTCTTTATCATTGTCTTAATATTGAATTGCTTCTACGTAACGAAATGACGTTGACATCCTACTTCATGAGTTCCTCTTACATGGAACATTTTATTGTCACATAACAAAATTGCTTCCATAATTTATGCCTTTTCTTTGAGCTGACAAAAATCCCTAATAGAGACTCGGTATTTACCCAAAGTTGCCAACATCAAATTCGCTTCAGTGCCTAACTCAAGGTGTCGTATCCCACGAGCTACGACATCGGAAAGGCCTCTGATGAGACCCCTGGCATGGCGAGACGCATTTCAGACCAGTACTATTAAAATTGATTAATCACGTTGTTATTCAAGTAGTCCTGCGCATGCGATATGCACCAAGGTTGTCATCTAATTCGTTAGTAGAATGCTAGGTCTAGGTCTAGCTATGACATCGGAAAGACCTATGATGAGTCTCAGTAAATCCATCTCTAAATTACCTGCAACACTGGCTGTGATGGTGTTGGTCGTAGTGCCGTCAATAGTGGCCGGCGATGAACTGCAGGTACCATACAGTACATTTGTTTTTACAGTATTTTACAATATTTCGTTGTCTTTTTAATTGTATGATAATAAGCATCTTTATAGATCCTGGTCAGTTTCATATTTCTGATTGATAATACCAGTCTCTAGGGAAAAGACAAGCGGTTATCATATTGAAATTACTGTGGTTATCCCCCCTGAGACCAAGGAATCATAGACTTGGAAGAGGCTTATGTAGACAGCAGTAGCTTGATACACAGTATACAAAGAAGAGGAAATCAATCTGCGTTTTTTCGAGAACAGATCTCATTGGATAATATTGTAACCAATCGTTTTACAATGGTCCCCATTAAATGGTTACGGTGGATGTTGGGGTCTTCAGTATATTGGCTTAAGAGCATTCCTATCGGTCCTATGAATTTCCGAAATTGGGCGTAGTTTAAGGGTGTGGGGGGCCAGGACTACGGTAATTTTGTACCGTGGAACGTGAATATCTCTTTGATCTTGAGTTGATCAGTTTAGCTATACCATGATCAGGACTGATCACATCGTGATCAATCTTTTGACATGAAAATTTTCGAAATCGGGCGTGGCTATGTGGGGTGGGGGGCAGGACTACTCTATAAATTGAGTCTAAAACGTGGATATTTCGTTGATCGTAATTTCATCAGCAATATAAATGACTGATCAGTACTTATGACAGCGTGATCAAACTTTGATATGTAAATTTTCGAATGTGGTGGGTGGGGGGGGTCTGGGGCACAACAAAATAACAAAATCGTTAATAACTGTAACGCTTTTGTTTGATCAGTCTTAAAAATACCTGATCACAACTGATCAACTACTGATCAAAGTATTTATGATGATTTGGACAAAATTTGAAGAGGTGGGGGGCCGGGACTACGCAAGTGATAATTTTCAATCGCTGACTAATAACTTATTGCGTTTTGTTTTGACTGAGGCCTGGTTCATACGCCGTTCTGTACATGTGCCGATCCTATTTCCACTAAGAACGCTTTTGGAGCGACTCCAGAAATTGATTGGTTTCAGACGGCGTTCTCTAACCAAATTCCGACGTATTATGCCAATTTTGTGCGTTTTACATCAAATAAGTCTATTTAAGCGCCAAACCCTTCCTGGATCAAAATGGCGAAGACTACAGCAGCGTTGTTGATTACTATGGCAAACTCTAACCGTCGTTTACAACTGGTAAGATCCATCGCTGTAAATATTAATCGTAGGAAAAAGTTAGTTTTAAAATGTTTGTTGTTACTTGTCCTGCTTTTGTCCAAGAAGAAACAAAATGCTACTAATATTGCCAATCGTTCTTGCAGACGACTACCTCGCAACGCAGGTTGGTGGGATAATGCTTTCAGGTTATACTCTGATAAAAAATTCAAAAAGACATTTAGAGTGTCTAGAAGTACATTTAATTACATTTTATCAAAGATTAGGCATAAATTAGAAAGAGAATACGTTGTTGAGGAACCAATTTCGCCGGAGTGCCGCCTTGCAATATGCCTCTACCGTCTTGGCCGTGGAGATTATTTATTTACCTTATCAGAAATGTCTGGAATGGGTATATCTACTATATCAGGCATCGTAACGGAGGTTTGTGACGCTATTGTCAGTTGTTTGTGGAAGGAGCAAGTCGATGAATATTATCCGAAGGACTCTACTGCCTTTAAATCCAAGGTTCTTGACATGGAGGAGAAATGGCAATTTCCTTTCTCCTGGGCTGCCATAGATGGATGTCACATACCCATCAAATGCCCCCCAGGGGGTGCCCGTGCAAGCAAAGAATATCATAATTTCAAGAATTTCTATTCTATTGTTTTAATGGGAATGGTAGACGCGGAGTATCGTTTTGTGTGGGCTAGCTGTGGCTATCCAGGCAATAACCATGACTCAATGATTTTCAAGTCATCATCTGCCTACAAAGGCCTGAGTGACTGTTCTGATGGCAGTGTAATCTTCAAAGAAGGGGGGAATAATATCAGACCATTAGTCCTTGGAGACTCTGCATTTGCAATGGAGAATTGGCTTCTGAAGCCCTACTCCAATGCGGTTCTCAGTCCTGAAGAACGCTACTTCAATTATCGCTTGAGCAGAGCAAGAATGGTAGTCGAGGCAGGATTTGGCCAGCTAAAAGGAAGATGGCGGTATTTGATGAGAAAATGCGAGGGTGGTATAGACGGCCTTAAAATTGCAGTACTTGCATCCATTGTCCTGCACAATGTATGCATTAACCTCAACGACAAATCAACACCGTGTATGGATTTAACCATTGATCCTATAACATCAGAAAAAAGAGATCGTGACGCTATTGAGGAGCTATTACTGATGCAGTCAACTTCTGTTAAAGATAAAGCTTCTCATTCTGGCCAAAAAATTAGAACACACCTGAAAGAGAAGTTGTGGAAGGAAAAGACAACTGGACTAATTTAGATTATGGACCTGGTTAACGTTATTGTTTTGTTTTGTTTGGGTTTACCATTGTTTGGCTCTTTTTAGTAGGCCTACTAGTTTCAATTGATTGTGAACAGTTATATTAATCATTGCATTTATTATTTCCTGTATCACATATTTAAACCCTGTTGAAAATATGGATTTCTGAGTTATTTGATACCATAACAAACTAGGCTAATATTAGTGATTCTTGCAACAGTGCAAATCTTGCAATGTTCTGAAAGGATGTTGATTTAGTGACAGATTTATATTTATTGATATGATACGAATTTTTTTTATAAGTACACCCAGTCTCAAATTTGAGCAAAATCAAGGAAATTTAATTGACGTTTACCGCGAAATAATGGCTCAGCCAAATTTTAATGGTTCTTATATAAAAAAAAATATGTTTAAATAGTATTGGTAAGGTCTCTGGACAGGGATATTATGTAATGGTAGTTAAACTCAAGATTATCGTTTATTTTTAGGCATAGACAACACTAAAATATATGTTCAGAAAATATTACTTGTAACTAAGCAACAGAATGCCCGTCTCAACTGTGTAATTGCAGAACATTTCTTTGCAATATATATCTGTATAAGCATGCATTCTTGCCCTACATTCGTATGCCATTTTCAAGTTTAGTTTACTGCTACAGTATATGAGTACTGTTGGTGTATTCATTAACTTGCACCAATTATTTCATTTCAGAGTACCTTCACAACACAACCATGAGTTGAAGATAGAACCAGTAAGGGTTTATAATGTTTTCAAACATAAGATGAAACAGAAACAATACAAATAATCTGATATCAATACAAGATCAACTAAGGTAATTATATGCATATATAGTCATATATAGACCTAAATATAAATGTCAGTGCAGCAAATTAGAGTAATCTGATCCGTTTCTCATGGCTTCATAAAGCGGGTTCCTTGCTCTTTGATACTGTCCAAGTTGAGGATGGTAGAAGTCCATTTGAGCTGGGTATTCTGGAGGTGTGTGCTGGTCTACTTCATACGATAAATCACGTCTAACTGGTGTTGCTGTTGCTTGCAAAGTGTGAAATTGTTGACGATTTGCTTGTTTAGACTCAATCAACATTTTCATTAGCCCCATTTGATGTTTGCGCATCTCTTCTGCCTCCTGCTTGGCAAAGAGTAATAGCTGATCCATAGGATCATGGCTTACCAATGCCTTTGTTATCTCTAGAATTTCTGAAATTTGATTTTCCACATTATTCCTTCTTCTAGATCTTCTGGTTGGTACAAATTGACGTCGATTTACTTCAAGAGCTGCACTCTCTCCAACTTCTTCTGCATCTGGTGGTGAATCTGTTTGATGGGCATCTGCTGCTGGTGACTCACTTGGAGTGCTGGTAGAAGCACATGGCTGCTCTGATGGATCAATTGCCTGCTCTGGATCACAGGAGTCACGCGTCTTAACCAGTGCAAACAGCTGATCAAACCACTTTGAGTAACCTTGTTGCTCTTGAAATCTCGCAATACCTGATTTGGTTTTTATGGTTAAAGCAGCCTTCTTGCATTCGTGGACAAGCTTCTTGAATTTGGTTCTTATTTGCTTTCCAGTGAAAGGACAATGCTCTCTGTCCTTGACCCTCTCCTTCAATTCGTCTGCGATTTTATTGTAAATTTCGCCATTACGCTGGCACTTAATGTTTGTGAAAATTAACTTATTACAATAGTCCTCTTTATTGACAATTATATCTACCAAATCATCTATCATGTTGCTGTTCCATTTTGCCTTTGGCCCCGAATTCCCTTTTCCAGCTTTCTTTGGTTTTCGAAATGAGGGAGGAGGTGGATGGTCTTCTGACTCGCTCATGCTTTCCTCAATTTCACCAACAGCATATCTATAACACAAGAGAAATCAAATTTTAGAACATTTGTAAAGGAAGGAATAGTATTCAAAGTTTCTATCGACTTAAACATTTTATATTGTATAATTGTTACAAGAACATCAGCTTGGTGTAATTTTTCATATCCTAGTCAAACTGTGCTGAGTATTTAAAAGCCCAGGTTACCCATTCATTTATTTAATAGGTTACCCATTCTATGATATGCATATTGGAAACGTAAAGTTTCAGCGATTTTTAAACAAACATATTAAATATACAGTAACATATTAAATGCTATACAGTAATGTCAACATGAAAAATTTAGAGCTACAACTTTACTGGCCTCTTAAATTCTTCTGGAAGAGACATAATTGGAAACGTGACAGTTTAATTAATTGATCAAGGAATAAAGTGCATGTATCAGATGCAAATAGATATGAGTTCTGAAAGAAAGGTGGTAAAGTTGAGATGGTACTGACTAACTATGAACTTTGCTTTCACATATGGATACTTGATGAAATATGATGATTCACATGGTGCAAATGCACAATTACAAAATTTACAAGCAAACATACATAGCTGACATTGCTTACCTATCATCACTGACTCCACTAACGCCACTACCACTGTAGCACAACTGGCAATAACCCACAGAGACACCTTCTTTCCATCCAGGAGCACTCTCATCTTCCTCTGACACCGAACATACTACACAGAAAGGCTTCTCGCAAACAATGCATGTATACTTTGTTTTGCGAAGGCAAGAACCACAGACAGCTTCAGAAGACATCTTAGTTTGATAGTTAATCGGAAAAATACTTATATAAATTGATATGGGAATTTCACATGGAAATTGTGATCTGATCTTTTCGACTGCTAAAAGGAAAAGGACTTTTTTCTGTGAGAAAAACATTTTATATCTCCCAATTTGGCGCCAAATTGTTTAACTAGTAAAGAATAAATGAGGTAACATGTGATTAATAGCATTTGATTGGATCAACAGGCTAGTAGCACGTGATCATGTGGCTAATTTATTGATTGCAGCCTTGGACGTGGTATCGAAGCCACAAATTAGGTTGAATATGCAGTTGTTTTGAATTGGCCCCCCATTATGGAATCCTTCCATCACCATAGCAGCCGCACGGCAGCGAGGCCAAATCGTAGGTGCGACCCCCGTCTTTCTAAATTTATATCGTCAACGAGTGGATCGGCACAGTTCGGAACGGCGTATGAAAGCAAGCCGACCTGAAGGCGTTCGGTACGGGTTGATAAGGCGTTCCGAACGACTGTAGCCGTTCTTATTTTTGCCTGTCGTTCTGAGTGGTTTCATGCGCCGTTCTTAAGTCGATTTTTGGCTTTCTGTTGGAATGAAATGGGATCGGCACATGTACAGAACGGCGTATGAACCAGGCCTGAGGCAGTCAACAGATCCCATCATGCACTACTTCAGTGGCGTGAGAAAATCCATAATAGTAGCTCGCACCAAAGTTTGAACGGAATCATTTTGTACAAGACTACATACTTGTTGTTGAAACCAAATTATATCTTGTTGAAAAGCTCAATAGACAATATAGCAGATGTTCATGCAGCCTCGATCAATAAGCGGTAAAACAAAACAACAAAATTCAACCATGTCACCTACTTAAGATCAGGTTATAATTCCTCTTTTGTTATTCTTGTGTTGAATTGTTCACATCATTCTTACTAATTGGTCAGAAGTGTAGATAGGGGGATTTGTCAGATGGGCAATTAAAAGACCTCGAACGGCTTCAGAGAGAAAGAGCAAATCTAGAACAAGATGGTATTCAAACAAAAAGCGTTTGACCAGTTAATACCGGAAGGGATAATTGATGAAACTGGTCATTTATGAACACATTTGAGACGTTTTGTTTCCATGCCAAAAAATGAACTCAACCATAAAAACTCGTCTGGAAATACACGAAGGCGTCTTTTACTTTATCAGTGTATCATCGGTCGAGAAATATATATCAAAACGAATAATATCCTGTTTCCACCTCGCTTCAGGCAAGTTTTGATCTATGGAAATGTAGGAACCTTCCCGAACCCTCTTGACATTCTAGAACATCGGATAACCTACATGACTCATTATTAATGACAAAGCATGATTTATAATGACACCGCATAATCTAGAAGTTTCTAGCTTTCTTTTAAAAACACTATAAATACAGCAAATGTATAGAATATAAATTATCTTATTATCTTTAAACTAACTTACTATCAACATATCAACTTGGAATTAATATTATTATTCATAAGAAGAAATATATAAATCAATTCAACCCACGTTGTTATTATTGTTTCTTCAACATATTTCTACAGTTCTCGTCAGAAATATGTTTTCTCCATTCCAATGTGTTATCTATTAAACAAATGCGTGTAACTGGTATTGTAGTTGTTAAAATATGTGACTATTTTGCATTGTTAATTTATGTGTGTTGATTACGGTGTTAGAATGATAACAATCAGAACATGATGAGACACAGCTGAGATTACTGTTCTATGGGTGTCAATGGATCAAGTGCTGTTCCTTCCTTACGTCATTTTACTATTTTTAAAATATGACGTCATCGTCCATTACTCTTTCCTGATTGGTCTAAAACATACGACGAGTTTTGGGAATATCATGACGCCAGCGTCAACAATATCTCTATGACAAAGGACATTGGACGTCCTCTAGAAAGAAAGTATGTCCGTAGACGTTTGATTACAACGGCCTTTCTATCTTGCGTGCATCAAACTCGTGATCTTCCTCCTTCCGCCATCTTCGAGGCGAAGCACACACGATGAAATTGACCTGCTAGAAAATGTATTTAGTCAGCTAATATCAACCTCAAAACGAAGATCATCAACATCAACAGGTGAATTAAAATCATGCACATTGCCACATTACTTTTTATGCAGTAAATACGAAACACGATTTTTATAGAATTTTGTATACTTTATTTTCCTTTATTTTAGATTTGCTACCACGACCTGAGCAAGAGCAAGATAACATCAGCTGCTTCAAATCAACTCCCATAATAACATATTCAAGATTAATAGGTAAACTACAATCAGGCATATCGCTACGATATGATTTAATTTAAATTTTACTAATTTTATTTTTATTTTCTTCAGATATCAACCGCTCGCGGCAGGCTCTACGGCATGTCATCTGAGAAAAATTCCCTCTGTTGCTTTGAAACAACTCTAAATTTCACAAAAATCACATTAAGAGGTAAATAATATTCATATCCATTACTAGGATTAATTTTCAATGTAATATTTACGAAGTATGATTTCTATTGAATTTTACTAATTTTATTCTCATTTTCTTCACATTTTAACCGCTTGCGGCAGGCTCTACAGCATGTGATCTGAGAGAAATTCCCTCTGTTGCTTTGAATCAACTCCATATTGAACAAATTTCACAATAAGAGGTAAATAATATTCATATCCATTAGTAGGATTGATTTTCAATGTAATATTTACGAAGTATGATATATATTGAATTTTATTAATTTTATTCTCATTTTCTTCAGATTTTAACCGCTCGCGGCAGGCTCTACGGCATGTCATCTGAGAAAAATTCCCTCTGTTCCTTTGAATCAACTCTAAATTGAACAAATTTCACAATAAGAGATAAATAATATTCATATGCATTACTTGGATTGATTTTGAATGTAATAATTACGAAATATGATATATATTGAATTTTACTAATTTTATTTTCATTTTCTTCAGATTTTAACCGCTCGCGGCAGGCTCTACGGCATGCAATCTGAGAAAACTTCACTCTGTTGCTTTGAATCAACTCTAAATTGAACAAATTTCACAATAAGAGGTAAATAATGTTCATATACATTACTAGGATTGATTTTCAATGTAATAATTATGAAGTATGTTTTATATTGAATTTTACTAATTTTATTTTCATTTTCTTCAGGTTTCAACCGCCCTCATGATACCAACAATAGGATCCGATGAAACATTTCACCTCGACACCACATAATATAATGAAAATGATATCAGGACATAATTTCACATTTAAACTAGGCTTCATTTTATGTGTGTATTATCCGTAAAGACAAAACATTGATATGCACTTTCATAGTATTGCAAAGTCTTGATTTCTTGAAAAAAAACACTCTGACACCTCAAACTTAAACGTAAAATGTAAACTTGAAGGTTTTCTGAATAAATGATGATGATGATGATGACACCGCAACTTGTAGATTTTATTTTGTACTAAATAGAGTTATATCTATATAGAACCAAAAGTAAGAGGTGCACATGGATGATTTTCAGATATATTGCACAAAAAGACATATACTATCATTAAATGGAACATTCATCTTCGTTTGTTTCAATTATATCCTAAATTTATTGTGCTTCCATAATATACATGAAAAGTCTTATTTTCACAAACACCGTATAGATGACAGATTTCGTACTATACTCAAAATTTGAATCAATAGATCCAAAAGTAAGAGGTACACGTGGATGATTTTCAGATATATTGCACAAAAAGACATATACCATCATTAAATGGAACATTCATCTTCGTTTGTTTCAATTATATCCTAAAATTTATTGTGCTTCCATAATATACATGAAAAGTCATATTTTCACAAACACCGCAAATGACAGATTTCGTACTATACTCAAAATTTATAGCGATAACCCCAAAAGTAAGAGGTACACATGGATTATTTTCAGATATATTGCACAAAAAGACATATACTATCATTAAATACAACATTCAACTTCATTTGTTTCAATTATATCCTAAAATTTCTTGTGCTTCCATAATATACATGAAAAGTCTTATTTTCACAAACACCGTAGATGACAGATTTCGTACTATACTCAAAATTTGTCTCAATAGATCCAAAAGTATGAGGTACACATGGATGATTTTCAGATATATTGCACAAAAAGACATATACTATCATTAAATGGAACATTCATCTTCGTTTGTTTCAATTATATCCTAAAATTTATTGTGTTTTCATATCATACATGAAAAGTCTTGATTTTCACTTACACCGCAAATGACAGAGTTCGTACTATACTCAAAATTTGTCTCAATAGATCCAAAAGTAAGAAGTACACATGGATGATTTTCAGATATATTGCACAAAAAGACATATACTATCATTAAATGGAACATTCATCTTCGTTTGTTTCAATTATATCCTAAAATTTATTGTGTTTTCATATCATACATGAAAAGTCTTGATTTTCACTTACACCGCAAATGACAGATTTCGTACTATACTCAAAATTTGTCTCAATAGATCCAAAAGTAAGAGGTACACATGGATGATTTTCAGATATATTGCACAAAAAGACATATACTATCATTAAATGGAACATTCATCTTCGTTTGTTTCAATTATATCCAAAAATTTATCGTGCTTTCATATCATACGTGAAAAGTCTTGATTTTCACTTACACCGCAAATGTCAGATTTCGTACTATACTCAAAATTTGTCTCAATAGATCCAAAAGTAAGAGGTACACATGGATGATTTTCAGATATATTGCACAAAAAGACATATACTATCATTAAATGGAACATTCATCTTCGTTTGTTTCAATTATATCCTAAAATTTATTGTGTTTTCATATCATACATGAAAAGTCTTGATTTTCACTTACACCGCAAATGATAGATTTCGTACTATACTCAAAATTTGTATCAATAGATCCAAAAGTAAGAGGTACACATGGATGATTTTCAGATATATTGCACAAAAAGACATATACTATCATTAGATGGAACATTCATCTTCGTTTGTTTCAATTATATCCTATAATTTCTTGTGCTTCCATAATATACATGAAAAGTCTTATTTTCACAAACACCGTAGATGACAGATTTCGTACTATACTCAAAATTTGTCTCAATAGATCCAAAAGTAAGAGGTACACATGGATGATTTTCAGATATACTGCACAGAAAGACATATACTATCATTAAATGGAACATTCATCTTCGTTTGTTTCAATTATATCCTAAAATTTATTGTGTTTTCATATCATACATGAAAAGTCTTGATTTTCACTTACACCGCAAATGACAGATTTCGTACTATACTCAAAATTTGTCTCAATAGATCCAAAAGTATGAGGTACACATGGATGATTTTCAGATATATTGCACAAAAAGACATATACTATCATTAAATGGAACATTCATCTTCGTTTGTTTCAATTATATCCTAAAATTTATTGTGCTTCCATAATATACATGAAAAGTCTTATTTTCACAAACACCGTATAGATGACAGATTTCGTACTATACTCAAAATTTGTATCAATAGATCCAAAAGTAAGAGGTACACGTGGATGATTTTCAGATATATTGCACAAAAAGACATATACTATCATTAAATGGAACATTCATCTTCGTTTGTTTCAATTATATCCTAAAATTTATTGTGCTTCCATAATATACATGAAAAGTCTTATTTTCACAAACACCGTAGATGACAGATTTCGTACTATACTCAAAATTTGTATCAATAGATCCAAAAGTAAGAGGTACACATGGATGATTTTCAGATATATTGCACAAAAAGACATATACTATCATTAAATGGAACATTCATCTTCGTTTGTTTCAATTATATCCTAAAATGTATTGTGTTTTCATATCATACATGAAAAGTCTTGATTTTCACTTACACCGCAAATGACAGATTTCGTACTATACTCAAAATTTATAGCGATAGCCCCAAAAGTAAGAGGTACACATGGATGATTTTCAGATATATTGCACAAAAAGACATATACTATCATTAAATGGAACATTCATCTTCGTTTGTTTCAATTATATCCAAAAATTTATCGTGCTTTCATATCATACGTGAAAAGTCTTGATTTTCACTTACACCGCAAATGTCAGATTTCGTACTATACTCAAAATTTGTCTCAATAGATCCAAAAGTAAGAGGTACACATGGATGATTTTCAGATATATTGCACAAAAAGACATATACTATCATTAAATGGAACATTCATCTTCGTTTGTTTCAATTATATCCTAAAATTTATTGTGTTTTCATATCATACATGAAAAGTCTTGATTTTCACTTACACCGCAAATGACAGATTTCGTACTATACTCAAAATTTGTATCAATAGATCCAAAAGTAAGAGGTACACATGGATGATTTTCAGATATATTGCACAAAAAGACATATACTATCATTAAATGGAACATTCATCTTGGTTTGTTTCAATTATATCCTAAAATTTATTGTGTTTTCATATCATACATGAAAAGTCTTGATTTTCACTTACACTGCAAGTGACAGATTTCGTACTATACTCAAAATTTATAGCGATAGACCCAAAAGTAAGAGGTACACATGGATGATTTTCTGATATATTGCACAAAAAGACATATACTATCATTAAATGGAACATTCAACTTCATTTGTTTCAATTATATCCTAAAATTTTATTTTAGTTGCAATATGGTATACATGAAAAGTCTTATTTTCACAAACACCGTAGATGACAGATTTCGTACTATACTCAAAATTTGTATCAATAGATCCAAAAGTAAGAGGTACACATGGATGATTTTCAGATATATTGCACAAAAAGACATATACTATCATTAAATGGAACATTCATCTTCGTTTGTTTCAATTATATCCTAAAATTTATTGTGTATTCATATCATACATGAAAAGTCTTGATTTTCACTTACACCGCAAATGACAGATTTCGAACTATACTCAAAATTTGTCTCAATAGATCCAAAAGTAAGAGGTACACATGGATGATTTTCAGATATATTGCACAAAAAGACATATACTATCATTAAATGGAACATTCATCTTAGTTTGTTTCAATTATATCCTATAATTTCTTGTGCTTCCATAATATACATGAAAAGTCTTATTTTCACAAACACCGTAGATGACAGATTTCGTACTATACTCAAAATTTGTCTCAATAGATCCAAAAGTAAGAGGTACACATGGATGATTTTCAGATATATTGCACAAAAAGACATATACTATCATTAAATGGAACATTCATCTTCGTTTGTTTCAATTATATCCTAAAATTTATTGTGTTTTCATATCATACATGAAAAGTCTTGATTTTCACTTACACCGCAAATGACAGATTTCGTACTATACTCAAAATTTGTCTCAATAGATCCAAAAGTAAGAGGTACACATGGATGATTTTCAGATATATTGCACAAAAAGACATATACTATCATTAGATGGAACATTCATCTTCGTTTGTTTCAATTATATACTATAATTTCTTGTGCTTCCATAATATACATGAAAAGTCTTATTTTCACAAACACCGTAGATGACAGATTTCGTACTATACTCAAAATTTGTCTCAATAGATCCAAAAGTAAGAGGTACACATGGATGATTTTCAGATATATTGCACAAAAAGACATATACTATCATTAAATGGAACATTCATCTTCGTTTGTTTCAATTATATCCTAAAATTTATTGTGTTTTCATATCATACATGAAAAGTCTTGATTTTCACTTACACCGCAAATGACAGATTTCGTACTATACTCAAAATTTGTCTCAATAGATCCAAAAGTAAGAGGTACACATGGATGATTTTCAGATATATTGCACAAAAAGACATATACTATCATTAGATGGAACATTCATCTTCGTTTGTTTCAATTATATCCTAAAATTAATTGTGCTTCCATAATATACATGAAAAGTCATATTTTCACAAACACCGTAGATGACAGATTTCGTACTATACTCAAAATTTGTCTCAATAGATCCAAAAGTAAGAGGTACACATGGATGATTTTCAGATATATTGCACAAAAAGACATATAATATCATTAAATGGAACATTCATCTTAGTTTGTTTCAATTATATCCTATAATTTCTTGTGCTTCCATAATATACATGAAAAGTCTTATTTTCACAAACACCGTAGATGACAGATTTCGTACTATACTCAAAATTTGTCTCAATAGATCCAAAAGTAAGAGGTACACATGGATGATTTTCAGATATATTGCACAAAAAGACATATACTATCATTAAATGGAACATTCATCTTCGTTTGTTTCAATTATATCCTAAAATTTATTGTGTTTTCATATCATACATGAAAAGTCTTGATTTTCACTTACACCGCAAATGACAGATTTCGTACTATACTCAAAATTTGTCTCAATAGATCCAAAAGTAAGAGGTACACATGGATGATTTTCAGATATATTGCACAAAAAGACATATACTATCATTAGATGGAACATTCATCTTCGTTTGTTTCAATTATATCCTATAATTTCTTGTGCTTCCATAATATACATGAAAAGTCTTATTTTCACAAACACCGTAGATGACAGATTTCGTACTATACTCAAAATTTGTCTCAATAGATCCAAAAGTAAGAGGTACACATGGATGATTTTCAGATATATTGCACAAAAAGACATATACTATCATTAAATGGAACATTCATCTTCGTTTGTTTCAATTATATCCTAAAATTTATTGTGCTTCCATAATATACATGAAAAGTCTTATTTTCACAAACACCGTAGATGACAGATTTCGTACTATACTCAAAATTTGTATCAATAGATCCAAAAGTAAGAGGTACACATGGATGATTTTCAGATATATTGCACAAAAAGACATATACTATCATTAAATGGAACATTCATCTTCGTTTGTTTCAATTATATCCTAAAATTTATTGTGCTTCCATAATATACATGAAAAGTCTTATTTTCACAAACACCGTAGATGACAGATTTCGTACTATACTCAAAATTTGTATCAATAGATCCAAAAGTAAGAGGTACACATGGATGATTTTCAGATATATTGCACAAAAAGACATATACTATCATTAAATGGAACATTCATCTTGGTTTGTTTCAATTATATCCTAAAATTTATTGTGTTTTCATATCATACATGAAAAGTCTTGATATTCACTTACACCGCAAGTGACAGATTTCGTACTATACTCAAAATTTATAGCGATAGACCCAAAAGTAAGAGGTACACATGGATGATTTTCTGATATATTGCACAAAAAGACATATACTATCATTAAATGGAACATTCAACTTCATTTGTTTCAATTATATCCTAAAATTTTATTTTAGTTGCAATATGGTATACATGAAAAGTCTTATTTTCACAAACACCGTAGATAACAGATTTCGTACTATACTCAAAATTTGTATCAATAGATCCAAAAGTAAGAGGTACACATGGATGATTTTCAGATATATTGCACAAAAAGACATATACTATCATTAAATGGAACATTCATCTTCGTTTGTTTCAATTATATCCTAAAATTTATTGTGTTTTCATATCATACATGAAAAGTCTTGATTTTCACTTACACCGCAAATGACAGATTTCGTACTATACTCAAAATTTGTCTCAATAGATCCAAAAGTAAGAGGTACACATGGATGATTTTCAGATATATTGCACAAAAAGACATATACTATCATTAAATGGAACATTCATCTTAGTTTGTTTCAATTATATCCTATAATTTCTTGTGCTTCCATAATATACATGAAAAGTCTTATTTTCACAAACACCGTAGATGACAGATTTCGTACTATACTCAAAATTTGTCTCAATAGATCCAAAAGTAAGAGGTACACATGGATGATTTTCAGATATATTGCACAAAAAGACATATACTATCATTAAATGGAACATTCATCTTCGTTTGTTTCAATTATATCCTAAAATTTATTGTGTTTTCATATCATACATGAAAAATAGCTCTGATGGAGGAGGATTAGCTCAGATGGCAGAGCAACCGAACTTCAGATCGGATCATATCTGATCGACCGTGGTTCAAATCCCCCTAAGGTCAACTCAGCCTTGACTTTATCTGAAACATCAAATGAGTACCATCTGAGGATTGCGGATGGAATGGTCCAGAGGGAATTGCATTGTGAGTAGCTGCGGCGCATCGTTGCGCATTGACAATCGAGACCTATCTGCCATGAAATCTGTTGAAATTGATCTGCAGTGTCGCGGCTGAGATCAACAAAGAGCGTTTAAAATCATTGCTCTCAGCGAAAAAAGCCACTCATCTAGAAATAGAGGAGTGGTACGGGTGCCTTCGGTAGGGCGACACCGTCTACATTACTTTTACTTTTTATACATGAAAAGTCTTGATTTTCACTTACACCGCAAATGACAGATTTCGTACTATACTCAAAATTTGTCTCAATAGATCCAAAAGTAAGAGGTACACATGGATGATTTTCAGATATATTGCACAAAAAGACATATACTATCATTAGATGGAACATTCATCTTCGTTTGTTTCAATTATATCCTATAATTTCTTGTGCTTCCATAATATACATGAAAAGTCTTATTTTCACAAACACCGTAGATGACAGATTTCGTACTATACTCAAAATTTGTCTCAATAGATCCAAAAGTAAGAGGTACACATGGATGATTTTCAGATATATTGCACAAAAAGACATATACTATCATTAAATGGAACATTCATCTTCGTTTGTTTCAATTATATCCTAAAATTTATTGTGCTTCCATAATATACATGAAAAGTCTTATTTTCACAAACACCGTAGATGACAGATTTCGTACTATACTCAAAATTTGTATCAATAGATCCAAAAGTAAGAGGTACACATGGATGATTTTCAGATATATTGCACAAAAAGACATATACTATCATTAAATGGAACATTCATCTTCGTTTGTTTCAATTATATCCTAAAATTTATTGTGCTTCCATAATATACATGAAAAGTCTTATTTTCACAAACACCGTAGATGACAGATTTCGTACTATACTCAAAATTTGTATCAATAGATCCAAAAGTAAGAGGTACACATGGATGATTTTCAGATATATTGCACAAAAAGACATATACTATCATTAAATGGAACATTCATCTTCGTTTGTTTCAATTATATCCTAAAATGTATTGTGTTTTCATATCATACATGAAAAGTCTTGATTTTCACTTACACCGCAAATGACAGATTTCGTACTATACTCAAAATTTGTCTCAATAGATCCAAAAGTAAGAGGTACACATGGATGATTTTCAGATATATTGCACAAAAAGACATATACTATCATTAAATGGAACATTCATCTTCGTTTGTTTCAATTATATCCTAAAATTTATTGTGTTTTCATATCATACATGAAAAGTCTTGATTTTCACTTACACCGCAAATGACAGATTTCGTACTATACTCAAAATTTGTCTCAATAGATCCAAAAGTAAGAGGTACACATGGATGATTTTCAGATATATTGCACAAAAAGACATATACTATCATTAAATGGAACATTCATCTTGGTTTGTTTCAATTATATCCTAAAATTTATTGTGTTTTCATATCATACATGAAAAGTCTTGATTTTCACTTATACCGCAAGTGACAGATTTCGTACTATACTCAAAATTTATAGCGATAGACCCAAAAGTAAGAGGTACACATGGATGATTTTCTGATATATTGCACAAAAAGACATATACTATCATTAAATGGAACATTCAACTTCATTTGTTTCAATTATATCCTAAAATTTTATTTTAGTTGCAATATGGTATACATGAAAAGTCTTATTTTCACAAACACCGTAGATGACAGATTTCGTACTATACTCAAAATTTGTATCAATAGATCCAAAAGTAAGAGGTACACATGGATGATTTTCAGATATATTGCACAAAAAGACATATACTATCATTAAATGGAACATTCATCTTCGTTTGTTTCAATTATATCCTAAAATTTATTGTGTTTTCATATCATACATGAAAAGTCTTGATTTTCACTTACACCGCAAATGACAGATTTCGTACTATACTCAAAATTTGTCTCAATAGATCCAAAAGTAAGAGGTTCACATGGATGATTTTCAGATATATTGCACAAAAAGACATATACTATCATTAAATGGAACATTCATCTTAGTTTGTTTCAATTATATCCTATAATTTCTTGTGCTTCCATAATATACATGAAAAGTCTTATTTTCACAAACACCGTAGATGACAGATTTCGTACTATACTCAAAATTTGTATCAATAGATCCAAAAGTAAGAGGTACACATGGATGATTTTCAGATATATTGCACAAAAAGACATATACTATCATTAAATGGAACATTAATCTTCGTTTGTTTCAATTATATCCTAAAATTTATTGTGTTTTCATATCATACATGAAAAGTCTTGATTTTCACTTACACCGCAAATGACAGATTTCGTACTATACTCAAAATTTGTCTCAATAGATCCAAAAGTAAGAGGTACACATGGATGATTTTCAGATATATTGCACAAAAAGACATATACTATCATTAGATGGAACATTCATCTTCGTTTGTTTCAATTATATCCTATAATTTCTTGTGCTTCCATAATATACATGAAAAGTCTTATTTTCACAAACACTGTAGATGACAGATTTCGTACTATACTCAAAATTTGTCTCAATAGATCCAAAAGTAAGAGGTACACATGGATGATTTTCAGATATATTGCACAAAAAGACATATACTATCATTAAATGGAACATTCGTCTTCGTTTGTTTCAATTATATCCTAAAATTTATTGTGTTTTCATATCATACATGAAAAGTCTTGATTTTCACTTACACCGCAAATGACAGATTTCGTACTATACTCAAAATTTGTCTCAATAGATCCAAAAGTAAGAGGTACACATGGATGATTTTCAGATATATTGCACAAAAAGACATATACTATCATTAGATGGAACATTCATCTTCGTTTGTTTCAATTATATCCTAAAATTTATTGTGCTTCCATAATATACATGAAAAGTCTTATTTTCACAAACACCGTATAGATGACAGATTTCGTACTATACTCAAAATTTGTATCAATAGATCCAAAAGTAAGAGGTACACATGGATGATTTTCAGATATATTGCACAAAAAGACATATACTATCATTAGATGGAACATTCATCTTCGTTTGTTTCAATTATATCCTAAAATTTATTGTGCTTCCATAATATACATGAAAAGTCTTATTTTCACAAACACCGTAGATGACAGATTTCGTACTATACTCAAAATTTGTCTCAATAGATCCAAAAGTAAGAGGTACACATGGATGATTTTCAGATATATTGCACAAAAAGACATATACTATCATTAAATGGAACATTCATCTTCGTTTGTTTCAATTATATCCTAAAATGTATTGTGTTTTCATATCATACATGAAAAGTCTTGATTTTCACTTACACCGCAAATGACAGATTTCGTACTATACTCAAAATTTATAGCGATAGCCCCAAAAGTAAGAGGTACACATGGATGATTTTCAGATATATTGCACAAAAAGACATATACTATCATTAAATGGAACATTCATCTTCGTTTGTTTCAATTATATCCAAAAATTTATCGTGCTTTCATATCATACGTGAAAAGTCTTGATTTTCACTTACATCGCAAATGTCAGATTTCGTACTATACTCAAAATTTGTCTCAATAGATCCAAAAGTAAGAGGTACACATGGATGATTTTCAGATATATTGCACAAAAAGACATATACTATCATTAAATGGAACATTCATCTTAGTTTGTTTCAATTATATCCTATAATTTCTTGTGCTTCCATAATATACATGAAAAGTCTTATTTTCACAAACACCGTAGATGACAGATTTCGTACTATACTCAAAATTTGTATCAATAGATCCAAAAGTAAGAGGTACACATGGATGATTTTCAGATATATTGCACAAAAAGACATATACTATCATTAAATGGAACATTCATCTTCGTTTGTTTCAATTATATCCTAAAATTTATTGTGTTTTCATATCATACATGAAAAGTCTTGATTTTCACTTACACCGCAAATGACAGATTTCGTACTATACTCAAAATTTGTCTCAATAGATCCAAAAGTAAGAGGTACACATGGATGATTTTCAGATATATTGCACAAAAAGACATATACTATCATTAGATGGAACATTCATCTTCGTTTGTTTCAATTATATCCTATAATTTCTTGTGCTTCCATAATATACATGAAAAGTCTTATTTTCACAAACACTGTAGATGACAGATTTCGTACTATACTCAAAATTTGTCTCAATAGATCCAAAAGTAAGAGGTACACATGGATGATTTTCAGATATATTGCACAAAAAGACATATACTATCATTAAATGGAACATTCGTCTTCGTTTGTTTCAATTATATCCTAAAATTTATTGTGTTTTCATATCATACATGAAAAGTCTTGATTTTCACTTACACCGCAAATGACAGATTTCGTACTATACTCAAAATTTGTCTCAATAGATCCAAAAGTAAGAGGTACACATGGATGATTTTCAGATATATTGCACAAAAAGACATATACTATCATTAGATGGAACATTCATCTTCGTTTGTTTCAATTATATCCTAAAATTTATTGTGCTTCCATAATATACATGAAAAGTCTTATTTTCACAAACACCGTATAGATGACAGATTTCGTACTATACTCAAAATTTGTATCAATAGATCCAAAAGTAAGAGGTACACATGGATGATTTTCAGATATATTGCACAAAAAGACATATACTATCATTAGATGGAACATTCATCTTCGTTTGTTTCAATTATATCCTAAAATTTATTGTGCTTCCATAATATACATGAAAAGTCTTATTTTCACAAACACCGTAGATGACAGATTTCGTACTATACTCAAAATTTGTCTCAATAGATCCAAAAGTAAGAGGTACACATGGATGATTTTCAGATATATTGCACAAAAAGACATATACTATCATTAAATGGAACATTCATCTTCGTTTGTTTCAATTATATCCTAAAATGTATTGTGTTTTCATATCATACATGAAAAGTCTTGATTTTCACTTACACCGCAAATGACAGATTTCGTACTATACTCAAAATTTATAGCGATAGCCCCAAAAGTAAGAGGTACACATGGATGATTTTCAGATATATTGCACAAAAAGACATATACTATCATTAAATGGAACATTCATCTTCGTTTGTTTCAATTATATCCAAAAATTTATCGTGCTTTCATATCATACGTGAAAAGTCTTGATTTTCACTTACATCGCAAATGTCAGATTTCGTACTATACTCAAAATTTGTCTCAATAGATCCAAAAGTAAGAGGTACACATGGATGATTTTCAGATATATTGCACAAAAAGACATATACTATCATCAAATGGAACATTCATCTTCGTTTGTTTCAATTATATCCTAAAATTTATTGTGTTTTCATATCATACATGAAAAGTCTTGATTTTCACTTACACCGCAAATGACAGATTTCGTACTATACTCAAAATTTGTATCAATAGATCCAAAAGTAAGAGGTACACATGGATGATTTTCAGATATATTGCACAAAAAGACATATACTATCATTAAATGGAACATTCATCTTGGTTTGTTTCAATTATATCCTAAAATTTATTGTGTTTTCATATCATACATGAAAAGTCTTGATTTTCACTTACACCGCAAGTGACAGATTTCGTACTATACTCAAAATTTATAGCGATAGACCCAAAAGTAAGAGGTACACATGGATGATTTTCTGATATATTGCACAAAAAGACATATACTATCATTAAATGGAACATTCAACTTCATTTGTTTCAATTATATCCTAAAATTTTATTTTAGTTGCAATATGGTATACATGAAAAGTCTTATTTTCACAAACACCGTAGATGACAGATTTCGTACTATACTCAAAATTTGTATCAATAGATCCAAAAGTAAGATGTACACATGGATGATTTTCAGATATATTGCACAAAAAGACATATACTATCATTAAATGGAACATTCATCTTCGTTTGTTTCAATTATATCCTAAAATTTATTGTGTTTTCATATCATACATGAAAAGTCTTGATTTTCACTTACACCGCAAATGACAGATTTCGTACTATACTCAAAATTTGTCTCAATAGATCCAAAAGTAAGAGGTACACATGGATGATTTTCAGATATATTGCACAAAAAGACATATACTATCATTAAATGGAACATTCATCTTAGTTTGTTTCAATTATATCCTATAATTTCTTGTGCTTCCATAATATACATGAAAAGTCTTATTTTCACAAACACCGTAGATGACAGATTTCGCACTATACTCAAAATTTGTCTCAATAGATCCAAGAGTAAGAGGTACACATGGATGATTTTCAGATATATTGCACAAAAAGACATATACTATCATTAAATGGAACATTCATCTTCGTTTGTTTCAATTATATCCTATAATTTCTTGTGCTTCCATAATATACATGAAAAGTCTTATTTTCACAAACACCGTAGATGACAGATTTCGCACTATACTCAAAATTTGTCTCAATAGATCCAAAAGTAACAGGTACACATGGATGATTTTCAGATATATTGCACAAAAAGACATATACTATCATTAAATGGAACATTCATCTTCGTTTGTTTCAATTATATCCTAAAATTTATTGTTTTTCATATTATACATGAAAAGTTTTGATATTCTCTTATAGAAGGCAAGTGAGATATTTCATTCTGTCATCAAAGGATAGTAAAATTAATGATCGAATTTAACATGGATAATAGATGTTTAGGGTATTTTACACTGCCAAAAGACCCAAAAGTTATGCATATACATTTTTATACGTTGGTTTCGGTATATTACATTAAAAAGTATTACAAAGTATATATTAATAATTAGTACATGATTTATAGGAATAAAATATAAATCATTTGCTGCATTATATGCTATAATAGCGCAACTAAATAGCTTGACGATGGCAATACGACGAACTAATAACTGGTATCCTGTCACTAATGTAGAGTACCACAAAGATGAATGTTCCATTTAATGATAGTATATGTCTTTTTGTGCAATATATCTGAAAATCATCCATGTGTACCTCTTACTTTTGGATCTATTGAGACAAATTTTGAGTATAGTACGAAATCTGTCATCTACGGTGTTTGTGAAAATAAGACTTTTCATGTATATTATGGAAGCACAAGAAATTATAGGATATAATTGAAACAAACGAAGTTGAATGTTCCATTTAATGATAGTATATGTCTTTTTGTGCAATATATCTGAAAATCATCCACGCATACATCTTACTTTTGGATCTATTGATAGAAATTTTGAGTATAGTACGAAATCTGTCATTTGCGGTGTAAGTGAAAATCAAGACTTTTCATGTATGATATGAAAACACATAAAATTTTAGGATATAATTTAAAAAAAACGAAGAGGAATGTTCCATTTAATGATAGTATATGTCTTTTTGTGCAATATATCTGAAAATCATCCACGTGTACCTCTTACTTTTGGATCTATTGAGACAAATTTTGAATATAGTACGAAATCTGTCATTTGCGGTGTAAGTGAAAATCAAGACTTTTCATGTATGATATGAAAACACAAGAAATTTAGGATATAATTGAAACAAATGAAGTTGAATGTTCCAGTTAATGATAGTATATGTCTTTTTGTGCAATATATCTGAAAGTCATCCACGTGTACCTCTTACTTTTGGATCTATTGATACAAATTTTGAGTATAGTACGAAATCTGTCATCTACGGTGTTTGTGAAAATCAGACTTTTCATGTATATTATGGAAGCACAAAATATTTTAGGATATAATTGAAACAAATGAAGTTGAATGTTCCATTTAATGATAGTATATGTCTTTTTGTGCAATATATCTGAAAATCATCCACGTGTACTTCTTACTTTTGGATCTATTGATACAAATTTTGAGTATAGTACGAAATCTGTCATCTGCGGTGCAAGTGAAAATTAAGACTTTCCATGTATACCATGAAACTAAAATAAATTTTACGAAATAATTGAAACAAACGAAGATAAATTTTCCATTTAATGATAGTATATGTCTTTTTGTGCAATATATCTGAAAATCATCCACGTGTACTTCTTACTTTTGGATCTATTGATACAAATTTTGAGTATAGTACGAAATCTGTCATCTGCGGTGCAAGTGAAAATCAAGACTTTCCATGTATACCATGAAACTAAAATAAATTTTACGAAATAATTGAAACAAACGAAGATAAATGTTCCATTTAATGAGAGTATATGTCTTTTTATGCAATATATCTGAAAATCATCCACGTGTACCTCTTACTTTTGGATCTATTGATAGAAATTTTGAGTATATTACGAAATCTGTCATTTGCGTTGTAAGTGAAAATCAAGACTTTTCATGTATGATATGAAAACACAATAAATTTTAGGATATAATTGAAACAAACGAAGATGAATGTTCCATTTAATGATAGTATATGTCTTTTTGTGCAATATATCTGAAAATCATCCATGTGTACCTCTTACTTTTGGATCTATTGATACAAATTTTGAGTATAGTACGAAATCTGTCATTTGCGGTGCAAGTGAAAATCAAGACTTTCCATGTATACCATGAAACTAAATTAAATTTTACGATATAATTGAAACAAACGAAGATGAATGTTCCATTTAATGATAGTATATGTCTTTTTGTGCAATATATCTGAAAATCATCCATGTGCACCTCTTACTTTTGGTTCTATATAGATATAACTCTATTTAGTACAAAATAAAATCTACAAGTTGCGGTGTCATCATCATCATCATCATTTATTCAGAAAACCTTCAAGTTTACATTTTACGTTTAAGTTTAAGGTGTCAGAGTGTTTTTTTTCAAGAAATCAAGACTTTGCAATACTATGAAAGTGCATATCAATGTTTTGTCTTTACGGATAATACACACATAAAATGAAGCCTAGTTTAAATGTGAAATTATGTCCTGATATCATTTTCATTATATTATGTGGTGTCGAGGTGAAATGTTTCATCGCATCCTATTGTTGGTATCATGAGGGCGGTTGAAACCTGAAGAAAATGAAAATAAAATTAGTAAAATTCAATATAAAACATACTTCATAATTATTACATTGAAAATCAATCCTAGTAATGTATATGAACATTATTTACCTCTTATTGTGAAATTTGTTCAATTTAGAGTTGATTCAAAGCAACAGAGTGAAGTTTTTTCAGATTGCATGCCGTAGAGCCTGCCGCGAGCGGTTAAAATCTGAAGAAAATGAAAATAAAATTAGTAAAATTCAATATATATCATATTTCGTAACTTATTACATTCAAAATCAATCCAAGTAATGTATATGAATATTATTAACCTCTTATTGTGAAATTTGATCAAGTTGGAGTTGATTCAAAGCAACAGAGGGAATTTTTGTCAGATCACATGCTGTAGAGCCTGCCGCGAGCGGTTAAAATCTGAAGAAAATGAAAACAAAATTAGTAAAATTCAATATATATCATATTTCGTAATTATTACATTCAAAATCAATCCAAGTAATGTAAATGAATATTATTTACCTCTTATTGTGAAATTTGTTCAATTTAGAGATGATTCAAAGGAACAGAGGGAATTTTCTCAGATGACATGCCGTAGAGCCTGCCGCGAGCGGTTAAAATCTGAAGAAAATGAGAATAAAATTAGTAAAATTCAATATAAATCATACTTCGTAAATATTACATTGAAAATCAATCCAAGTAATGTATATGAATATTATTTACCTCTTATTGTAAAATTTGTTCAATTTAGAGTTGATTCAAAGCAACAGAGGGAACTTCTCTCAGATCATATGCTGTAAAGCCTGCCGCGAGCGGTTAAAATCTGAAGACAATGAGAATAAAATTAGTAAAATTCAATATAAATCATACTTCGTAAATATTACATTGAAAATCAATCCAAGTAATGTATATGAATATTATTTACCTCTTATTATGAAATTTGTTCAATTTAGAGTTGATTCAAGGGAACAGAGGGAATTTTTCTCAGATGACATGCCGTAGAGCCTGCCGCGAGCGGTTAAAATCTGAAGAAAATGGAAATAAAATTAGTAAAATTCAATATAAATCATACTTCGTAAATATTACATTGAAAATCAATCCAAGTAATGTATATGAATATTATTTACCTCTTATTGTGAAATTTGTTCAATTTAGAGATGATTCAAAGGAACAGAGGGAATTTTCTCAGATGACATGCCGTAGAGCCTGCCGCGAGCGGTTAAAATCTGAAGAAAATGAGAATAAAATTAGTAAAATTCAATATAAATCATACTTCGTAAATATTACATTGAAAATCAATCCAAGTAATGTATATGAATATTATTTACCTCTTATTGTGAAATTAGTTCAATTTAGAGTTGATTCAAAGGAACAGAGGGAATTTTTCTCAGATGACATGCCGTAGAGCCTGCCGCGAGCGGTTAAAATCTGAAGAAAATGAAAATAAAATTAGTAAAATTCAATATAAAATCATATTTCGTAATTATTACATTCAAAATCAATCCAAGTAATGTATATGAATATTATTCACCTCTTATTGTGAAATTTGTTCAATTTAGAGTTGATTCAAAGGAACAGAGGGAATTTTTCTCAGATGACATGCCGTAGAGCCTGCCGCGAGCGGTTAAAATCTGAAGAAAATGAGAATAAAATTAATAAAATTCAATATATATCATACTTCGTAAATATTACATTGAAAATCAATCCTACTAATGGATATGAATATTATTTACCTCTTATTGTGAAATTTGTTCAATATTGAGTTGATTCAAAGCAACAGAGGGAATTTCTCTCAGATCACATGCTGTAGAGCCTGCCGCTAGCGGTTAAAATGTGAAGAAAATGAGAATAAAATTAGTAAAATTCAATAGAAATCATACTTCGTAAATATTACATTGAAAATTAATCCTAGTAATGGATATGAATATTATTTACCTCTTATTGTGAAATTTGTTCAATATGGAGTTGATTCAAAGCAACAGAGGGAATTTTTCTCAGATCACATGCTGTAGAGCCTGCCGCAAGCGGTTAAAATGTGAAGAAAATGAGAATAAAATTAGTAAAATTCAATAGAAATCATACTTCGTAAATATTACATTGAAAATTAATCCTAGTAATGGATATGAATATTATTTACCTCTTATTGTGATTTTTGTGAAATTTAGAGTTGTTTCAAAGCAACAGAGGGAATTTTTCTCAGATGACATGCCGTAGAGCCTGCCGCGAGCGGTTGAAATCTGAAGAAAATGAAAATAAAATTAGTAAAATTTAAATTAAATCATATCGTAGCGATATGCCTGATTGTAGTTTACCTATTAATCTTGAATATGTTATTATGGGAGTTGATTTGAAGCAGCTGATTTGAAGATTGAAATTCAGCTGATTTGATTTGAAGATCTAAAATAAAGGAAAATAAAGTATACAAAATTCTATAAAAATCGTGTTTCGTATTTACTGCATAAAAAGTAATAGTGGCAATGTGCATGATTTTAATTCACCTGTTGATGTTGATGATCTTCGTTTTGGGGTTGATATAAGCTGACTAAATACATTTTCTAGCAGGTCAATTTCATCGTGTGTGCTTCGCCCTCGAAAATGGCGGAAGGAGGAAGATCACGAGTTTGATGCACGCAAGATAGAAAGGCCGTTGTAATCAAACGTCTACGGACATACTTTCTTTCTAGAGGACGTCCAATGTCTTTTGTCATAGAGATATGGTTGACGCTGGCGTCCTGATATTCCCAAAATCTGGTCATATGTTTTAGACCAATCAGGAAAGAGATATGGACGATGACGTCATATTTTAAAAATAGTAAAATGACGTAAGGAAGGAACAGCACTTGATCCATCGCAACCCCTGTTCTATTGTCTGATAACTTCTCGGGGGACTATGAGCTAGTTTTTCAGGGAATAAAAATTTTGTAATTAATAAAAGCTGAAAACTTTACAGCAATGATCAGTGGTTTCATTGTAAGAATGAGCCCTCCTAAAAAGAGATTTGCAAAGGTTCGTACTACATCATTTTTAGAAAGTAAAACAAGGGGTAGCTCTATACCCCCGTTCTGTATAGCATGTTTATTCAGATCCCCCTGAATAGCCATTTCCCAGACAGTCTCTTAAATAATTGATAATACTTGCAGATGGTTTGTACCTAAAACTCAGTCTATCAATCCTCGCTTCATTTAAGATAGTCAACATTTTCATATATTATATAATGAATCATATGATGATTTTATCATATATACTGGGTAAGTTTACATAATTATGTGATGTTTTTAAACTTGATCATTAAATAACAAAAACATAGCATAGTGAGTTATTATATGGAGTTCTATTTTTGACAATTTGCAACTCGTATTTTGTCGTGTCGTATTGCACATTTTGGCGTCGTATTCGTTTGTGTTGTCGTCATGTTTATGCTTCGTGATCTCGTTTCTATTAATGTGTTGTCATTTCTATGTCTGTGTTGTCGGTTCTTGTTGTGTGTTGTCGTATCTGTTTTTGTGTTTTCGTTTTGTAAGCAAATAAATTAAATTAAATTAAATTAAATGTGAAAAAAAGTTATTGTAAAACTTATCAGGTTCTGAATAAATGATGATGATGATGATGATGATGATGATGATGATGAAATTAAAGAAGAAACGTTAGTAAAAGCTACAATATTGACTCAAGTCTAATTTATTCTGTTATGATTTAATAAGTTATTCAGGAAATTGTTCCACCATGATATCGTTCGTATGGCAAATGCATGCTGGACGATGCTGGTTTTAGGGATTTCTTGAATTTGTAATTGCCGACACAGAATTTTGTGACAAATTTTCATAAGTGTCATTACAACAACGCGGTCGACTGTTCTACTCATATTATCATCGTTTATATCTTCAAGCTGGCTAGTAAATACACGCTTGATTATTTCATTATTTTGCAATGGATGCTCAATTACATAGCAATGATTTTCAGTACTTCGAATTTCTTAAAAGTGGAAGGCGATGAAGAGAATGGCGAACTCAACCGGTGAAACTTTAGAAAAACGCTCGTACAGAAAAGATTTCGCTTATGCTAATATTGCTGAAGGATTTGAAAAACTAAAGGTGGTTTAACGGTGTTAGTAATCCTTCACACACGATCAAAACACACTGATAAAAAACTATCTATCGAATCGACGAAGAGGAAGGTTTGTTCACGACCAAATGAATCTACTCTTCTCAAAAGTTACTACGAATGAGTTATTTCCTCGAACATTTCTGGGAATGTGTCAAATATATTCAACAAGTTTGATCTATTCCCTACAAATCTGCTCGGCCGTAATAAAAACATCTATCTGAAATTCATTGCGTGGATGAGCACCTTTGGAAAGTTTAATTATTACTGTTGTGAACTGTGAAAAAGAATTTAGTAATTAATCATAAGGAGATCAGATAGACTCTTGAAGCAACCACGCTTGAATGTTTTTCAAACGCCAAAAGTTTAATCTACCTGGGATGTAGCAGTACAACACTCTGGTTTAGAAGATAACAATACTGATGAAATTATTTTTTACGACGTGGCTAGAGCCGTCCGGTAGCCGTCTGGCACTCAATATGCGCATGCGTAATACTGTTCGAAGCAACGAAGATAAAAATTGATTCAAATAAGAAAAGAAGATAAAAATAATATTCGAACTTCAAACCATCAACAGATTATGAATTATTATATTTTTTATATTTAGTTCTCAGCAGATTAGTCATAGTAATCGGCCGATTAATCGAATGGTTCGATTATATCTCACTCAAACAAACCATTACAAAATATTGGCCGTCTGACAACACGCGGACCGTAGATATTTTCATCACACAAGTCAAAGTTGAAATGAAACATTAAATGTGTTACGCTCACATCGTAAATGAAATGTTTTGAATGAGAATTTAAATGGAAATTAGTACTGGTAGTAGTAAATCAGTAGCCGTTAAGCGTAAGTTTTCAACAAAATTAAATGTTGTTGATAAACCATTAACACAACAAAGAGACTTTCTTCCCATAACTGATTGGAAAATCCTTCCAAGTCTGATGAGTATTCCAATCAAAACAAGCATGATATAATCCCCACAAAAACGTTTGCTATAATATGAAACAACTTCATTTGAAGTGAAAATTATTTTCTCAAAATTTTAACTCAACCGCCGCTTTTTTGTCGTAAATAAAATTATTCATTCAACCGTGCTCACGTGTGTTATTCATCAACGCTAGTGTTGACCTTTTTCACGTTATAACAATAGAAGGTGTCAAATGGCATGACGAATTATTCAAATGTTTTGAATTACAAAACGATGTAAACAAACAGTAGCGACGATTTCGGAATTTTTGTTTCAAATTTCATTGTCAAATAATAATCGGTTCAACGATTAAAAATCAATTTATTTGCCGATGCCGATTATTTTTCGATTACTAAAAATAGCGCCGATGATCGGCAAAATCGATTATTTTCAGAACAATCGTCTCATCCCTAATTTTTTAAGTCAACTCTTTGCTAGCCTGAAAGAAGAGTCAAATCTAAGTTATAGAGACCTTGTTTATTTTTGTTGTTGATCAAGGTTAAGCTTTGACTTTGAAATTGCAATACTCCTCGTATTTTTCCCATCGCTTTTGAGAAGAATCGCGATGAAATTTTTGTTTATCGTGTTCGAGTGTTAATTTCAAGTTTATCCCAAATACCAATTGTGAACAAATACTGAGTGAAGTGATAAATACATCATTGACTTCATGAGAAAAGTTAGATTTTGATGGATAATCTTATATCGTTTGAACAATAATTACTTCATTATGATTTGCCGCCATAACTTTCTAGGCACCCTTCGGCATTCGCGTTGTATATAAGTAGGATCAGATCAAAGATTAATGATCCCGAATAAGCATTGGAGTAATAACAAACACTCGTTGAATATTACTCGACTTGTGTATAAATCCAATACAGAGTGAGGACATTTTACCGTGAAATATTAATATACATTTTTGAGCAGCCAAACAACTAAATGAGAAAAACGAGCGCTAGCCTGCAAGACATAACTCTAAAGCCAAAGATATTATCTTGTCGCTGTAATTCATCATTCCAAAACAGGTTTTTTTTTACTTGGGAACAGCAATATTTCAGATCTTGAAGGTATTTAATCATCAAATCCAACAAGGAAACCACCAAATAATTGTGTGACTTGCCGTGTTGAAGTTTAGTGTGATAATAAATTCTGACACGAAGCAAAGCACACGCATGCGCAAATTGAGTGCCAGACGGCTATCATTTTGAAAATGGCGTCCGGCAACCGGACGGCTATACACTTCGTATTTTTTATTTGTCTACAAGGTATTATAATTTAATATATGAAGTGAGATAATTTTCGTACACGAACGGCGTGGGCTTACTGCTTGTAACTTAATAGAGAAACTGGAATTGAAAAAGAAATCGCTAAGGAACAAATTAAATGAAAATTCAAACTTTGAAGTAACAGCAATTCAACATCAATTTGAATAATGAGGTGAACATCCATAATTTGATATTGTGTAAAAATGCATTGTAAATGGAAGTGTAACATAACGTAATTACAAATGTACAATACATTGATACTGAATGTTCTTACAAGTGTTTTAATTTACCAAATCAGTTATCGATATTTGCACCATATCTTGTTTATTCTGTGTATTGCTTGCTAAATTTTTGTAGTGTATTCACTGTTTTCCTTCTGCTGTGATACATACACTATCCGTATTATTTGTTATATGATCAAAATTGTTGAGTGTATTTTGTGCAACTTCTATGTTGTATGCCTATATAGGCCGCCTAGCTGCTGCCTAAACTGTATCCCTGTCATTTAGAAGCGCAATTATTTTTTAGTGAACATTTCAGCTTGATTGTGATTTGTTATTTATAAGTATATTTGTAGATTAATTCAATTACGACAATCGCATAGATTTTCTTTTTCAAAGTTACAAACATTAATTTGCAAAGTGATCGAAGCAATATTTTGGTGAAATATACCGAAAACATGGTGAATTAAATTGGCCATATCTACTCGCTATTTTGTTTAAACGTAATTAAATTGTCATGGACATTTAAAATAAGCTCTATTTAACATTGTCAAAACATAAAACTTAAAAAAATATTGAGCAACGTAGGATATTATAGTATGTAAGTTACGAGGATTAAAAGGTTTTGACCGTATCGTTGTAATTCTGTGTCGGCTCAAGATCACGTGACTCCGTTTCGCGCCAATTTCGACATAATCTGACCGCGCGGCCGAGAATAATAGAGTTGCCAATGTAGGGTTCAGACATATATAAAACTACATAGCTATAATGTGTGATGTATTTAGGGTATTAACCTTACAACGGTTACAAGGAAAGAGAGAGATAAATATATTACAGTTGATTATTTACATGAAGTGATAAACGGAAGTTACAATATATATAATAACAACAGACGAACCACTATACATAGGTTCCCCCTACGAAGACGGAGTCACAGTAAACAAAAACATCAATTGCATTATAAAAATAATTAGAAGAAAGTATAATTAGATGTATATGCTTTGATAGATACGACAGTCCAGTAGTTGTTAATCAGCATTCCATATTAGTTTGAAATCTTTATTTATTCTTTATTATTAAAACGACGTTTTCTTTAAATATTATCTTGTTGATTGTGCGTAATATCTGTTGCATGTTTTGATAAGACATTATTTGTGTGTTGATTCAAGCGAATCAAAATATATGGGAGAAGGAGAATTATGTCTGGTTTCGATATATAAATTGATACAATTTAACATAGAATTTGTAATTACTTGCCAAGAAGATTCCAACTTGCCAGAGTATTGGAGTATAATTAATGTCTATAACGCATATTATTATGATTGTATTCAGTATATAGTTCGTTTGTAAATATCATCGTTGACTCTTGACATCTTATAGAAATATTTATGAAATGTAACGGGTTGCTCAAACCCTACCAAGGAAAACAAAAGTTGATGCCAAGAAGCCAATTGGTTGCTGAATTATCAGCGATAACAGGCGGAATATTCTTGTAAAACCAATTGATAATAAATTACGACTATATCAAATATCTACCAAGTTCAGAAGGCTTTATAAAATATAGCTAAACACACGTCAGGTTCACCATTTGTAGGGTTCAGACATATAAATAAAACTACATATCTAATGCGTGATTTATTAGGGTGTTGACCCTACAACGGTTACAAGGAAAGAGAGAGATTATATATTACAGTTGATTATTTACATGAAGTGATAAACGGAAGTTACGATATATATAAAACAACAAACGAACCACTGCACCAATCTGTAATTACATTGTATTGCTGTAAATAAAAGCTATTGCTTCTATGTATGGCTGACGATAACAAGTCACAAATAATTCAAATGAACACCAGGTCGTTTTAAATCAATATCGTTCATTCTAGCTGGCTTGTGATCATGGTGGATATCCAGATGAAATGCCAATTACTTTTAAGTCACTCTGTGGAGGAGAATTCCCAGCAAAATATCAACATTGCACAAAGATATTTAGAGAAATGTACCTGGCAAACCGTGGAGATTTGAATCTTTGTGTGTAAGTATAATTGTAGCATGAGCGCAGACCTTTAGAAGGGATCAAAAGCAAGCTTTCTCGTTAGCTACTTAGGTAAGGTCTGCTAGTTGCCGATTACAAACTTCAGTATGTTATAATATTTACACACTAACATAATGAGATTTCTGATTGATAAAGGATGTGTTCATGGAAGAAGAAGCTTCCTATAAGCAGGGTGAGGGGACTCTAATCTGCATGAACTATTTTTGCCTTTCATGTTTTAGAAATAAAATTTATTACCGTTCATATGAGATTGGCAATTGTTGTAACGGTCCTTTCAAACCAAGAATCTTTTATTGTGGTTTTCCGCCATCTGAATGCTCCTCAGATTATTCCAAATTTTAACGTTGAGAAAATTTTCAAAAACTGAAACGATGGTGTCATAATTGATTTTGAAAGTGAGGTTTTGGAAAACAAAAAAGTCCTCAAAAAGTTTGCTGGTCCGGTTCGCCTCTCCAGTATCATAGATTACTAATCACTCTAAATCACTCAATCATAGATCACTTTAAATACATACGGATTTGGATTGGTGAGTCTGTTCCACGTGATAAACAGTTGTCATAACATCCCACCAGACTATGGCAAACACTAGAATGATATGGGTTTTCGTTTCCGTGCCATGTACTTGTACTGCCATTTTACTGCCTCATCTTCATGACGGTCTTGCCAAACATTAACATACCAATCTAATATATAGAGGGACTAGACCACTTTTTTTTCTAGTTTAGACATGTTGTGAATCACAGGGACCAAATATCGATATACACGGCAGATCGTGCGAGCAAGCGATTGTAATAATCAACAATGCAGGATGAGACAAATCAATACTCAGTGATAGCGAGTGATATTTTATATATATAGATCAAGAAGAATACTCTTGTATATATCTACGTGTCATTGTCATGTGACAATGACGTCATACTATATGATTACTACATCTCCCCCAAGTTCTGAGAATGATATGAACAGGACTGAGTAATAGAATCATATAAGTGTATACTATGTTATGAAATGCTTAAAAATTAGAGTAATTAGTTACATGATGTATCAGCTTCTGTATTGCAGATAATAAGGATCATAAGGATTAATTTGAAATGATATCGCATATGGTTTAAAATAAAATTAAGTATCAATACTGCAATAGGTGTTAAAT
Organism: Haliclystus octoradiatus; assembly: GCA_916610825.1. Classification (NCBI taxonomy): domain Eukaryota; kingdom Metazoa; phylum Cnidaria; class Staurozoa; order Stauromedusae; family Haliclystidae; genus Haliclystus; species Haliclystus octoradiatus. Next base: position 888,835 of record OU744451.1, read on the forward strand.
TAACATTCCTAATAGCTATGTATACCATGATAAATATTGATATTACGGTAAATCACTGCATATGTAATAGAATATTTGTTATAACCAGATGTTAGACGTAATGATTGCGAAGTGGCCATAATATTGTAATAATAAATTGTAAGAACCATGGTGAGTAGTAGGTATTGGTTAAATAGTTTAAATCGTTTTGAATCTGATGGAGTGGTTTAGAACGTAAATTAAGTGAATCCATAATAGTTTGGTGGTTTAATGTTACGGGTTGGTCGTCCTGAAGCTGTAGAGTCTTGCGTTGTACCCAAAGTAACTGTTGTATTTGTTACCGGTTCGTCGTTGAGAGTAGTCGACGGTAGAGGGCGTAGTAACCGACGGTTTCGCCAAAGGACTCTTCCACTTGCACTTGCTAATTTAACATAATAATCGCGATAGCGACCAACTGCGACGATTACACCAGAACGACTCCAACGTTTTGATTTAGAGTCCTGTATATACACTGACATGCCAATTTTAAGTTTGGGTAAAGTGTGAGCTTTCTGATCGAAGTATTTTTTGGCCTTCTCTTGGATGAGGTTTGACTCTTGCTAGGCGTCTTTAAATGATCGCTGCCATTCTTGTTTAAAGGTGTTACGGTGTGCAGGAACCATAGAACGAAGTGGATGACCATACAAAACTTGAGATGGAGATAAGCCGTTGTTGCGTGGGGTGTTACGGAATTCTAAAAGCCCTGAAAGGTATGTGTCATCCTCAAGTTGGCCGTTTTTGGTTGCTTTTACGATGAGAGCCTTCATACTTTTTACACCAGATTCAGCGAGACCATTTGATTGTGGATTTTCTGGAGTAGATGGTGCATGAATGACGTTCCACCTTTTTAAAAAATCAGTAAAGGCTTTAGCACTAAATTGTGGACCACCGTCAGAACGGAGTCGCAGCGGAACTCCGGTATCGACAAATCTCTGTCGTAGTTGTCGAATTACATCATTTGCTGTTGGATCACGATTGTACCAAGCAGTGACAGTTGGCCACCCCGAGAGACGGTCAATGTAGACTAAGTAAGAATGGCCAGCGTGGCTAAATAGGTCAGCTGAACAGTCCTCAAATGGGAGGGATGGGTTTTTTCAACCACAAGGGGCTCATTTGGTAAGGATGCTTGACGTTCTTGACAGGCATGACAAGCCGTAACAGTGTTTGTTATATCTGAGTTAATACCTGGCCAGTATACGGTCTGCCGTGCACGCCTTTTTGTTCGTTCGATTCCTTGATGGGATGCGTGGAGTTGCTGTAATAAATATTTCCTTTGCGTCTTCGGTATAATAATACGGTGACTATTCAAAAGGATTAATCCTGAATCATGAGATAGATTATCCTTTAAACCCCAGTATGAACGTAAAAAGGTTGGTAGATTATTTCTGTATGATGGAAAGCCATCACTAACGAAGGTACGAAGTTGACAATATTCTACATCAGCATTGGCGGCAGTTTTCAATGTGTCCAGCAACGGATCTGTAAGATGGTGTGATGATAAAGCTTCTTCAGGCGAAATGAGAGATCCAATAATGAAATTCACAGTTGGATGGTCGTAAAGTGGGTTAGTCGGATCATCTATGTGTGGCGGACCATCCACAGGGGCCCGCGATAACGCGTCTGGTAAACAATGATTCTTTCCTTGCTTCCATTCAGCATTAAAAGTATATGGCATAAGTTTTTCTCTGAGACGCTGTAAACGAGAATTATCAATTTGATCTAGTGTATAATCATTTAGCATTGGAATTAGCGGTTTATGGTCAGTGTAGATCATGAAATTAGGCTGACCAAGTAAGTAATGTCTGCATTTTAATATAGCCCAAACAATAGCAAGCATTTCTAGTTCAATGGTCGCATATCGAGATTCAGTTTCATTAATAAACCTGGAACCAGCTTGAATGAGATGCGGAATTTTTTTTTTCTTTTTTTTTTTTTTTGGATTTATCATTTATCCACAAACCGGGTAAGCTTGCAGCCTTTTTTCACCGGGGTGGTTGGTTAAATTGGTTAGTATTTTGAAGCTTGTGTGCGTTTATAGCCGGATGCCCTTCCTGACGCCAACCTATAGTGCTCCGGCCAGGGATCACCTGCGGGCCGTGGTCCAACGCTCTAACCACTGCACCAAGGCCGCACTTTGGTGTTTGTTGTAAGGCGGCCATTTGGTGTTTGTTGTAAAAGGGCAAACCCTAGTCCATGCAAGCGAGATGCATCAGTATGTAAAATGATGGGTAGATCTGATTGAAATGGTTGTAATATTGGTGGAGATGACAATACTTCCTTGACAGTTTTAAAAGCTAGTTCATGTTCGGATGTCCAATTAAAGGCGTGATCTTTTTTCAGTAGACTTGTAGTGGATTGTTTTATGTCTATTGTCTTATCCATAATGTATTTCCTTTGTCAACTGTGAAGCTTCCGTTTGTAATCACGTATACCTTGTAATGTAAATCACTGTATGTAATTTATCAACCCTCTTCGCGTCTGCCCTTCGTGGCGACAACATCTACATTAGCAAAGCTGGTCCACCTTCATAGAGGCTCTGTTTATCAACGGTCATGTTAACCCTCATTCATCCTCTCCCTGTTGGTGGCCAGCTACAACTATTACACAAATATATATCTTATCAACGCCTATGTATATGTGGTGGTATTAATCAATACTTCGTTCATTCCACCCGCTACATATTGGTGACCCCGACGTGATCTGAAAAACGCAGCCGACTATTAAGCGTCGTAAACCCTGGCTAGTATATGGCTATATCTGGTAAGATTTTAGATGAGATTCGCCCATGGGTGAGTGTTATTACAAAAAAAAAAGAAGAAAATATTAAATGCACTCACGCCGTCACAAGCTAAGTTCTGGCAGGAACCACAAAAATTATTAGGGCTTAACCCGACAAGAACTTAAAGATTGCCAGACTTAAGCACAAAGTATCTCAGCATAAAAAATTATCAAGTTATATACCAATATACTATATACATCCAAAGCAAAACAAAAAAAACATATCTACACGAAGACATTTACAAAGATTTACTACATATAAACAAGAATTCGTCACTATGCATAATAACCATCAAGTCGCAGAATCAAAGAAAGCAAGAACGATTACATATAAGTATACCTATTTAATTCATCACAACAAACAATTTTTATTTCTTTTATCCTATAATTATATTTTTTTCATTCATTCCTGTAAATATTATTTCATATCTTTCACTCACAGACGGGACTCCGTCTCCGTGGGGGGAAGTTATGTAGTGGATTGTTTTATGTCTATTGTCTTATCCATAATGTATTTCCTTTGTCAACTGTAAAGCTTCCGTTTGTAATCACGTATACCTTGTAATGTAAATCACTGTATGTAATTTATCAACCCTCTTCGCGTCTGCCCTTCGTGGCGACAACATCTACATTAGCAAAGCTGGTCCACCTTCATAGAGGCTCTGTTTATCAACGGTCATGTTAACCCTCATTCATCCTCTCCCTGTTGGTGGCCAGCTACAACTATTACACAAATATATATCTTATCAACGCCTATGTATATGTGGTGGTATTAATCAATACTTCGTTCATTCCACCCGCTACAGACTTCGTAGAGGTTGAGCTGCCGCTGAAAGGCAACTCGTAAAATCACCGAACTGATTAGCAAGTCCTAGAAACGACCGTAGATCAGTTAGATTGTGTGGACTAGAAAATTCAGTAATTGCCTTGATATTTGCAGGATCGACTTTAATACCATGTATACCCACAAGATGACCGACGAATTTGACCTCTTGCTGTGCGAAATTAAATTTAATAGGATTTAGCGTAATGCCGTGTTCACGACAGCGTAGTAGTAGCGTAATTAATTGTTTAATATGAGCAGTAAATGATTGTTCTCTGATTAAGATGTCATCAACAACTTTGTCTACGTTTTCCACACCAGATATAGCAAGGTCGCCACGACGATTGTACTCATCTCCAGCGCCTACAAAACCCATAGGGGCCCTGAGAAATTTGTAGCGACCCCATAGGGGTAATGAAGGTTGTTAGATGTTGGCTCTCTTGATCGAGGGGGATTTGCCAGTCCTTTACCGATGGCATCGGATAAGTTTGACGTAAAACGTTTGAATTCAATTTGGTTAAGTCTACACAGATGCGGACATCCCCATTTGGCTTAGGGACTACAACAATCGGGTGGGTCCAAATAGCAGGTTCGTCACCAATAGGGCTGATAATTCCTTAAGCAACCATAGTTTTGAGAGCTTTTTGCGCTTTATCCCGAAATGCAAGAGGGATTTTTCTGCTAGAATACAGGCAGAATGGTTGGACATTGTCTTTTAAATGAATTTTCATAGGAGCATCCGTGGTCATACAAGGGAGTTGACCATTTGTCGAAAAGACATCCGAAAATATTGTCAATAAATGCTCTTTGAATATTGTTTTTTCTGCTTCTGAGGGATCAGATGGGATTGAACAAGGCAGATTGGCAAAAATACCAGCCTCGGTAAATTGAGAAGCATTTGAGTCTGTTGGCATGGTAACTTTCTGTAATTGCGAGACTGTTATATTTTGCCCTTTGATGTTTGGAAGCGGCCAATTAGGAGAAAGTAGTCCAAGCTCTTTACATGCTTGGAAAGAAAGCAACGGCAAGACAACGCTGTCACAAATGTAAACTCGAGTAGTTGTTGAGTTGTCGTGGTAACTCAGTGATACATCAAGAAAACCTTTGCAATTTATTATTTCATTATTGGCTGAGAAAATCTTGAATAGAGTATTAAAAGTCGCAATATTAGAATGATGAACATTGAGGTTGTCCAAGAAAAATGAATTAGCAACGGATATATCTGCTCCAGTGTCAGGTTGCCATTTGATGCTAATTTTTGCAGTAGATGTCAATAATGAGACATCAACAACAATAGTGTCTGCTTTCATAGCGTTGTTAGTATTTTTGTGCATTGTCTGAATTGAAACACGTTTAGTAGTAGTGGATTGTTGATTACCGTTTTGATTACCGTTTGATGTGCTTTGTTGTGCAGGTGTTGATTTATTTTTACGATTGCAGACGCTTGCGAAATGCCCACCTACTTGACAAAATGTGCACGTTGCTTTGGAGGCGGGGCAAGACTTGCGTTCGTTATGTTTATCTTCGCCGCACCAACGGCACTTTGTCGGTTTGTTTGACGGAGCCGGTTTTGTTGAGATTTCAGCATGTGGGCGATAAGCTGTAGTTTTCGATATTTGATGATGGGTTGGTAGTTAATTACTTAATTGTTCTGAATTGGAAACAGCAGCCTCTTCAGAGCAACACAAATCAACAACGTCCTGGAGTGTAGGTGATGGACGTAACTTCATTAACTTGCGTTTTGTCTCCTGGGATGTAATTCCGGCAGTAAGGACCGTAGCAATTTGGTCTTCACTACAGGTTTTGCAGAGGTCGGCATTGTGAGCCAACTTTTTTGTTTTCACTAAAAAATCATTGAACAGTTCATCATTTTGCTGTTTGCAATTGATAAAGGCCACTCTGTCAATAATTATGTTTTGTTTTGAACGGAAATGTTTTTCTATGAGAAATAATATCTCATTTGCCGTTTTAGGAGTGTCATTAGGGACACCTAGAGAGTACAATAATGTATCTCTCATATCGGCAGTCAAACAACTACGGAGGCGGGCAAGCTGTTCCTGTTGAGGGAATTCATCCAACTTACCCAACTTCACGTAGTCGTGCCATTGTTCTTGCCATGTTTGGAATTCAGGGCATGTGGTTGTTGTTGCCAGTTGCGGTGGTGGTGTCGGTGCTGAATAACGTGGTGTGCCAGACGGTTTGTTTACCGGAAGAGTGTCCGGTTTCAGCCGGTTTATCAACATCTCCGTTTGTTTCAGAAGTTGATCTTCTCGGGCTCTGGATGATTGCAACATAGCATGTTGTTGCTTGATTATATCCTCTACCCATGAAGGAATATTTTGTGGACTATTGTCGAGGTTGCTATCAGATTGACCATTCCTCTCATTGTTTGTGATATCTTCATTGACATCATTCTGAGCGAAGTCTTGAGAAGCTCCTCGTGTGTTTGGCATACTAGCTTAAACTTCGAATGATATGGGTGAAAATGAAAATAATATAATTAAATGTAAACTATCATAATTGTGAATATAGTTGGATAGATCCTGTCAACTGCGCCATGTAATAATCAACAATGCAGGATGAGACAAATCAATACTCAGTGATAGCGAGTGATATTTTATATATATAGATCAAGAAGAATACTCTTGTATATGTCTACGTGTCATTGTCATGTGACAATGACGTCATACTATATGATTACTACAGCGATGACTTCTTCTGAAATATTATTTTCTTCAAAATTTTAATTTAACAGGGAATATTCCAAAGCCTCAGATTGCGTTCTGAACGAAATGTCAGCAAATTGCCAAAGTGACGAAGTGAAACTCACAGTTGAAATTTCAAAAAGATTTAATACAAATGCCATCAATCCGTTCTGTAGTGTCAGTGAAGGAGGAATCAGTGAAACAGAGATCTTGTCTGGAAAACTTTTGAGCCTCCCACCGGATGGAACTTCAGGGGCTCATCTCCCTATTATTTCCCAGGTTATGATGATGTTAATGGTCTCAGCTGCAGCACTTTTAATTTAAAGAACGCTGATTTGCTTTCTATGGACATATTAGAATAGAATAGAATAAAATAGAATAGTGTATTTTAAGGCCTTTAAACAACTTAATACAAGTATGAATCTACGTTTTTATTTTATACTTTAACCAACAGATATTTCGTTATTTTGCTGTTGCTCCTAGAAGCCTGGTTTTTATTAACTAATTTGGTTTATTTTGTCGATATTTTAATAAAGCTCATTTAATTTCTCTTTATATTTGCTGTTACTATCACTATGTAAATCGATATATTTGTTCATAAATTTTGCACCACGAAAAGAAAAAGATCGCTTTCCACGGTCTGAATTGAGACGTGGGAGGAATGTTTTCGTGTGTTACATGGAGACTGTGATCTTTTAAATAATCGTTCGAAGTTTGGGCCATTTTGTCTTAGAGCTGATGGCAGTTCTAAGTTCAACAGTGTCTTCAATTGTGAGCCAGTTTAGTTCATTTAATAAGTTCTGCATTGTCATATATTTTTCTACCATATATTTACTTAATGGTGCTTCTTTGTCATGTAATTGCATGTATATATGTATGTATGTATGTATCACACTATCTTGTACCGGCTAGTAAAGGACCCAATGGTAATCCCATTGCTACCTTGGGCCTGAGTGCGGCCTTGGTGTAGTGGCTAGGGCGTTGATCCACAGCCCGCGGGGTCTCGGGTTCAATCCCTGGCCGGAGCATTATAGGTTGGCGTCAGGAAGGGCATCCGGCTATTAAATGCACACAAGCTTCAAAATACTAACCAATTTAACCAACCACCCCGGTGAAAAAAAGCTGCAAGCTTACCCGGTTTGTGGATAAATGATAAATAAAAAAAAATATATATAAAAAAAAAGCTATACTATTTCTGTCCGTTTGTAAAGTTTGTATTGAAGTCTGAAAATTATACAATGGCGTAATTTTTACTTCAATTTGGAATTTTCTTGTTGAAGTAAACTGCTATCAAACTGATCCAGATCTCTGAGATGAATGAAGAGACTGGATCTAGATTTATGACGTAAAACTAAGAAAGAAATTTATTTTTTAGTAGAGAAACGTATGATGCTGTCACGCGATATTTTTCTTAATTTAAAGTGCACATGACACCAAAAAAAGTTTCTTTCGGAATCGAGTAGACCATGCCAATTAAAAAGGAATTGCGACAATAATTTTTCGATTTGGACTCTTATAAGCTGGTCGGAGTTATTTAATGTTGAAAGTACCATATTTAAAAAATAGTGCTCTCTCGAAAGTTGGAACTCATTCTCGCTTTCACTGTGAAATAATATTTCGTCTTCTGTTTCCGAGTCAGAAGGAATGTAATCAACGTGATACTGATAAACTAGCCTCATTCCATCGCGGCCCTCATTTCCGCGAGGCGCTCCAGTGAGGAACAATACAACGAGGTGTGAACAAAAATTGAAATTTCAAAAGCAGAAAACATCATGTTTGAATCAAAATCAAAGAAATATTTAAAATTAAAGATCAATTCTCCAATATACAGCATTACTCTGATTCAAAATTCCATTTCTCCGTGAAAATATGATTAGAAATTGACAATATGACAGAATAACCGATCGAACTATAAACTTTGAGAATGATTCAAGTAAGTTTGTTTACATTTTTAGTGTTTTATTCACCAACCAGCACTCAATAAATCTTCACGTGATATCAAGGTGCGCTGTGATTGGGCACACCATATTTTTAGTTTCTGGCACACTTTTTAAAGGGGCAAAATTGACTGCTGGGCTCTACGCGCTTAGAGTCACGTGCAAGTTTGTCGTTTGTATTGTTTCTGTACCGGAAACCATGATGAATCTTGAAATTTGAAGCCATGCTAAGCCATAACTGACATTGATTGATGAATTTACGTTAAGATTAATTCTAGTTGAGCTCGCAGCGACCGCTGGTCAATGTTGCTCCTTTAACCTTCAGTTTTATTAGGCCCTCAAGCGTCGATAATTTAATGATTGAAATGATAGTCAATCATTATATTTAATATGAATCATCAATATTAAAAGGTAAATATTTTCCACGACGGTTCAATGTTAACAATTTGAAGACTGATGCCGCCATGTTTGTACAACAGAGTTTTGTTGATGAATGGTTGGTACGAGAGGCATAACAATCAAGTTTTATGTTTTCCAACAAATAACGGATAATTAAAGTGTATTACTCATATGCAGCAGGTTATAATAAAATCAGACATGAACGAGAAGTGTTTGCAATGAAAACTATAGCAATTTAACATTCTACACGTATTTACAAAGCATTTTAATCCCAACGGCAGACATTTAAATAGCTGTATAGTCATCATCCCGTATTCCTCTTAGTTAATTTAAATATTTTTAAAACTCAAATGGAGGCAATTCCACTCCATCGGCTTATTTATTTTCACTTTTCATTCGCCTGAAAGTCACATGAGATAGCAAAACGCATGCATGTGAATCCGCCAGATAGGCAGAAATGCATGGGTTACAAGAGGCATTGAATTCTAATAATGCGTGCTTTGTTTTATAACGTCGGAATGAAGAATAAATAGACAGCGACCAATGTATTGTGTATATCTATTGAAGTTATACGTGGAGAATGTTATGTCTAAACAAATAAATACAACACAAACCGTAAATCTCAACTCACAAGTAGAAATTTCATAACACGGAAGAAAGCCTGTGAGAGCTGTTGCTACTTCAATAAAATGAACATTGAAATGACATCGTATATATTAGGTGAGTTTTTATTGGATGAGATTTTTGATATAAGTTTTCAACCATTCATGACCAATCAATAATTGTTAAGTAATCAATGAATGTTATATTTCTTATATATCTCATATATCTGGATTGTTTCGTGTAGAATTAATAGTACGAATACTGTGCTTTATTTATACCGCACATCAGCTCCCTTCTAAATAATGGGTTTAAAAGAAATTCATTGTAGCGATGATCGAGTCTCTTTTTAAATTAACTCTCTTAAACTTACTGGGAATTTTGAGCAACAGCGCTTGTCAATCAGATTTATTCCTAAATGTCTAATGAGCGTCGTCTGTTGAGCGCTATCGACCGAGAGTCTGAATGACGGAGACAGCGTCTTATCTTAGACTTCATTTCTATATTGCGCTACCAATGAAGTTATATAAATGTTGATGAACTCTCAGTGTTTATAAATGTATTCTATTGTTATCAGGTTTGAGCTGTTTGCTGATAGCGACAGCAACATATGGAGCAGTAGATGGCGCAGCAGCCTTAGGAAGTCAATCATTACTATCCATATACAAACAGTCACGAATAGAACGAAGATCGATTGTAACTGCTGAGAATACTGCGGATGTAGGAACGTGTTCATTTGCAAAATACCAATACAATGCCATTGCATGTACAAGACTGCTTTACAATCCTTACAGAATCAAAAGTAACAAGAAAGGATCATGCAGGTACCATATTGATCATTCCTCATGTTTATTACCCATAATGCCACAGGAAATATTGTTATTATTGTTATACAAAGGGATTACAATCAATAAGCATTTGGCACACAGTTGATCCTATGAGCTATTGAATTTTTAGCTTGCATAATAATATCAATTAATTCTCTACCACTGACATCACATTTATTAATTACTAAGCAATTGGCTCACAGTTTCTGATTTTTTGATTGAGCAGGTCGAGATCCTGGCAGCACTTGGCTGATGTGGACTGAGCTAAATTGATATTTGGCGCACGAGAGGCACGTAAGGAGAAAATGAGAAGGCACTATCAGAAAATTACGAGCCGCCTCTGTGAGTAATATTTGTCGCCTACGAGTTTTCTCCTGAAGTGACTCGGATGCGCCAAATATCAATAGCTCATAGGAAACTGTGCGCCAATAGCTTTTTATTATAACTAGCACAACTTCTACAATATAAGCATATAAGCACATACATGAATTTCTTGCTCATTAAATGTTTTCAAAAACTGCTGATCAAATTGGAAATTCTCTTTTGTGACATCAAGTTCAAATTGTGAGATTAATTGTGTTTTCGAACCTTGTTTTGCTATGAGGATGTGGCGTCCAACTCTAAACCAATCAGATTGATCATATCATTTTAGTTATAATACAATTATTGATATCTCCCGGATGCGATTTGACAAACAGATAGAAGTTGTGACCACCTGCGCGCGCATGTGCCGTAACATATCCAAAGCGGTCAATTTGCTCTAATTGTGCGGCCAAAGCCTAACACGTAAGTTATCTTTACAAAATGGCGATCAGAAGCAGACGTAAAACGAAGGAAACCTATGACTTATATTTAGATTACACTTTATATTTCTTAATGAAAATTGAATACTTGATTACACTTCACAATAAAAAATTTACGATTAAATGGATTCAGAAAAACTTTTATTATCAAGTCAAATAGTCGACGGCATAAATCTTGATTCCTGAATGTCATGGCCTATTATTTGATTATTCTATGGTTCTAGACACACTGTAGTCGAGAATCTATATCGCTAAATAGGTAAGCACATAATAAACTATGACTTATCTAAGTTTGAAACTGTTGACGGTATTTGATAATGCTTCAACAAACAGCAGCTCGATATTTATTCTGCAAAAACACGACAGTCGAGTTAAACAAAGTCTAGAAACCTTCTATACGTTGGCAATAAAAACTGTCTGGTTCTTTTAAAAGCGCGCACTAATCTATCTCAAACTGGTTGCACATTTAAAATAATTCATAAACTACTATGATTCTATGTTTGACTATAATTGCTTGACTCTTTGATAAGTTATTTAGTTTGCAAAATACGAATTATACTATACTCATGTAACTCATTCCGCTTTGTTGACCAAAGCCATCTTTTTCTTTTTGAATTATAAGGTCTCTCAAATCAAAGCAAGATATGCCGATGACTACATATCACTCAACATGTATCACATGCATAGACATGTATCGACGTAAATTGATAAAATTTCATGAAAAAGTATCAAGTTTATTATGTTTAGATATATAACCATCCAGGTTGACAAAGGTTTTTTTGGGGGAGGGGGGTCAAAATGCTGGTCTTTCACTTACTTCAACTTGTAGGTCTCTCCAAATAAATTGAGACATGCAGATGACTAGATATCACTAGGTAGTACTCTTAGACATGTATCGAAGTAAATTCAAAATATTTCTCTAAAAAGGATCCAGTTTATATTTAGATATAGCCGCTTAAGTTGACAAAGGGGACATTTGGGGTTTTTCAAAAAGCTGGGCTTACACCTTCTCCAACTTCTAGGTCCCTCAAAGTGAAACAAGGGGTGCTGATGATTAAGTATCATTAGAGATTACTCTTTGACAAATATTGAAGTAGGTTCAAAACATTTTTTGACAAAATATCAAGTTTATATTCAGATTGAGCCATTCAAGTTATCAAAGGGGGCATTTGTGTCTTTTCAAAAAGCCGGATTTACACTTTTTCCAATTTCTAGGTCCCTCATATAAAAATAAGGGATGCCGATGACTAGATATCAATAGAGATTCTCTTAGACAAGTATTCAAAACATTTCTTGAAAAAATATCTATTTCATATCTAATAATAAATAAACACAAAAATCAGACATTCATATCATATCTATAGATTAAATTGCATGATGATCGCTCAAGGCGAAACTATTAGTAGCAAATATGAATGTCTCATTTTTGCATTTATTTATTATTAAACAGCTCTGCTTTTATGGCATCAATCAATATTAAAACAGCAATGACTACACAATCACTTTTATGTTATTATTAGTGTATATTTAGATACATCAATTTGAGGCTACCCTATGTATTTTATATCCTAAATTAATATTTTTTCATGAAATTTGTGCTTTTTATTTAGTTAATTAATTAATGGAATTCCTAATTTATCGGCCTCTTTTTATATTATTACACGATTGTTTAATTACAAATGTTGAACTTGACGTAGCTACATGAATAGGTATTCTGAATTATGCCTAAGTTTGATTATGGTGTCGTTATTTGAATGTAATAGATGACAGCATGTCATATCTTTAACTTATAACGTAATGTTACTTCGGGATTGTTTTGAGAGCACTAATATTCAATCATAACGTAACACTATTTTAGAATGCTGAGCAATTAGATAATTTAGATATTTTGCCTATATAGGTAACCTAGTTTAAAGAGCACATGACACAACAAATTTTTAACACAGATTCAAGTAGCTGAAGCTAAATGATGAAGAATGGTGACAATGATTTCTTAGTTTGAAACTGATAAGCGGAGATATTTAATGTTGAATCTGCCCTATTTTCAATCATTTTCTATGCTTGAAATAAATATAATTTATTAAGAAATACATGAAATACAAGGGAATTTAGTTGTTGGATTTACTTTATCTCTCAAAAAATGTGGCAGCCTCAGCAGCATGCAGTTGGACTGTGCACCCGCTGTTTTACGTACACATCACCTCAATTTGTGACAGTAGTAAGTCAGGTGTTTGGGTGTTCTACGACGACGGAATTACTAATTTGAAATAGTTCATTTTAATAGCAAAGATATTCATGTGTTTAGTGTTATGTTGTTTCAATGTTCTAACAATTTCATTTGTTCCTCAATGTTATAATAGTTGAACAAATATACAAACTGTAACACAAATTAAACTCCACAGACGCTGGGTGTTGTTTACAAGTAATATCTGGTGATATCTAGTCATCGGCATCCCTCGTTTTAATTAAAGGGACCTAGAAGTTGGAGAAAGTGAAAATGCGGCTTTTGAAAAACCCCACATGCCCCCCTTGTCAACTTCATCAAAATATAAACTAGATGTTTTTTTAAGAAATGTTCTGAATTTACTTTGTTACATGTCTAAGAGTCCCATCTAGTGATATCTAGTCATCTGCCTGTCTCAATTTACTTTCAGAGACCTAGAAGCTGGAGAAAGTGTGAACCTAGCTTTTTGAATAAACCCAAATGCCCCCTTTGTCAACTTAAGTGGCTGTATCTAAATATAAACTAGATATTTTGGCAAGAAATGTTTTGAATTTACTTCAATACGTGTCAAGGAGTAATCTCTGATGATATCTAATCATTGGCACCCCTTGTTTTAATTTGACGGACCTAGAAGCTGGAGAAAGTTTTTAACCCAGCTTTTTGAAAAACCCAAAATGCACCCCTTGTCAACTTAAATGGCTCTATCTAAATATAAACTAGATATTTTGTCAAGAAATATTTTTAATTTACTTCGATACGTGTCAAGGAGTAATCTCTGATGATATCTAATCATTGTCACCCCTTGTTTTAATTTGACGGACCTAGAAGCTGGAGAAAGTGTGAACCCAGCTTTTTGAAAAACCCAAATGCCCCCCTTGTCAACTTAAATGGCTATATTTAAATATAAACTCGATCAATTTTCGAGAATTATTTTGAATTTACTTCAATACATGTCTAGGAGTAATCTCTAATGATATCTTATCATCGGCATCCCTTGTTTTATGTTGAGAAACCTACCTAGAAGTGGGAGAAAGTGTAAACCTAGCTTTTTGAATAAACCCAAATGCCCCCTTTGTCAACTTAAGTGGCTGTATCTAAATATAAACTCAGTCGATTTTCAAGAAATATTTTGAATTGATTTTGATACATGTCTAAGAGTACTACCTAGTGATATCTAGTCATCTGCATGTCTCAATTTATTTGGAGAGACCTACAAGTTGAAGTAAGTGAAAGACCAGCATTTTGACCCCCCTCCCCCAAAAAAACCTTTGTCAACCTGGATGGTTATATATCTAAACATAATAAACTTGATACTTTTTCATGAAATTTTATCAATTTACGTCGATACATGTCTATGCATGTGATACATGTTGAGTGATATGTAGTCATCGGCATATCTTGCTTTGATTTGAGAGACCTTATAATTCAAAAAGAAAAAGATGGCTTTGAGACTTTGTCAACAAAACGGAATGAGTTACATGAGTATAGTATAATTCGTATTTTGCAAACTAAATAACTTATCAAAGAGTCAAGCAATTATAGTCAAACTTAGAATCATAGTAGTTTATGAATTATTTTAAATGTGCAACCAGTTTGAGATAGATTAGTGCGCGCTTTTAGAAGAACCAGACAGTTTTTATTGCCAACGTAGGCCTATCGAAGGTTTTCTAGACTTTGTTGAACTCGACTGTCGTGTTTTTGCAAAATCAATATCGAGCTGCTCTTTGTTGAAGCATTATCAAATACTGCCAACAGTTTCAAACTTAGATAAGTCATAGTTTATTATGTGCTTACCTTTTTAGCGATGTAGATTCTCGACTACAGTGTGTCTAGAACCATAGAAAAATCAAATAATAGGCCATGACATTCAGAAATTAAGATTTATGCCGTCGACTATTTGACGAAATTGACTTGATAATAAAAGTTTTTCTGAATCCATTTAATCGTAAATTTTTTATTGTGAAGCGTAATCAAGTATTCAATTTTCATTAAGAAATATAAAGTGTAATCTAAATATAAGTCATAGGTTTCCTTCGTTTTACGTCTGCTTCTGATCGCCATTTTGTAAAGATAACTTACGTGTTAGGCTTTGGCCGCACAATTAAAGCAAATTGACCGCTTTGGATATGTTACGGCACATGCGCGCGCAGGTGGTCACAACTTCTATCTGTTTGTCAAATCGCCTCCCGGATTTCGATGCATTGTAAATATATGCTGCTATGCTTGAGCTGAGTGTTTTGCTCAATAACATGTCGATGCATTAGCTGCCGTTGCTTTATCATGTTTAGTAATCGTTATTACTGTATTAGATAATTAATATTATTGGTTTTTAGAACACAAGTTCCAGTGTATAATTCTTGCATCAAAGCCGTTACCAGGCTTGTGTTAAAGATGGAAACGAATCTTTGAAATTGGAAATTAGCCACAATACAACTAGCCAAGCATCAAATTTCACCAAGGTTAGTACAACTCGTTGTATCATTTGAGACTAGTGGTTAGGGCTTATGTAGATGGGATACTCAAATATTAGAGGGTATACCTTTTCAACTTTGAGAAGAAAAAATATATAGGGTATGTTGTTTTAAGGGTAATATGTCATTTTTGAAAAATTATTTGGGTATCTTTTTCATGATCTCAAACGCTTTTAATGTCATCTTCACAAACCTGGAGAACAACCCCATCGCAGCACAATGCAATTTACCCCCCGGGGGTCAATGCTTTCGACCTCAACCTTCAGAGGTTATGTGGCCCTGGCAGAAGCACTAATGGTTGGCGTTAGGAAAAGAGAATCCGGCCATAAAATGCACAAACGCTTTTCTTTAATACATAACCACTTGAACATCAATCAGCCAGCCCGGTTTGTTTATAAATGACAAATACCAAACTAAACTAAAATACTCCTAAATTAGATCCAAAAAGAAATGTAGCACACATAGCCAACACGGAAATAGGATGAAGTGTTAACGGTGGGGTCGGAGGTGCACGCCGCACATGTAGAGTCAAGAAAGACACACCATTTTTGCTGTTACTTGAAGTTTCACGTTGTTAAACGATCATCAGACAGAATACAATTAAAAACATACATACATAAAACCTAGTTAAACATATTTAATAGCAGTGCTTATTGTTATTTATTGTAATGGTTTCTATTGTTAATATTTAATCTATTGTTATTACATTTCCGTATGCTTGGTCACGTTTTGGATGTTTTGAAATTGGAAAGGTAAAATTTGTTTTCATGGCGGCATTTGGATATTAGTTCTGATCTTTTGTTGATTAAGGTTTCTTTTGAGCAAATTATATTATATTTTTCAGCCAGGCAGAGAAAACAACGCTTTGATTTATTACTGTATGCAGCAGCCTTGCATAAGATTGACCATTCAATCTGGTAGGACAGCTTGTTGTCTTTGGCTTGCCAAATGTATTTTGAAAGTTGGGTGTTCAATTCATAATTTCTGTTTCTGAAAGACAGCATATGCTTTGTGTAGCGATCCTTGAAGCTACCTTCAGTCAGTCCGATGTAATTTTTGACGCAGTCATCTTCAGTTGTCACCTTTGCTATGTAGACCACGCTTTCTGTTTGGCATTTATTTTGTAGTGGGCACGTTGGTTTTGATCTGCAGTTGCATTGTTTTGTATTTTGTTTGTCGGCCTTTGGTTCACTTGTTACTTTTCTGTTATGGTTTTTTATTATTCTTTCCATATTGCTGGTACAGCTGTAGCTGACTTTAATATTATTTTGGTTAAAAATTTTTCGATACTGGTGTTCTTTTGGGAAGTGTTTATTTAGTAGTTTCAGAAAGATGCGGCCTATGTTTGTTTTGACGCTTTTATTAAACGGCGGGTTGAACCAAATTATATTTCGTTGCCTCGTTGCCTCATTGCCTCATTGAGAAGCATTGAGAATAAGCGGCCATGAGTCGCACTTGCATTTCAATCAGCGCCAAATGACAAATAACAACAGGAGAAAAAGGCAACGAAATATAATTTGGTTCAACCCGCCGTTTAATAAAAGCGTCAAAACATACATAGGCCGCATCTTTCTGAAACTACTAAATAAACACTTCCCAAAGGCCGACCACAAAAGGCCGACAAACAAAATACAAAACAATGCAACTGCAGATCAAAACCAACGTGCCCACTACAAAATAAATGCCAAACAGAAAGCGTGGTCCACATAGCAAAGGTGACAACTGAAGATGACTGCGTCAAAAATTACATCGGACTGACTGAAGGTAGCTTCAAGGATCGCTACACAAAGCATATGCTGTCTTTCAGAAACAGAAATTATGAATTGAGCACCCAACTTTCAAAATACATTTGGCAAGCCAAAGACAACAAGCTGTCCTACCAGATTGAATGGTCAATCTTATGCAAGGCTGCTGCATACAGTAATAAATCAAAGCGTTGTTTTCTCTGCCTGGCTGAAAAATATAATATAATTTGCTCAAAAGAAACCTTAATCAACAAAAGATCAGAACTAATATCCAAATGCCGCCATGAAAACAAATTTTACCTTTCCAATTTCAAAACATCCAAAACGTGACCAAGCATACGGAAATGTAATAAATAATAGATTAAATATTAACAATAGAAACCATTACAATAAATAACAATAAGCACTGCTATTAAATATGTTTAACTAGGTTTTATGTATGTATGTTTTTAATTGTATTCTGTCTGATGATCGTTTAACAACGTGAAACTTCAAGTAACAGCAAAAATGGTGTGTCTTTCTTGACTCTATTATTATTTACCGCTCTGCTATTTACAAGCATTGAGCACTGTTCACCTGCCAATACTTTTAAATTTTTATTAAATTTGAAACATATTATATATATATATATATATATATATATATATATATAGACATAGGCGTAGGAGCTGGGGGGGCAGGGGGGCATTTGCCCCCCCAAACGCATTTGAGAAAAAAATTCGGGCAATTTTTCGGGCAAATCAACAAATTACAAATCTTTTGTGGTACAGTGAAAGTGTTCAGGAAATTTATTGTGTATTAATAAAATTCAACACTTCACAAAAACAGTTTTATGAACAGGAGTATACTATGCATTGTAAGCCTACTGGCAAGCTTTCTTCTTATCATGTTCCAATCTAATATTCATAATTTTATGCAATAATTATGGTTGCTATATCGCTTAATTATTTTGAAGACTCCACCCCCATTTGTTTTGCAATATAAAAAATCCAGAACTCATCGACACGCTTTATATATTAACGTCTGAAAAGATTAAGACCGTGATGACATGAGAAATGTAACATTGACCCAAATGTGTAAGTGGAAATTTTTAGGTCAATTTTCGGGCAGATCAAGCTATTTCTTATATCTCTTTGCTAAATGAAATTATTCAGTCGTTCAATATTTCGCAGGTTATACGTAACGTTGTCCTGAAAAATATCAGTAAACAATAATCCAAATTTTCTTGCTCGCTCTGCTCGCAACAATTCTTCGCATCAGATCATATAGGGATTAGTGAAGCAGATCACTATTTGCCATAAAATAGGCTTGTCTCGCACTTTCAAATTAAATACATAACCCAGTGCTGCATATGACAGTGTATTTTACGGTGCCTAAAATACACTGCTATATGCAGCAAAATATTCTGCTCTAAGGTGTCTAAACATTCTCAGGAAATAAAAGTAAATACCTAAATAGGATGACCTATATGACGAGCGAGGTATGACTAAAACGTTCTTTATAACGATCCACTACAGGGAGAAATGAACGTTATTATTTACACCGTAAAGCTAAGTTGCAGGAGGAATGGAATAGCTGATAACGGCTTTTTGAATTCAGTAAAAAATGATATAATCATATATAATTGCTTAAAATGAATGTAAAATGAATATGTTTCAATATTTAATGACGGTATTAAAAAATTTGTGGGGCTGAAGGAGGCCTGTGATGTTTGTGTTTCTATCCTGTGATACATCTTCTGCAATTTTGCATGTGAGTTACCTCTTATAACAACATTTCCCGGAAAAAATTTTTCGGGCAAAACCATTTTTGCCCCCCTGGTTGGAAATGTGCCCCTACGCCTATGTATATATATAAAATAAGAAAAGAGACGTTTTCTCCGTTACTCGAAGTTTCGCGCTGTAGCGCTCCTCAGACGGTTTTATTCATATCGATAAATAAAACCGTCTGAGGAGCGCTACAGCGCGAAACTTCGAGTAACGGAGAAAACGTCTCTTTTCTTATTTTATATCTATACAGCTCTGCTTACCGGTATTGAGCACTATATTGATGTTTTGCTCTTAATAAATAAATTTATTTATTTACTAAATCAACATTATTATTATTATTATATATATATATATATATATATATATAATAAAGAAGTCAAAGACTACACATTTTGATACTGTTACTTAAAGTTTCACGCTTTATGCGATCCTCAGACAGTTAAAACTAATCAATAAAATACATTATACCTCATAATTAAACTTACAAAACGCGGCTATTGTTAAATAATATAAAGGCTATTGTTTTGTTAGATGCGATAATTCTTTGTAGTTATTTCCTATGCGGTAGTTAGTTATTACAGATTATGTTTTAGTGGATTTATAATTAGAAAAATAAAATTTATTTTCATGCCTACACTTAGAGATTAATTCTGATTTTTTATTTAATCTAGTTCGAATTTCTCCAATTCACTAATTTGTGGCGGGCAATTTCTTGATTTAAATCCAAGGTTTGCATCGGTTGTATTACTGATATCGTTGGTCTCCTCTGTTTCTTCCTTTTGGAAGAAAAACGCTTTCCATCGCATTCGTTTGATTACGCTTTCAATTTTCGCAATTAGCTGCATTAAATAAGTCTTCCTAGGAGGTATTGGTATGTTTTTAATTGAATAGTCAAATGTGATTCTTTCCATGGTCATTTCTGCAGTAAGATTATAGTGCTCTACTAGAGATCCAGGAGCTAATAATAGTATTAGATATTATCTAATAGCAGTAAAACAGTGCTCAATGTCAGTTGACAGAGCTGTAAATATAATAAAGAAGTCAAAGACTACACATTTTGATACTGTTACTTAAAGTTTCACGCTTTATGCGATCCTCAGACAGTTAAAACTAATCAATAAAATACATTATACCTCATAATTAAACTTACAAAACGCGGCTATTGTTAAATAATATAAAGGCTATTGTTTTGTTAGATGCGATAATTCTTTGTAGTTATTTCCTATGCGGTAGTTAGTTATTACAGATTATGTTTTAGTGGATTTATAATTAGAAAAATAAAATTTATTTTCATGCCTACACTTAGAGATTAATTCTGATTTTTTATTTAATCTAGTTCGAATTTCTCCAATTCACTAATTTGTGGCGGGCAATTTCTTGATTTAAATCCAAGGTTTGCATCGGTTGTATTACTGATATCGTTGGTCTCCTCTGTTTCTTCCTTTTGGAAGAAAAACGCTTTCCATCGCATTCGTTTGATTACGCTTTCTATTTTCGCAATTAGCTGCATTAAATAAGTCTTCCTAGGAGGTATTGGTATGTTTTTCATTGAATAGTCAAATGTGATTCTTTCCATGGTCATTTCTGCAGTAAGATTATAGTGCTCTACTAGAGATCCAGGAGCTAATAATAGTATTAGATATTATCTAATAGCAGTAAAACAGTGCTCAATGTCAGTTGACAGAGCTGTAAATATAATAAAGAAGTCAAAGACTACACATTTTGATACTGTTACTTAAAGTTTCACGCTTTATGCGATCCTCAGACAGTTAAAACTAATCAATAAAATACATTATACCTCATAATTAAACTTACAAAACGCGGCTATTGTTAAATAATATAAAGGCTATTGTTTTGTTAGATGCGATAATTCTTTGTAGTTATTTCCTATGCGGTAGTTAGTTATTACAGATTATGTTTTAGTGGATTTATAATTAGAAAAATAAAATTTATTTTCATGCCTACACTTAGAGATTAATTCTGATTTTTTATTTAATCTAGTTCGAATTTCTCCAATTCACTAATTTGTGGCGGGCAATTTCTTGATTTAAATCCAAGGTTTGCATCGGTTGTATTACTGATATCGTTGGTCTCCTCTGTTTCTTCCTTTTGGAAGAAAAACGCTTTCCATCGCATTCGTTTGATTACGCTTTCTATTTTCGCAATTAGCTGCATTAAATAAGTCTTCCTAGGAGGTATTGGTATGTTTTTCATTGAATAGTCAAATGTGATTCTTTCCATGGTCATTTCTGCAGTAAGATTATAGTGCTCTACTAGAGATCCAGGAGCTAATAATAGTATTAGATATTATCTAATAGCAGTAAAACAGTGCTCAATGTCAGTTGACAGAGCTGTAAATATAATAAAGAAGTCAAAGACTACACATTTTGATACTGTTACTTAAAGTTTCACGCTTTATGCGATCCTCAGACAGTTAAAACTAATCAATAAAATACATTATACCTCATAATTAAACTTACAAAACGCGGCTACAAAGAATTATCGCATCTAACAAAACAATAGCCTTTATATTATTTAACAATAGCCGCGTTTTGTAAGTTTAATTATGAGGTATAATGTATTTTATTGATTAGTTTTAACTGTCTGAGGATCGCATAAAGCGTGAAACTTTAAGTAACAGTATCAAAATGTGTAGTCTTTGACTTCTTTATTATATTTACAGCTCTGTCAACTGACATTGAGCACTGTTTTACTGCTATTAGATAATATCTAATACTATTATTAGCTCCTGGATCTCTAGTAGAGCACTATAATCTTACTGCAGAAATGACCATGGAAAGAATCACATTTGACTATTCAATGAAAAACATACCAATACCTCCTAGGAAGACTTATTTAATGCAGCTAATTGCGAAAATAGAAAGCGTAATCAAACGAATGCGATGGAAAGCGTTTTTCTTCCAAAAGGAAGAAACAGAGGAGACCAACGATATCAGTAATACAACCGATGCAAACCTTGGATTTAAATCAAGAAATTGCCCGCCACAAATTAGTGAATTGGAGAAATTCGAACTAGATTAAATAAAAAATCAGAATTAATCTCTAAGTGTAGGCATGAAAATAAATTTTATTTTTCTAATTATAAATCCACTAAAACATAATCTGTAATAACTAACTACCGCATAGGAAATAACTACAAAGAATTATCGCATCTAACAAAACAATAGCCTTTATATTATTTAACAATAGCCGCGTTTTGTAAGTTTAATTATGAGGTATAATGTATTTTATTGATTAGTTTTAACTGTCTGAGGATCGCATAAAGCGTGAAACTTTAAGTAACAGTATCAAAATGTGTAGTCTTTGACTTCTTTATTATATTTACAGCTCTGTCAACTGACATTGAGCACTGTTTTACTGCTATTAGATAATATCTAATACTATTATTAGCTCCTGGATCTCTAGTAGAGCACTACAATCTTACTGCAGAAATGACCATGGAAAGAATCACATTTGACTATTCAATGAAAAACATACCAATACCTCCTAGGAAGACTTATTTAATGCAGCTAATTGCAAAAATAGAAAGCGTAATCAAACGAATGCGATGGAAAGCGTTTTTCTTCCAAAAGGAAGAAACAGAGGAGACCAACGATATCAGTAATACAACCGATGCAAACCTTGGATTTAAATCAAGAAATTGCCCGCCACAAATTAGTGAATTGGAGAAATTCGAACTAGATTAAATAAAAAATCAGAATTAATCTCTAAGTGTAGGCATGAAAATAAATTTTATTTTTCTAATTATAAATCCACTAAAACATAATCTGTAA
The DNA here is from genome assembly GCA_916610825.1 of Haliclystus octoradiatus. Taxonomy (NCBI): domain Eukaryota; kingdom Metazoa; phylum Cnidaria; class Staurozoa; order Stauromedusae; family Haliclystidae; genus Haliclystus; species Haliclystus octoradiatus. Next base: position 911,728 of record OU744451.1, read on the forward strand.
TAACTAACTACCGCATAGGAAATAACTACAAAGAATTATCGCATCTAACAAAACAATAGCCTTTATATTATTTAACAATAGCCGCGTTTTGTAAGTTTAATTATGAGGTATAATGTATTTTATTGATTAGTTTTAACTGTCTGAGGATCGCATAAAGCGTGAAACTTTAAGTAACAGTATCAAAATGTGTAGTCTTTGACTTCTTTATTATATTTACAGCTCTGTCAACTGACATTGAGCACTGTTTTACTGCTATTAGATAATATCTAATACTATATATATATATATATATATATTTAGTCGAAATCGACTAGGGTACTATATTCGATGAGCTGCATTCTGATTGGCTGCTCAATCGTTTACTATATTTTCTCATAGTCAACGCTGGCAAGTTCCCTCACAAATTTCAAAAAGTAAACAAGGGTTCGCAAATGTTTTTAAATCAAAATTTTATACGAATTACGGGAGTAAATTATAATTTCCGTCCTTGAGAAAACAAAACAAGTAACAAAATCTGAGATGAAGTTGCAACATGTTCAATGGCCCTTGCCCAATGGCCCAATGGTCAATGGCAACTCGCCTTTATTGTCTACCGTCTTGAATAGTCAACTCAGCGGCCTCGGTGACTATTCGACAGTAGACAACTCGGGCTCCTTGTCTAATTGTTAAATAGTACATGGATGGAAATTTATTGGGGCTGAGAGAAGTTAGTTGACTTGGTCAGTGCAGACGTGATATGTATATGAACGTTTTACAATAAACCTTACAATTGTGCGTAGGGAGTAAAATAATCCCGACGCTGGAAATAAGTCCATGATACATAGAGATTAGTTAGATAATATTGATAGTATTGATATCAGCCCTTATCATTTTTTTATCATCAGAAATTTTGTGATGACGGTGGGTACTCGGATGCATTGGTTGCAACTATTAAGGATCGGTGTCATTCAAATTTCGGTGCCAAATACATGCTCTGCACTAAAGGGTTTAAAAAAATGTTCAAAGACAATCAAACGGATGTGAAGCTTTGCGAGTGAGTAAAATATGTCACATGATGTTATTAATCATTACTGAATTATAGATTTTTGTAATGTGATGAACAAAAGAATCGTACACGACTTGGAAAACTGAATATAGAAGTTTACAAGTTTAACTTACGCCAAACGTTCCTTGGACGTCCGTTGAAGTTTACTGGGAGTTTATTGAACGCTTAAATCAACTCTATTGTTGTAGAGATGAACTGCATAACGTTTCTGTAAACCATTGCCAAACAGAATAAAGGCTATCTGCAAATCATATCCTCGACAAAGACTTGCTACTGCCTCTTTCTGTGGGTATGCCATATTTCTATGTTGTGGACTTTGTAAAGATTAAAAGCATGAAAAGCAGTAACTCATTTTCTAAATCAAAGTCATATATAGTTATATTCCATATGTAAATAAAATGCAACCGTGAAATTCCTACATGAATCGAGGACGGCAAATATGCACAACGTGATGAATATATATATAATTTCCTTTGCCGTAGAGAATACAAGAAAGCCACGGAATGCATTGTTGAGCTGATGACAACTAATTGTGAGGGTGATGTCGCCAAGGAAACAATGGAATTAACGAAAAGATTCAACACAAACGCTGTCAATCCATTCTGTACTACTAGTGAAGGAGGGGCTGATACGGATGCCATTTTAGCAGGCAGACTCCTATCGCCCCCGCCAAGTGGAGCAAGCACCGTTATCCTTCCCAAATTCCTTGGTTCTTTGCTAGCCTTTGTTGTTATGATGTGTATGATTTTATAATCAGCAAATGCAATACAGAAGAACATGAAACTTGGAATCTAGTCTGATCATGCCACACGTCACTCTGAGCAGTATACTTATGTTACCAAGGCTATACCTAGACCATCAGTATAAGGCCTATACCTAGACCATGAGTCCAAGACCTATACAACAAGACACCTCTGGAGACAATTATTATAGCTTCATCAATTATTTAATAAATAATATATCAATATACTTTTATTACAGGCTATAATATTGATTGCAGTTGATTAGAATATCATATGCCTCTATATTGACATTTTATCAACTACCAAATGAATTTGTATGAGTATGGTATAATATGAACGAATCCTTATTAGGAGATGTAGAGTAAATTAACTAGTTACGATTTGATTTTGATCAAACAATAAGCGCTAGCAATTGTTATGTTTCTGAAATATTCCCTTGCATCAAATTAATGATCAATAATAACCGAGGTATAATGGAGCATGTTTGTAATAGTCAAACAAGCTCAGTACAAAATGGGGAACTACTGCTAAGAAATATAGTAAAGTAATCTAATAGGCAAATTCCTGTCTCCTTGAGGATTTACTTGATCTCACAAAACAAGAATTCCCATCACGTGACAGGATCTAATCTAGTTGGTCTTTATCGTTTTGACCAATAGAAGACAACATGTGGTTTGTTTTCACAGCCGTCGCTAGAAATGTTGTTAATTGAGGGAGGACATAGAGGAGAATTTGCCGATAAAATAAAATTATTTAGATTGTATTTTGTTGATTTTAAGTGACTTTAAAATGTACCGAGGAAAGTAGTCATATATTCAGTTGGCGGCAAGTGACAATAATAAACTAAAAAGGTTTTGGGAAAGCTTTTGCTGTTATTAGAAATGAGCGTACAAATCTTATCCCGAACCTTACTAACGAGCGAGGAAGTAAGATTTTCAAGTAAGGTCTGCGAGCAGGATAGGACTTCTCTAGCTGTTGGTAACTGCTGATTATCGGCTCTAATTGTATCCATAGTAACATTGGAGACTAATCAGAGTGTTGTTGATTGCATGCTGAGAGAAATCAATTTCACATTTTGACGTTTGTTTGGGAAATCCAACGAAAGGCAAATCAAAACAGAGCTATCATTTCCGCATTGGGTTTATTCGGAAAAGGCGACATAATTCTACAACTGAGACATATCCAATTGTCTGATAGAAAATGGCCTCTTCTCAATTTCTCTTTGTACAAGGTGAGTGTATGTCGACATTTTGTTTGATGAAACATAATTTACATGACAAATGATCGAATATACCATGACAGGGTGTACATTATTTTGTTGTGTGGCTCGCATCATCTGCTCGTAATAGAAATCAAATGTAAAAGAATGAATCAGTAGATAAATTAATCATAAAAACGCATAAAATGATTAATTAATATAGAAGGGATGCGAATGCCTTGAGACATCAAGAACGCCAAATAGGACCTACTTCAATAACGGACTCCAAATGATCCCAATAATAATAAGACGGATAACTCATGACACAGATTAGAATTATACAGTAATTCACTCGGGACATTTGATTATTAAATCGATTTTTCAAAAATACCCAGTTCTACCTCTTCATACCCCCGCCCTCTATCGTTCATGAATTACCCTCTTCCCTTCGCCTTGGCCTCCGTGGTACCCAACTCACTCCATTGTATTTAGAGGACAATCCATAAAATACGAACGCAGTAAATGTTCCAATATTTGACACCCCCTCGCACTATATGCACCTGCTGCACGCTTCTAGATTATCCCCTTCAGCGATATCCCCTGGGGGTGACCCCACAGGAAGTTTTAAATTTACTTGCAAATTATGTCAATCAGAAACCCTATAAATGATGTTGTTTATTTTATCGGTGTCATATAAGCTATAATTTATTCCCAACACAAAATGTTTGTGTAAAGATCATAGCTGTAGATATGTAATTAGAAATGATCGCAGCTCCTATTTAACGACTTTAGATTTATGCTTCAAATTCTCATTCGCAAATTTCAGTTCTTTGCAGTGCTCTACTTCTGACCTCTCGTTGTAACAGCCTCGAATCCAATCCAAAAGGTGAGACAAGAAATCAAAGGGCGATCATTCCGCCTCCGTCGTCGAGCAAAGTCGGCGATTGTACTTCTGAAATATTCAAATACAATGAAGTATCATGTGGCTTGTTGCTTTATAAACCTTACAGAAGTGAATCAAAATCTACAAATACATGCAGGTAGCCTCTATATATATATATATATTTATATTAGATATTATCTAATAGCAAAAAATAGTGCTCGATATCATTTGACAGAGCTAAATATAATAAAAGGAGTCAAAGACTGCACATTCATAATTGTTACTAATAGTTTCATGCTTACGCAATCATCAGACAAATAATCGAAATATTTAGTATATTTTGTCTGATGATTGCGTAAGCATGAAACTATTAGTAACGATTATGAATGTGTAGTCTTTGACTCCTTTTATTATTAATATATTTATATAATGAATCTATTATTTGTTTAGCTGCCTGCTTAAGTAATAGGAGAAAACAATTTAGTTATGGTAATAAATCTGACGGCCGAAGATAATTACCTTGATATACCCTGACAGTGATCTTTCTAGATTACACGAGAAAAGGATGTCAAAAGATTATGAGAATCCAAACACTGATTTTTCTTTGAATTATGAATGATATGTTAGTCGTTGTGGTCATTTATCTACCTATCCTTAGAATTTGACAGAGGATATCTTAAAATGGTATAATTCCACAGTTTATTAATAATTAAATTATGCGGGATAATCTTTAGAGTCTTTCTTAGACATTTTTTTCACATTTTATATTAAAATAATGAAATAATTGATAATCATTTTTGTTCACAGAGATCAAATTCCCTCCTATTTTGACTGCACGCGTGCTCTGTATCGAAAATGCATCGCTAACGAACGATTGGCTGATTTTAGCAGCAAAATGAACGAAGACAGCCTGATGACGACTAACTTTACAGAGGTTAGATTTGTTGTTATCGGATTCCTATTATCCTAAGATGTGATCCGATTATCATGGCTTGCCTTCTTTGTGTTTATAGACTTCTTGTGATAGTGGCGGCTATCCTGATCATGTGCCTTCTGAAACACAAGGGTTCTGCAACGTCACAGAATTCAAAACAGAATATTTGAAATGTATTCGAGATTTCCGCGTTCTATTTGCAAAGGATCATGGGGATGCAAGACTTTGTTTGTAAGTGTATTTTATGATTAGTTCAAATGATCTTATCTCCCAACAAATGCAAATCAATTTAGTACTGAATGCATGTATGTATGTTTGTCGTATATTTGTCGTATATTTGTCCTATAAATTTAACAGGCAAATACAGGTAGCAATTAGCTATACACTAACATGACAGCTTCAGTTAGAGGTATAATTTACAGAATAAGGCTACATTTTCAAGTGAAAATTGGAATGAGTAGACATATGGAGCTGATACAACTTCGTCATTAAAACTATTTGAATTATGCGTCGAATAATAAAAAGTATTTGTGGCAATCAATTGATCATTCAACTCTACTTAGCTGTTGACTATGTTACTTCCGACTACGAAGGACGTAATCGGAATGTTTTTAAATAAAAAATGTTTCAGGCAGAAGGTCAACAGCACGGTTGAGGATCTTAAATACTACGACAATGTCATTAAATATCCGCCCATACTCTAGCATTCAACGATTGTACATATTGATATTCTTTTTTTACCAATATTTTGTTCGTAGACCCATTAATTTTGTTTTTTAAATTTTTAGTGAATACGGCAAAGTGACAAACTGCGTTATCTCTGCCATGCATTCTCACTGTAGTGGTAAAGCAATTGATGAAAGTGTAGAATTATCAAAGAGATTCAACGTCAATAGAATCAATCCGTTCTGCGCAAGAAGCCAAGGGGGAGCAGATGTTGATGTTATTTTAGCAGGGAAATTGTTAGACCCAGCTGATAGTGGGGCTAGTGTACCCTTGATATCTATGTTAACAATTAGCCTCTTAATGATGTTTGTGATGGCATATTTGTATTAAAAACAATTTCTAAAATTCACGACATTTTTTTTGCGTTAGATTGTACTGCATATGTGAAGAGTGAAGATAGTCATTAATTTTCCAAAACAATTGAATTTGACGAACTGTAATTACGTTAACTTAGATCGACAACAACTGAGTAATGTCATGGCCTGGCACCACTCTATGTACGAGATATTTTAATTGATTACTGCCCATCAAGATGTTTGAGATCATCATCAAATAGTTTATTAACTGTTCAAAAAAGCAATTTGAAATCCTTTGGTGACAGAGCATTTTCGGTCATTGCTCCAATTTTGTGGAATAGCATTCCTGATGACTTGCGTAATTGCCACTCTATAACGATATTCAAGACAAAGTTTAAAACGTACTTATTTGGTATAGCCTATAAATAAATTATATATTTATGTTTAAAATTTCAACTATACATATATAATTTAATATAGATTTAGTTCAACAGAAAATGCACAGCGCCTAGAACACAACGATATAGGCGCTATATAAATGCCTTATTATTATTATTATTATTATTATTATTATTATTATTATTATTATTATTATTATTATTATTATTATTATTATTATTATTATTATTATTATTATTATTATTATTATTATTATTATTATTATTATTATTATTATTATTATTATTATTATTATTATTATTATTATTATTATTATTATTATTATTATTATTATTATTATTATTATTATTATTATTATTATTATTATTATTATTATTATTATTATTATTATTATTATTATTATTATTATTATTATTATTATTATTATTATTATTAAAATGAAATACATTAATCGGTAACAGAGATTTTTCACTGGTACCCAATAAGTCCCTCGAGCATTTATCCAAAAGAACCTGTTGGTGTATTTTGAAAAGACCGTGACCGTGATCCCGGGCTGTACTGTTATGTCACACCAACACAGCCCTCTTCACGGTTGAGCACAGAAAGGATTAGATGTATAGATTATAGATAGGACAGAAGATAATATTGCATGTAGAGGTTTAGTTTGAATTCAGTAAAATTCAGTTCAGGTTCAGAACAATATTGCGAGATATACGTACTGCTGAATTATGAAATGAAAGCTCTATTACTACCAAGTGCATGCTATTGTATATATAGATTGAAATGAGTCAGGAGTCTAGCTACCAACTCAAACAATACTATTGTTTTGGGGCTGCCTTACCGGCATGTAACTTTTTTTGACTACAATGCAAAATGAATGACCTTGATTTGTGACTGATGGCCAATACACTACATAATTTTTATTAGGATTTATGTCATGTATACATGTATGTTATGATCAGTGGCTCTGATTCTCGCGAGTTTTTACATTCACTATAGGCAGGAAAACCACACCAATCAGCTGAAGTATCGCTATATAAAATCCTCAAATTTCAGACCGACCATTAGTGGTATTTTGGAACGAGAATTACAGGTGATACCTTTCCACATTTGGTAAATTGCTCTTAAACAGCAGCGTCCTACGTAAGATTTGTTGAAAGGGCTGAAAAATATGAATCTACGGGTCCTGGGGTTGCGTGTGTGTCTTTGCGTGCACTCAAGCGAATAAAGCGCGTAATTATTCGATTGTGCAAATCCTCGATAATATCAAAGAATTTCAAAATGTATTTTATTATATTTGAGAAATTGAGATCAAACAAAATCATGGACTTCACATTAAAACTGTTAATTTATATTATATTGATTCATTGTTGCTTTAGTAAAAGTACAGTGAAAAAGAAGGTAGTTCCTCAGTTAAGGAATGATCGTCCAATCATTGGAATTGTTGCCCAACAAATTGATGATGGATTAAAAGGGTATAAAGATCGGGCATACATCGCAGCTTCTTACGTGAAATTTATTGAAAGCGCTGGTGGTAGAGCTGTACCGATATTTACAAATCACACCGAGAAAGAAATCGGTGTAATTTTCAATTCTATAAATGCCGTTCTATTTCCTGGTGGAGGCGCACCGTTATTAAAATCTGGTTATTACAAAACTGCGAAATTGTTGTATAATCTGGCAATAGAGGCCAATAAGAAAGGAGACTACTTCGCCATTTGGGGCACGTGTCTTGGATTCCAAACATTGCATGCAATCCGATTCGGTGGCGATTCTATTATCGAAAGAACGGATACCGTTGATTTGAGTTTAAAATTGGATTTTGCGAAAGATTTTCAGAAAAGTAGATTATTCGAACATGCACCAGAACATATCATTGATATTTTGAAAAACGAAGAAATTACATACAACCATCATAAGCATTCCATTCAACCTATACAGTATAAAAAACATAAACGTCTGGGTGATTTCTTTAGAATTATAAGTACAAATAAAGATAGGAAAGGCGTGGAGTTTGTTTCGACGACAGAAGGTTTGTATATTAACATAAATAAACTGATACAGAGTATACAGAGAGTACTGGGGGTCCGCTAAGGATGCATTTTTAACTGTTTGGCCGTGATTGACTATGATTGCGCAAACAGAAATCTTCACGCATGATTCTCATTTTGACCCACCAGATGTCTCTGTAGTCAGCAGTCGATGCTCTTTCGATTACAGTATCATGCCTCTCCATTTTCAACGGACATCAAAATCATGCACTATTGTGTATAAGCTTCGTCGGCATTATAAATGACATCTGTATCAATTCTTCCTTATATCAAACCACTTCAAACGGAGGTCAACCTCGCATTATTTTCATCAGCACAAACTTGTGTCGGCTCCCACTTTCTACTGTTTGAATATTCAATATGTGACCGTGATAACATAGACCTGTGCCACATGCCCCTGTTCTTCACACGACCTGCGGCTGCTGCGTATAGGCGAGCGCGGGTACGTAGCGGAATAGTGGGCCTTGTGGAGCTAGGCTAGTGATAACAGAGTAACCATTTTATTTTGGTTTGATTTTAGCTATTGATTATCCATTCTACGGCGTTCAATGGCATCCAGAAAAGAACCCTTACGAATGGACAACTTCAGAACAAATCAACCACTCACCAGACGCAATAAGTACTGCGCAATACACCGCTAACTTCTTTTTATCAGAAGCAAGAAAAAATAATCATAAATTTGCAAGCGTTGAAGATGAAGCCAATAGTTTAATTTATAACTACTGCCCATACCTCACAATTGGAATTACTTATTTTGAAGAATTTTACGCATTTTAATTTATAGTTCGTAAACCGCGAGACAAAGTCACAATATCACGTTATCTGAAGACAACTATAGATGTCTCACGCAAATAATCCATCCGCAGGAATAATTCAATGTTTCACTCTTTAATATTGCATTCCAATTAATCAATTCCAATAAAAGAGATCGAATACACCATCATGCACAAATAGATAAAGAGGCTACATTGATTGCACGCAGATTGATTGCACGTAGACATATTGAACAACAACAATTAAGCGTACAACTCCTTTCAGGATTTGTTATCATGCAGAAGATTGACTTCGTTTTTAGCTTTATGTAACATCTGCCTATGGATTTATTGACTCATGGTTATTAATAAAATATTAACAGAGTGTACACTCTTGTATGTAGATTGAAATTTTTTCCTGTCTACAATGCAAAACGAATGACGTTGATTTGTGACTGGTGGCCCCGGGGGTAACTTCCAATGAAGCTTCCATTGAGCTTCAACGGGGTCGTTCAAATGGAACTTTGACAGAATGACCATAAAAAAATTGCACATGATGAAAAAGATACCCCAAATATATTTTTATGAATGGCAAATTCAACCAAAAAAAGGTAAAGAAAAAATTTCAGATGCAAAATTTCTTTTGCACCATGAAAAACTTGCAAAGGCGTCAAAAGGATACCTCAAAAAAAAACTTCTGACTAAGCATACCCAAAAAAATGTTTTATGGATGTTGAAAAAGGTACCCTTTAATATTTGAACGTCCCCGTATACCCAAAGTATGGAAGTTACCCCCGGGCTGATGGCTATATACAATATAGAATGTCTACGATTTGTATCATGTGTGTAAATATTATGATCAGTGGCACGGACGATGGACAAATGGGATACACCAAAAAGCATCGTGCTCTAAGCAGCTCTACCGCTATATACGTAACTCGAATGTTCGTGTTGAATGAAAAAGCTCTGATTCTCACGAGTTTTTACATTCAATAATAGGCCGGAAAACCACACCAATCAGCTATAAGTCTCGCGTGTTCGTAAAGTATAGCATAACGTTATTAAACGCCCCGGTTGAACAGCACTCCTTTTTCAAAAGAATTCAAAGTATCCCCCGCTGTATTCAATGCATTGTGATCATTGATGTTTGAGATCACGAGTGCGTTTGAATGGCACATATATAAACAAACGCAGACAGCAGATCTGATAGCAACCAGCTACGAAAAGAAGATAATCGACAACAACGTATACTCAATTTAAAAAAGGATCTACTACATGGCATGTAAAACTATATTATACATGATATTATGCAGTCTACCTCTCATATTAACACACCCTGTCACAAAATCCTTTAATTTTAGACCGATTATTGGTATTTTGGAACAGAGAATTACAGGCGATGCATTTCCACATCATGTAAATAGCTCTTATATAGCAGCATCTTATGTAAAATTTGTTGAAAGCGCTGGCGGGAGAGTGGTACCTATATTTACAAATCATACCCACAATGAACTAGTGCAATTATTCCGTTCAATTAATGGTGTTTTATTGCCTGGCGGAGCAGCTTCGATGATTACATCGCCTTATTATAAAACAGCCAGTGTTATTTTTGATCTCGCACAGAAGGCCAACGATATAGGAGACTACTTTCCCATCTGGTCAACGTGCTTAGGATTCGAAACACTTCATGTTTTACGATCAAATGGCGACACATCTGTTTTATCTGAATGTGATTCCAATGACGTCAGCTGGCCCTTAAACTTCACTGAAGAAGTAACAACAAGTCGGTTATTTCACTCGGCAAGTAAATCATTGATGAAAGTCTTCCAAGAACAGGATATTGCTTATAACCACCATCAGCAATGTGTTTATCCTGGTGAATACCTTAGGAAACATCAACTGAAAAACTTTTTCCGTATTCTGAGTACGAACCGTGATCTCCAGGGCAGAGAATTTGTGTCAACCATTGAAGGTAATTATTTATTATGTATAATTACTTTGTTACATTTGACATAGATTTAACTCAATTATATAGTTACCTGACATACACATGTTTAGATTGAGAACGTAGAAAATTGCACGATCTTATAGTACATCGGATTTCGATCCGAGAATCAAATCAAGGATTCACAAATTCACACCGGCTACATTAGATTCATCGAACGAGAACGAGGCGACGGTGAAAAATATGAATCCACGGGTCCTGGGGTTGAGTGTGTATCTTGAGGGCAGTCAAGTGAATGAAGCGCATAATTATTCGATTACGCAAATCATCGATAATATCAAAGAATTTCAAAATACGTTTTATTATATTTGAGATCAAACAAAATCATGGATTTCACATTAAAAGTGTTGCTTTTCATTACGTTGATTCACTGTTGCTTTAGTAAAAGTACAGTGAAAAAGAAGGCAGTTCCTCAGTTAAGGAATGATCGTCCAATTATTGGAATTGTTGCCCAACAAATCGATGATAGACTGAAAGGGTATAAAGATCGGGCATACATCGCAGCTTCTTACGTGAAATTTATTGAAAGCGCTGGTGGTAGAGCTGTACCGATATTTACAAATCACACCGAGAAAGAAATCGGTGTAATTTTCAATTCTATAAATGCCGTTCTATTTCCTGGTGGTGATGCACCGTTAATAAAATCTGGTTATTACAAAACCGCAAAAATGCTATATAATCTAGCAATAGAAGCTAACAAGAAAGGAGATTACTTTCCCATTTGGGGCACGTGTCTTGGATTCCAAACATTGCATGCAATCCGATTCGGTGGTGATTCTATTATCGGAGGAACGGATGCCGTTGATTTGAGTTTAAAATTAGATTTTGCGAAAGATTTTCAGAAAAGCAGATTATTCGAACATGCACCAGAACATATCATTGATGTTTTGAAAAACGAAGAAATTACATACAATTATCATAAGAATTGTGTTCAACCTATACAGTATAAAAAACATGAACGTCTGGGTGATTTCTTCAGAATTATAAGTACAAATAACGATAGGAAAGGCATGGAGTTTATTTCGACGGCAGAAGGTTTGTATTTGAATAAATAAAATATATAAGATACAGAGAGCATTGTTGCTCTGCTAAAGATGCACTTCAAGGGTTTGGCCGTGACTATGATCTCAGAAATCTTTACGCATGATTTTCAGTTGGGACCGACCGAACGATGCTCTGTAGTCAGCGGTCGATTCCAGCCATCTTTTGACAACTTAGAATCGGGACACGCTTTCATGTGCCAATTTCATCTCTTATTGGACAGATGCCAGTCATGAGATTTTTGGATGCCATTTATGGAAACAAGGTTTTCATTTCAAATGAAACACGCAAAAAACGCAACATTTTCCCGCACATGCGCACTGTTAAAAACGTACTCGGTCTAGGCCATAATTTCGAAGCGTTATTTCCAAAAGATCAAAAATGGAGTGCGTGTCTTAAGCTGAACTGTTGTAAATGGATGGCTCTGGTCGATGCTCTCTCGATTAGAATCAGAATATCAAGCGTCCCATTTTCAACGGACATCAAATGGTGGAGAGCATAACTATTGTGCACGAGCTTCATCGGCATTATAAATGGCATCTGTATCAATTGTTCCTTAGATCAAACCACTTCAAACGGAGGTCAACCTCGCATTATTTTCATGATCAGCACAAACTTGTGTTGGCTTCCACTTTCTACTGTTTGAATATTCAATATGTGACCGTGATAACAGAGTAACCATTTTTATTTGGTTTGATTTTAGCTATTGATTATCCTTTCTACGGCGTTCAATGGCATCCAGAAAAGAACCCTTACGAATGGACAACTTCAGAACAAATCAACCACTCACCAGACGCAATCAGTGCTACGCAATACACATCTAACTTCTTTTTATCAGAAGCAAGAAAAAATAATCATAAATTTGCAAGCGTTGAAGATGAAACCAATAGTTTAATTTATAACTACTGTCCAAAACTTACAATTGGAATCACTCATTTTGAAGAATTTTACGTATTTTAATTAATAATTCGCAGGTTGCGAGGCAAAGTCAAAATATCCCGTTATCTGGAGAGACTTATAATAGATGTCCTACGCAAATAATCCACCCGCACGAATGATTCAATCATATTTTTTACACTTAAAGATTGATTTCCAATTACTCTGACGGAGAATACACGTATGCGCAAACAGATACTAAAGAGGCAACATCGATTGCACTACTAACTCTTAGACGTAGACGTAACTATTAAACAACTCCAATTCAATGGTCAATTCCTTTAAGAACTCGTTATCAGAAGCGTGCTTTCGATTTATTCAGCATGGGCATATGTATTTTATTAATAGATTAACAGAGATGTAATTACTAACTGCGACATGCGGTTAGGTCGCCACCGTAGCCGTGAATCAAAAACATAACTTGAAATAATTTTATATTATCTTTATGATCAAATAAAATAAAATATATCAACACTATGTGTTATTTTATAATATTTAGATTATTATTAAATATATGAGAGACTGGTGTTGTTCCTCTATAAATAAATATGATGTTTCTTCCATGTAATATCATCATTATCATCATATAAATGGAATGTATGGTGTTGTTTCATGCTTCTTTCATTTCTGTGTCTGTCAAAATCTATTGTTTCATTTTAATTTTGAAAAAATCAATCGCGAACAAAAAATTGTAATTTGTTGTTTTCTGTATCAATCATAAAATCTTCCGAATTTCTACATAAACACAAAAGTTTTGATCTTGCGGGAACTGTCTTGTGTTCGATTGTAAACCTTCTGGGATTGAATTTATAAAGTTTCATAGTTTTGAAGAATTGATCTTAAGATTTTAGAAATTTGACTTACTTTGAAGCAAGTCGCATGGATTTCAAAACATAAAAGATATGAAATCCAAAAATAATAGATTTTAAATAAGAAAATAATGCTAAAATTGGAAACCTTCTGATTTTGTGCTGGCCTTCTGGGAACCAGGTTCCCAGGATCCCGTACTTTGTGACAGACTGTCATTATTACAGGTCAATAGCGTATAGATACCATAGCATAGAGACCATGCATTGAAATTTCTCTTGAGCATGAATTGAAGAATGATTTCTTCAAGAAACTGCACGTAACTATTATAGTTAACATGGCAATGCCGTCTAAGTAGACTGTTCTAGACTGCAATTATAGTATGTATAGATGTGTAGTGTATAAGATTTTAGCCTCTTATCATTAAGCCTCTCAATCATGTAATCCAATATTTAATCATTGAATTTACTTTTATAACAATATCTAATAACATTCCTCTGCCTACCGTCATTAGAACAAGACATAAATAACGATTCATCACTGTCTCGTCTATGTGTATTTTCTAGAAGCGATTTATCCTTTTTCTCAATCCACCATCGTTACAGATGCAACCGCAAATGTGTTACACCCTTTACGTATTTGAATTATCAATTTAATGATAAGTTTGGTACAAAATAACAACACAACTAAGTTTGCACAACGTTTCGAAAGTATGAAAAAATGATCTATTTAATTTCTAAAATCCTCACATAATTCAAACTGTATCCGAGGTTCAATAGTAAACACTCTGAACATTTATCATCTTTAATAATAAAGTTATTCTTACAATTTATAATAAGTTATTCACCTATAGCAACATATGCTGATGTACAATTAACCGTTGATTATGCACTATAGATACAAACTATTATCAGACGAAAACACCAGCGACATAGACATGCACAGGAGATATTTTACAAGTATCATTTTGATAAACCAAAAAATGACAAGTATATAAAAGCAATCAAGTTGAATAATGAGGGAGCACGAGCCGTGTAAACATATTTTCAAATCCATTGTTTCGCTTCAGTGAACATGAGTATATAGCGAAGTTGCCTAATTCGGAAAAATAAACTACAGTTTTTCATCCAAACAAAATGGCGAGCGATTTCTCATGGCATTTTATTCTACTTCTATGGATGTTAATTATGAATAAATATGATTCTAAATCTGTGAAGCATCAAAGGTCTTGGACTCAAACTGCTCAAAGTTATGGCAACCCAAAACCTATGATCGGAGTCATAGCTCAAGAGACACATTACAGTCAACCAACGAAAGCTAATCATTTTTTTATAATTAATTCCTACAAAAAGTTCGTCGAAGGAGCAGGAGGAATTGTGGTGCCAATTTTAACAAATATGAGTGCCCCAGAAGTCCAAAGTATATTCAATTCAATCAATGGCATACTAATACCAGGTGGAAGTTCACCGCTGATTAATTCACCGTTCTATGCGGTTACGAAGCTACTTTTCGATTTAGCAATAACGGCGAATGACAACGGAGATTATTTCCCTATTTGGGGTACATGTTTAGGTATACAAGCTTTACATGTCTTTATAGTGCATACTGACTCTATTATCACACCGACAGACTCTAAAGATTCAAGTTGGCCTCTGAAATTAACAAATGAAGTAGCAACGAGCCGTTTATTTTCTGGTATGCCAAAAGGAATCATTGCATCTTTAGCTAATGAATCATTAACTTATAACAATCACAAAAACTGTGTAAGATCAGATGAATATTTAAAATATCAAACTTTGAAAGGTTTTTTCAGGATATTAAGTACGAATAAAGATAGAAAAGGAGTTGAGTTTATATCGACTGTAGAAGGTTAGTATAATAAACAAATAAGATAAATTTACCTCTATACTACGACTAAATGTCTATAGCGGTCAATATTGTCAATCACAATCATATATGTTAATCCATTGGATGAAATTTCAGATATCAAAATCTAAAAAGTTGTAAAACTATTAAAACAACGAATTCCCTTCTGATTGAGACCACCTGTCTTAAGAGGACAATGAATCTGAAATTCTGAAGAAAACACTAGCTAGCTTGATTATATAACCACATAGGTTTTTGGGTCTCTGTTAAAAGCAGTAGTTTACATCATGTATTTTTGCTAAAAGAGTTTCACCCTGTTTGAATAAATGTACAATATTAATATAATAATAATAACAACGGGATTGTGCCATGTTCAGTTCGTAGTAATTGAAACTAATCATTGAATTAATAGAACGCATCAAATGGCTCAAACTAGTGGTACAGTCGAACTCAAGTTATGATCCCCTCTTTCAATGTCCCCCTTGCTTAATATCCCCACATAAACTGATTTGAACTATTTTCCATTCTCCATACAAACTCTCGTAATCCTACCTCACTCCAGACCAGAGGGGGGATATTAAGAGAGTTAGACTATACTCAATTTCGACTTTGTAATACTGAGAAGCGATGAAGATAACACACAATAATCTGCAACGGTTTTGATTTAATCTAAAATCATCGCCATGCAAGTAAAAGAGAGAGAACATGTGATTTACCTCTTTCAGGTTCTCTCTCTCTTTTACTTGCATGGCGATGATTTTAGAATAAATCAAAACCGTTGCAGATTATTGTGAGTTTTATTTATCGCTACTCAGTATAATGAAATTTATAGAATGAGAGTCTAAAATTAATCTATATACTAGAATTACGATATTTCAAGTTTCACACCATAAGGTGATTTATTTCCATTATGACTCTCTGCCTGACGATGATTATTATCAAGATAACGAAATATTGTCAATTATGTCTCCCGTACAGTGTATCGCTGTCATCTATCTCAAGTCTACAGATCAGTAGTATATATGTGTAATTTGACAATTCTTATTTCTGTACGACGTACATATTTTTATTTATAGAATGAGAGTCAAAAATGAAACATGCTAGAATTATGCTACTTCAAAATAGAAGGTTGTCATCGATAAAATTTATTTCAACTAGACTACTACAATTTATCCATATCCTATATTAGAATGAGCTACAATCTTTTATCGCTGTCATTTATCTCAAATTCAATATGTAAGAACTTATTAATCTATCTGTAGGCTAGACAATAGACATTACGTGAATGCTGTCAATGACTGTGATCCGTCTTTTATTTTTAAGCTATCAAATATCCATTCTATGGCTTACAATGGCATCCTGAGAAGAGCTTATACGTAACAAGTTCAACAAAAATAAACCATTCACCGCATGCGCTACAAGCCTCTCAATATCTGGCTAATTTTTTCATGGCTGAAGCAAGAAAGAGTCGACATGTTTACGCTTATGGTCCGTTGCAAAATAGACAGACTTTACGACATACAAGTCAATGTGTCAGTGGTGATGGGTTGTCAGACAAATTAGAAGAATGTTATGTTGTTTAGATTTAACTAATTTGATAGACTTAGACCTAACCAATTCAAATATATCGACTTATATTTCTCCCCGGACTTGTTATTGGGCATGAATACAAAAATTCAAAATTTAACAGTGACCTATCATAAGTATGATATATTGACTCATTTGTTATCGGACTTTAATCAGTGGGCTATATAATGGACCTACTCTTTATACATATAATTGTGTCAACACACTAATAGTTAAGTCATTGGAAAGAAAGGATAGCAAAATAATTAATTAACAGTTATTGATCAAAGGCCAGGTGGATATCAGCGGATAATGATCGACGTCTGCCAAGGTCATTATGCTGATAGGCCTACTGTATTCATAGAGCCTGAGATCAATAACTGTTTCAGACATCAATTAACTTGTCAATTTTGGATTACATAATCATTACATGAATTTTGATGCCTTTTTATGCATCAAAAGGGCAATCATCTGTTGTGTTTCCGCAATTAACAGATTTTGGAAAACATGGAGCGGTCAATACAGTTTAATATTGGCCGGAGTTCAATCATATTCAACCCCAGATTGAAAATATTGCAACTTGCGTAAATCAAGTTTAGTTGAAATCAGGCGCGCACAACAAACTTTCAGTCTGGATTCAACCATCGACTTTCTGGATTTCGTTCGATTTCCATATTGACCTGTTGAAATCTATGATTCAAGGACCTCCGCAATCTTGGATTCAAAGATTTTTGCTTTTGTCGGACCCTTCTCAGGTTACGAAGCTATTCTAGATTGGAGATGTAGCTATATTCAGGCTCCATGACATGGATGTTCACTTCAAGGGACCTAACGACCAATATTGAACCAAACACTGAAATCGTCATTCTTAAATAAGCTGTGCAACCGAATGTAATAATTTATCTGTAACATACAAAATTTAAATATATTGCTAATTGATTGAATTTATAAATATAAAAATACATACGTTGAAATTCAATGTTTAAATCCCTTTGGTACGCCACGTCCAAAACTAAATTTTTTGGCTGTTGGTTTATGATTTGTCTTTCTGCTAATACTTTTGTTTATAGTATTTGTATCTACGTCCATAGAGATGGCTTGAACGTTTCCTAATTCTAGTGCGTCTTCAATCTCTGAATTATTCAAGCCTTGATCGTCCATTTCAATGCAATTTGATGTAGATAATTTATCTTTGGTGGATGTAAAATAACGAAAATTAGATTGATATTTATGTATAGTTACCATGTGGTCTGTTCTCAAATGTTCAGTTGAGAATCTCTCATGACATTGTTCAATTAAACATTTTAAAACGGCATTACCTCGATCTTTATTAGCTTCAAAGTAAGAATCGTGAACTTCTAGTAAGTGTAAATCTAATAAATGATTAGATGGGAATGGTTTGAAACAAACATTACATTTGTACTTATGTACACTAGAATAATGATATTCATATTCATTTAAAGATTTGAATACTTCATTACATCCTTTCATGTCACAAGGAAATTTCTCTTCTAAAGTAGCCGCTCTTGAAAGGGATTGGCAAATTTCATCAACGTCGTCTTCAGCTATATATTTCTCTCCTAAAGCACATACAATATCTCCATCACGGAAAAATGAGCAGGACGGCTTGAAGCATCGTTTTACAGGTACATGATACCAACTACATTCTCTTTGGACCATCACGATCAACTTTTTAATTTGAAGGCAGAAGGGATTAAGTCTCAAGAACTTTGAACAGTTTCAGGCGGTAAACAGAATATTCAACAGGCTGCATGGAGTCATGCGCAGTAGCATCCTGTCCCGTCTGATATTTTGGCCACATCTGAATTAAATCTGAATCTCGCACGATTGATTGTACTTCGGTTTGATTTGTATTTCAAACTCAACTTGACTTTGAGATTTCTGATGGCGGTCTTGTCCGAAAGTAATGAGATTAAAGTTTCAAAATAACAGCTTTTGACAATAGTCATCGTCATATAATATAATTTGTGTGGATACAAAGTTCTTATCCTGGTCATCGTATCCAGTACAGTTGATGTAACATTTATCAATTATTTGCACGTCTACGTTCTTACTTATCAACGAACAGTCTAACAGAGACAGAGTACACGGTGTATTTTTAAATAGCTAATATTGAATATTGGACAGGGTAAGGGAAGATATTAGAAAAATTAACATGAAGTATGGTATAATCTAACTCAGCTTTGAATAATAAGATATGATAATATCAATATAACATCAAAACATGAATAGATTGTACACATAGAATCCGGCATAGAATAGGCTAGTCTATATTTTCTAAAGTCATTACTCATAGACCTTCAAATCATAGTCTATAACCTACATTAATCAGGAAAGTAATGGAAGGAGCTCACTCAATCAACTGCGGTAATAATTGATGATAGTGAGGCTTAGTGATCCATTGTCTATGATATGATTATCATATATACATGTATTTATCAGCTTTAATTTTAATCAATTCATTGAATAAGAAATTGATTTTTTAAGTCTTTATAATTCTCAAACATTCAATATATTTCAAAATGTTAGTTATGATATGATATGTTAATATAGTACTTCTTATCGATAAAATCTCTACCAAGCCACAGAGTTTTGACTGAAACAAGTCAGTTGCAGTGTATTGCGCTGAAAGTCGTCATACCATAAACAATTATATTGAAGCTTCAAAACTAACAGCGTGCAGTATTAATCAATTCAGAAAATATCAATTATCTGAATTCCATAAAACAATGTAAATATTTAAAAATGCATGAATGAACGATAGGCTTTTAATCAATTTATTTCAATTTTAAAAACTACAAGTAGGCGTAACTGTAGTATAGTTCATTGATAGCAAGAGCCAGTATATATGTTCATGTCATCTTGAAGCAAGACCATACGCATTGAAGTGTGCATCAGATCGAATTTACACAAAATTGATTAGGGGTATGAATGTTGTAATGATCCGATTCCAATCCGATTTGAAGCAATATGCCAATTATAAATATAATCCGATTCGAAGCAAATAATTTGTAATTAATGTAAACTAATCCAAGTTTTTAATGTATAGATTTATGGATGATTGCTTGATACAGTCTCAGGCGCTTTAATCAGATGTCTTTTAACTTGATGCTGGATATTCTGCGTTAGACACTTAGTTACTACTACTGTGATAAAATACAAAACTACCACACAGCAATAATAAATACCAGCATGAATAAATGTGACGTACTATCACTGTATGTCGTATAGCTGGCTTTGCTATAACAACAACTAATTGATATTTGAGACCCAATGGATAGTGAGCACAATGAAGGCTAAACTGTATCTCATTTATTATTCGATCTACACATAGACAACATAGATAGATTACAGGAATTATATAGGGTGCTGACATGAGACAGTCACATACAGCACATCAAAATGATAATACAATACGTACAATGAATCAATAATCTTGATCATTTCCTTGAAGAAATTGTATAATTCATTTCACATCAAACGTGTAATTGATGTACTAGAGAGTGGAATACTAGAGAGTGGAACATGAATGTCGCTATATGTACAAGAAGCAGTCAGTTGAGAGGAAACTAGAACACATTGATTAATCGCTACAAAGTACAAATACTCTTCCAAGTTTCAAAATACAAAATCATCTGGAATCAATAAATACAAATTCGACCCAATCCAAAGACCTAAAATATCACTACCTGGATGCGATCCAATCTGATTGGATTCGCACATCTTTATACGCAGGTGCAAAATAAATGACAATGAGGCTCAAAACTTTCAGAGGTTAAATTTGTTATTCACAACTAACATATATATGTACTTTTGGAATGGTCAAATTCTTTTAATTATTATATTTTCTTATTCGTAATTGACAATATTGTCACTTTAGTTTTACTTTCGTTGTGGGTTTGATTTTAAACACAGCCAAAAAGGTTGAAGGTTGTTCACTTAAATTATACCTGTCAGATATGACTCTGTGATAGTATGATTAATGTAGATTCTATTACATAGTTTATATTATAGAGGCCAGAGGGTATGATTCTTCATTACTCAGAAATTTGGTCCTGATGCTTGTAAGAAAGTTTCTTTTAAATTTTATTTCATTTTATTATTACAAAATATTTCATTAATTATTATCATATGATTTTCACATAGATTTATCTTTGGTTGGTGCTACGCAAATAAGTAGGCATATCCCCCTACGAAAAATTTGTTGAGTCCATAACTATTCATGAACCTTAAATACAAGGCTGTTTTACAAATTCTGGGCAGTAGTCACTTTTCTGAGAAGTTATTTTAAATGTAGTTTTTCGATTTGAATAGGCCTTTCAAGAAACATTAGAATAAGTGTTGTGTTGAGCCGTTTCAACTTTTCAAAGTGCAGTACTATACATACTGATCTTCATACTATACACTTATTTTTGTGCTGCTTTCAATTCTTCTTACTGACAATTTTTAAAGCCTTGATAGTTTGGGCTGAACGTAGCTATAGCTGGTTAAATGACCTGTTTTTCATGAACAATTCATGAATATTTGTTGGTCCATTTAAAGTTCAAGAACTGTTATCACAGCCTGCATTTTGCGTATACTTTTACGGATTAACCAAAGAGCAGCAGACTAGGTGGCAGCCATGGGCCTTGTGAGAGGATCAAAACAGACGGGGAAACTTGCACTAGCGCAAGTTAAATAGGCACCTTCTATAAACATTCTTGAGCACGAGCTTTACTTAGCGTATACTTTATTTTTAATCATCGATAATATAAAGGACACCAATGCCATGTATCCTTGTTCAGTAGATTATGTAGGCAATCAAGGTGTTTTTGCATACTGTTGGTTCTCCCAGACGTCAGCACAGTATTCGAAATGATGGAAAACAAAGGCATCAAACAAAATCTTTCTTGTTTCTAGATGTAAACATCAAGTGAAACTTACTACTGTTGTGCAGGAACGTTTTCTAATTCATGATTGGTAAATTGATAGTTGTTAAATGAATTCAATTAATTTCGACAATACAGGCAAAGAGAAATTGCTCCATAATTATTGTTATCCTGTTTATAAATATATTTGTGAATAGGGCTAATTTGACTACCTTGAACAATGCACACTGAAAATACCCACGTGACAAGAGAGAGATTCAAAACTCAGAGGGGGTGTAAGAGGAGAGTTTCCAACAAAATCAGTACAAAATTAGAAATGCATTTAATTGATTCTGAAGTGACTTAAAAGAAGGTAGTAGGGGAGACAGATTAGCTACAAGACTCGAGTAACAATGGCTTCAAAGGTTTTGGTACAGCATTGTGCTGCCCAGGGTTGCACCCATGTAGCTTTTTCTGCTACAGTATTCCAGGACCACACCAAACGCCTAGTCTTATTAAAATTAATTTGAAAACAATGGCCACATGCCCCTTTGCCAGAATTCATAGTGGTCACCTCTATACAGCAGCCACCCGTCTACAGTGGTCACTCTCGGTATGCCTGAAATAGTATTTTCTATCTAATCAACCCTGCATATAAAGGCCACCTGCATCTAATGGTGTGATGGAATAATTTTGTTTCACTTCGCAGTTTACAATTTAAATTTAACCACATAAGCTTCAAGCTCGTTTGCATGGGAATGAATGTCTGAACAGCAATCAAATTTATAATCAACTAATTGAAATTACTATTAGCTCTATTACATGAAAGTTACTGGTACGTATAGATAAAATACATTGTGTGAGGCAATGAGGAATCAAACCATGGTCTCCCACAGGGACTACATGCACTCTACTATTGAGCTACCAGTCTACATTGATCAATTTATCTATCTCTCATAGCTAAATGCTATACACAGATTTCAACTGTATCTAGCCTATTTCTAAACTTCAACTCATTATTTTGATATTTGCTTGAAGAACATCAATTTTCATAAATGTATGATATTTTTAGTAAAAGAGTACACACACAGAAGTAGGCCCTACACAAAATATAAACCATCCCTCTATTGTTTCATGATTTCTGCCAAGGCATGTTAGGGGCATATTTGCTATTGAAATGTTAACATTTCTCTTTGCCGATTACTAGGCTTAATCTACAAAACATATTTCCGCGTACAGTCGAGCTCTCAGCCTCCCGTATGTCTAACATAATTTTCTATGAGGTAGTTTAATATCACGAGACATCCTGATGAAGATTACTGATGTTGCTTAAATTTTAATTATCTTGACTGATCACCTCAGAATGCCGTCTCTTTCAACTTTGTAGCTTAGGGGCCTACCCTTTATAAATCAAAAATTAGCTTAGCCTATAATCTTGTAGATTGTCCATTAGTTATTTGTTGTGTAAGTATCTCATATTGATGCATATACACACATGTTGATACATATTAATTAATTATTATTATAGGCAAGGTGTAAAGGATTATGACAAAGTAATCGTCCCAAATGCCACAATTATCCTGTTTCTGCAAGTGGTTAAGAATCCATTTATTAGCTGTGCTATATCCACGGTGGAACACTTTATCAGAGGATTTTGTTCTGCAAGTAGCCTACATTTCTATGATTTTAAACAATATTACAAACATTTACTCTGGCAAATAGATAAAATAGATAAGTTAGTTTACTATTTCAGATAAGTTGTTTTTAAAAACAATAATTATTAGTTTTCAACTGAATTGAGATACTGTATACAAGGTTGTGGTGTGTGCTTGTGTGTAGTGGAGACCAAAAGCTCTTCCATAATAGTCGCTCATTAATGTTAGCTTTTTTGTAATTTAATAAATACTATATCAGATCAAAGACAGTAGATCACTAAGCCTATCTATCATCAGTTAGTACCTTAGCCCTTACTTGATTGAGTGAGCTCCTTCCCTTACATTTCTGATTAATGTAGGTTATGGACTATGATTTGAAGGTAGGCTAGTCTACGAGTAATGACTTTAGAAAATATAGACTAGCCTATTCTATGTGTACAATCTATTAATGTTTTGATGTTATATTGATATTATCATATCTTACTATTCAAAGCTGAGTTAGATTACACCATACTTCATGTTAATTTTTCAAATATCTTCCCTTACCCTGTCCAATATTCAATATTAGTTATTTAAAAATACACCGTGCACTCTGTCTCTGTTAGGCTGTTCGTTGATAAGTAAGAACGTAGACGTGCAAATAATTGATAAATGTTACATCAACTGTACTGGAATTTTACGATGACCAGGATAAGAACTTTGTATCCACACAAATTATATTATATGACAATGACTATTGTCAAAAGCTGTTATTTTGAAACTTTAATCTCATTACATTCGGACAAGACCGCCATTTTCT
Source organism: Haliclystus octoradiatus (assembly GCA_916610825.1). Taxonomy (NCBI): domain Eukaryota; kingdom Metazoa; phylum Cnidaria; class Staurozoa; order Stauromedusae; family Haliclystidae; genus Haliclystus; species Haliclystus octoradiatus. Next base: position 936,298 of record OU744451.1, read on the forward strand.
GGCCGCCATCAGAAATCTCAAAGTCAAGTTGAGTTTGAAATACAAATCAAACCGAAGTACAATCAATCGTGCGAGATTCAGATTTAATTCAGATGTGGCCAAAATATCAGACGGGACAGGATGCTACTGCGCATGACTCCATGCAGCCTGTTGAATATTCTGTTTACCGTTTCAGGCTGAGTCTGCTTTCAGCTCCGCTTGAGTTCACAAGTTCTTATCACCTTTAAGAGCTCTGTGATCTGATCTGACATTCTGAGGGAAAACATTGGGGAGGAGGTGAACATGTTCTCATCTTGTGTTTTCGTTTGAAGCCTTTTATTCATGTAACAGCCTCTTTTGAAAGGTCCATTGTACCAACAATCCCACAATGAATTGCGGCTCGCGGTAGTTTCTAAAATTCAAAATGGCCACATTCATTCGATAAATCTATGGTTCCACAATCATCGTTGTAATTGCTGCGATGTTCACGTAATATTATAATTTCAACTTTTACTATGAGTTCTACAGACGTGGATACCAACCCTCAAGGTATGGATCTCATTTTAATGTATATAAACAGTTATCAAATCAGATTTTAAGTTTGTACCTGTCAAGTCTCTCTCTCTCACTCTCCTCAGACCTCAGTGCTGTGTCTGTGAGGTGTGATGATCCATCCAGGCATCCACATGATCCACTATTATTTAGATCCAATTCTCGTATTTGGTTTTTTGGAGACCTCATTGCTTGTAGGTAACATAGCTATCTAGCATCTAAATACACAACATAAATTTTATAGTCAACATGTGCAATCCAATAGATAAACACAACAGCAAATGTTAAAGCAGTCTTAACTTTCCAATCCAATCTGGATTCTGGACTGGCTCAATCTGCAAATAATTAAAATCTCGACGAGATCTCTGGGGTTGCAGAGCCAAAATAAATTTGGAACTTGAGCGGGAGGTGATCAAATTTGGCTGCAGGGGCCACGGTGGATTTCATGTATATTACTACGTCGGATATATCCAGCGTAAAATGTAGCTGATTTTCCAAAAATTTGACGTACAGCTTCTCAAATCCTGGGATTTTTCTATAGATTCCTACTAATTATTGACGTATTTTGGTTTGGCGTAAAATGTGTTTTAGTGAAGCGTGAAATTTGCATAAATATCTGGCGTCCCAAGTACAAGAATTCCACTGAGGTGCAGGGGGCCAAAATCCATCATTTCATTTCGGCAATAATTAAGAAGAAAATGACAAGAAATTAATTTTAGGAGCTGATTTTTAATGGAAATTGCAGCTTAAAGAGGTGGAAAAAATCACACAAAAAATTTTCATCACAGTAGTCCAGCTGCCATGCTTTAAAGACTGGGGACTGGCCATAGAATGGCCGCTTTTGCCGATAGAATTTCAGCTGCGCATTTCATAATTTTTCCCACAGTTTGCTAGAAAATAACATGATTTCCATGATTATTTCGATGTTCTACACCTTTTAAGATTTTGCTTAAAGAAGCAAAATTGACTGGCAGGCGCTACGCACTTAGGATCACATGCATGTTTATTGTTTATAACACAATATTTATTATTGACAGGAATTTTATGCTAATTCATAAGCATCAAAGTTTAAACAATGAACATCATTCCATTGAGTTTCAGTCTAGGCCTAATACCATTTTTTGACAAAACACTTTTTTGGTTTTGTCTTTACCGTAATTACAAAATACGCCTGCGCATAACAATTGTTTCAAAGCGAGACGGTTAAATTACGCTAAGCATAGATAGATAGATAATATATTTGCATAACAATAAAATTGCCATGTCAGGCAGATACAGGATAAAACATTAAATATTAATTCTACCGCTTATGTAGCCTACAGCCTATAATACATACATATGTATATATAAATGTATACGTTATGTAGAGACAGAGGTTTTAGAAATAAGCTAACTAATATACTAAGATGTACATCTACAAAATTTTGACAAATCTATTTTTGATAATTTGCTCTTGAAAATTGAAAGGGATTTGGAAGAGACAACTTCAATTGGAAGATCATTCCACCACGGGACAACGCGATTACAGAAATAGTTATTTACAAAGTCGTCGGCATGACTTATTGGCATAAATTCAACTTGAGCTCGCAGCGGTTGCCGGTCAATTTTGCCTTTTTAAATGTGTAATCAGCCCACACAAATTTGGAAGGATTCAATTTATGTAGCCAGGTCAATGGAAACATTTGTGCATATCTAAATACGTAGGTTATATTTAATTGGCTGAAGTTCTCAGGCTGATTTGAATCTGGAATATAAAATCTGTGAACATTTTTTACCACTTTCAACAAGCGCTGATAACATAAGAAAATCTTACTTCTGACTATTAATAGATTGTGAGTCAATTATATAAGCTTTTAATCGATTATGCATTGAAGCATCACTAGCTGCATTAAATCTTACCTTGAAATTTGAATCAATAGGCAGGTCCACTAAAATTTAAGTATGTACTTTAAACATATCCATACGAAGATCAAAGGATAAGTTTAATATCCCCGAGTTTTTTTTCCCAAAATATCGACAAACCATCGAGATATCTGACTTCAAATGACATTGCGTAACCATGGTTACGAAACGGCAAGTTTTGGTGGATGAAGGAATGTGACGTCATTATCCGGACAAAATGAGAAATCTACTACTATCATGACTTGATATCCAAAACCGTTCATCCATAAATTCGTCATTTTTTATCCAAATTTTTTGTGAATAGTATAATCAGAACCGCTGATTTTTAAACGAGACTAAGGGTAAAGTTTTGTTTCTTTTTTCGGTTTGTCCTTTTTGTAGCGAAACAAAACAAGTCTTTTCCATATCTTTCTCTCGCGGTTCCCGACCGCAAACGAACAAAAATTCTCATCAAGTCAGATCATCACTCGAGCATCAAAGTAGTGTTATTTTTATTTATCAAATCTTCGTTCTTTTATTTCGTCTGTCATGCATCACCAACTGTTGCTTGTGTTATTATCACCAGATATAAGACGGTGAAATCGCATTCAGTGTGCATTTATTTGAATTAACAAACACTTTAAGTGGACCTATTAACGCTTTACCAATTCTAGATTCGGATTTATTCTAGTAAATCAGAAGTCAAATTCAATAAAGTTGCCGTTTAAATGAAATATTTTACGCATCGATCACGCATGCTACGACAGTTTACGTCGAGGCGTATAATTTTCTGAAAACCGAAAAGCGATTTATGATACATTTTGCATTGATTAACAAATACTTACTTGGACAAATGATTAATCATGCAGTTTGTGTGAAGGCAATGGACGATATTGATGTAGTAGCTATATTTAGCTATATATTTTATCCCATTGATCAGCGAAGACAGTGAATGTAGTTTTTGTAGAAACATGGTAGAATCATAGCTACAATAAATTTGATCCTATAATAGGCCATATGATTCGCGAGAAAATAACGTGGATAATTTGCTAATAAATGGTAGATCATACAACTCCTTCCACTTATTTTCCAACTTGTTTGAAACTTTATGTGTGTTATTTGAAATTCAAATAATTTGCTAAGCTAGTCTACCATCCTTGTTCCTTCTCGCTTCGACACTCGAACCATGCTCGAACGTAGACAAAAACAACATAAATTGATATAAATATTTCAGAGCGATTTCCATTGATGAATATTTCAGGTCACCGTAATAAGTTTTTTGAAGTCAGCCTTCAATATTTTGAACAGGAACAGCAGTGCTAATGGAAATGATTACATTTAAATTTGACGTTCAACGATACCAATAATTACAAAAAATGCTAAAGTCTCCATTGTTTAGCGGAGTGTGATTTTGTTCTGTCCGGGAAATGACGTCATAATATAGCAAGCCAATCACAAATCGTTTTGACGTTCTACGAAATTTATGGATTTAAAACTCAAAAATGAAGGGTTTTTGGAAATTTTTTTGGAATTTTTATCAGTTTTATGGAATTCTGCGGGTATGATATATCCGAAACACGAATAAAATCAACTTTGAAATTTTTAGTGGACCTGCCTATTGATGCATTTTTCTTTCTTTCTTTCTTTATAGTTGAGGCTGAATCAAGCCCTCCTGCAAAAAAGGTAAGAATTTGTTAATATATTTCCGTTTCTTTTATAAAATGCGAGCTGTAATTTTGCATCCGTGTCTGAAACAAGTCTACTTGACATAATTATGATAACTAAAGTGGTTTTAATTTAAGTAGCTTTTGAACTAATGAAAGGCAGAATTAACAAATATTTTAGGCTAATTTATTATTTATATGAACTGACAGAAAGCAAACTGTTGGTTGGTTGATCATGGTTTACATTTATTTAGGGCATCGCAATGGCGGGAAATTACTAACCGGGTTCCTGTACTCAGGGTTTGATAAAAGTTGTGATCCTGTGATCCTAGATTGCGGAAGGTTGAGCTGAAATCCGAAGGCAGCCAATGATCAACTTTTTTGAATAAGATTTCTACTAAAAATTAAGAAAATATTATAACCTTTGGTGGACTTTTGAAGCTTATTTGTACATTCCCAAATCGATTATCAGTGTTTGTTTACGTTTACAGCAAGCTCTAAAATATTTCTTTACAAATTCACGTCTAAATTGGATGGAGCATTGACAGTGAAAACAACATCAGACCAAGCTTTGTTCATTATATGCCCTAGAAAAAATCTGAAGGTTTCACTTCGAAAATCTTTGGATCTCGGAAGGCAAAATTATTTATCGGACCCTGCCTGTACTAGATACCCGGGACCCGTTTGGGTCCTGGAATTTTCTGAGTAAATTTTATTTTCAAACCTTTTTTTTTCAACTCTTTTTTTATGAACACATTATATTTAATTAAAATGTTGTTTCTGAAAGTCTTTCTTGCGAATATATTAAATCTATTGATGTTCAAAAAGTTTGAAAATAGACAAAAAGCTGTGAAGAAACGTACGCGACATAAATTGTGAACAACATCGTTTCATTTGATTAACATCATTCGATTTCTATTGTTTGAGAACGTGTTTGAGATGTGCTCAATAACGACACAATCAAATTTCACGTTGCCAGTCAAATGAAATTGTGAATTATGTTGAGTGGAAAAGACATGAAGAAAGCGAGAAAATTTCAACCATCGATGATCTATTCATATAATTATACACTGATGATTGTTTAAACATGTTTCAATAGGGCGATTCCATCAGAAGTGAAATCAAAAATTTTACAAGCGTCAAAAATAAAGCAAGGAATTCAGACAAAAATCAATTGTTTTCTTAAGTAGTAAAAATAAAGAATAATGAATGTATTTTACCCTGAAATTATATAAATGTTTCGATCACTTCGGGCCGCTGTCAGTCAGACACGAAAAAGTCCTAAATGTTTTGTTTACACCACAGCGTGGCACTTGATCGCTAAATCCTTTTGTACGCAAAGTAGAAAATAGCTCATTTGCATATTTGGCAGGAAATATTGCTCTTTTCTTCAACGTCATCCTTTAAATCTGCGTGTCTGACTGACAGAAATATTCATACCGACAGTTTCGACCTAAGCGCAACAGTCGGCATCTCAAAGCTAATGCCGTAATGATCATATAATCAAAGAAGCTGTGTGACCGCCTACCCGTTGTTTTGGACACTTCACACCACGTGGTAATTTGAGGTTGCTGTCGTCAATATTTAGTCATGCGTTTTGACTGTTTTATCGCATGCGAAATGGAAATGGCAGTTCACTTGGCCTTGTTATTTAGAATATTATCTGTATGTGTACTACATTTTGAACAAAAAGAACAACCAATTTACATTACATGATGATTATAGATTTGGATGGAATATATAAAAGTTTTAATAAAAGTGTATTACCTGTGATTTATGTCAAGTCATGTCAGTCAGACACAAACTGCTTCGGAGAGGTTAGTCAGACACGAAATCTTATCAGTCAGACACGAGAAACATTTGTTTATTGCCGTATATATTTTGAAAGTATTTAATAAAATGAATAATATTTGTAAAGTATAGTATCTTAAGAACATGATGAAAGTGATTTTATTCTTCTTTATGCCAACACTTTGCAGAAATCTACAAATGTTCATCTCCAATTGGCAAAATGGCGAGCGTCTGTGTCAGTCAGACACGGACCTTAAACTTGCTGTAGTTTATTTATATTTTGAGTTATTGTGAATATTTTTACTTTGTGGGAATGTTTTTGCCACTCTTTATTTGTAAGAAATAATAATTGATCAAACTTTGCGTGGATGTTGATGCCCTATTCGAAAATATCTTCCGATGTGTCAGTCAGACACGATGGAACGCCCATGTGATGTGCTATATATCTTGAGGCTGTGTTCACAACGAGAATGGACTATCCGTCTGTACGTCTATAATCTTTGATAGGATATGAATTGTTTTATCAAGGGATGATCTAACACCCCACTATTACAATTGAAAGATCCTCCTACTCCACATCTTGCCTTTGTGAACACAATATGAACATCAATTTAAAAATTAGTTAGGCCTACTTATAATAAGGAAATACGTCAGTGTGTTAATTATTATAACATACAGTTAAGTATCTATATATAGCCTATGCCTGTCATTAGCCTAACCATTCAAGTTGACTAATTAAAAGACAATATAATATTAAATTCTGCCATTGACAAAAGCTTATGTGAATAACTTCAGAATGTGACTTGTTCAAAAGGAGTTCAATGGTCAATTATGTAGTATGGTTTATTTGAAATATATTTCTTGAGTTTGAAGTTAGTATTATATCACTTATCAAGTGCAGGCAATTTGCAACCATATTTAATTATGCGATATGAAACTGGTAAAATCTTGAGTGTTCTATTAATTCAATTGGTTTAAATTAGCTTTTCGTACAGTTAATAGAACACTATCCTAAGTAAATAATGTTATTTCTAATATTCTGTTGTCAACTGCATTATCTTTTACTTTTAGATATGTTTGCAAGATGACGAAGGTAAAGAAATACCAAAGTAAGTCCTGTTTCAAAGCCTTAAATTGACAATTATGATGTAGGCTATTAAATTGCTATTTTCTCAGTCATTTTTCTTTTTTCAAATTTGAAGCTTTAGCAATAAATGAATTATTTCAACTTCTATAAATGGCATAAATAGTTAGCAAAATTAGAATAGCCTATACTATATAGTAAAACATTTAAGCAAAAAGTAAATGAAAATTTGAAATCTGTTAGATTTTTTTTGATTTAACATCATTTTTTTGTATGTCAAGGGAAGGTTTTATTCTTCAAATGAATACATTTTTATGAATGAGGCAATTGAATATGCCTTTTCGATGTCTCAAAACATGGAACCAATCAGCATATTCTGTTGTTTGTAAATGATGTTTACTAGCAGATGTTTCCCAATAACCTTGTAGAAAATAAAATGTGAAATTATTTTTTTTCTACAGTACTAGGCCTATTATTTTTTGTCAAATATTCATCTCAGAAGCTTGTTCTATTTCACTGTACAAAACAGGAATAGAGAAACCAACACATGTCCCCGTAGCAACAACATGGAAAAAGCTGACTGCAAAATTGACCACCGGCAAACGGTTCCATTTAATGATATAATTATCAATTTTTTATGTATATGCAAACTTCATTGATTGGTGTTGGCAATAATGATCATAACATCCAACACAGGAATAAGAAAAAGCTAAACGAATGGTTTTGAAAATTTTTCCTTATCGCTATCAACCATACTAATAATCAGGGTCTTTCATGTTTCAAAAAACATTTTCTATTCCTGCTAATTAATCAATTGATTGCAATGATTAAAATTTTGGATGTATTCCATAATTAGAACACATTTCTACTTTTTGTATTTCATAATTATTTTCAGGGAAGAAAAATCTGTCAGAGAAGAACCATCTGATGTGCCCAATGGTAAACTGTTTCACAAATTCACAGACTTTATCTAATAAATGTATATGACTATGGCAATCAACTTGGGTTAAGCTATATTAGACTTGTTGCTTGTTAGTTTGTTTCACCCCCTGTGACCAGTGTCTGACGCAATCATATTCATAGATTCATACAAAGAAACTTTTCCGATTTATTGGCCAAACATTAACAGAAAGTTCAGAACAAATGAAAAAAGTTGAAATATTCTAGAATTCCGAAGGGTAAACATTTTGTCAAACTCTGCCGATGACGGAAAGTGAAATGGTTGTGTAGGCCTTCATGATCACTGAGTGTCCGACAAAAGATTAAGCCTTCCGGAATCTTAATCATATTATAGGCTTACATTTTCTTCTGAATTTTTTGTTGAGGTTTGGCGCATGAATCAGAAAATTATCAATTTCCTCCCCCACTTTTGCCACCCTTGTGATCACTTATATTTAGGCTAGGCTATCGTTGAATTTGTAGCCATGAAGCTTGCTTATTTAGTATGAAAGAATCAAATATAATGATTTTATTTTCCAAGTGAATTCTTATCAAAAACGGTTAGTCAGATACAAAATGCTCAACTGTGAATGTCAAATGCTAAAACATATATGCAAACAATGTCAAACGTTTTGGCCATAACAAATGCAAATTTAATTTTTCTCGTTTAGCAAAACTCCCATTAGCTAGCTCATCATGACTTTTTCCCGGGGCTCACTGACTCTGTAATCAGCATTTGTTTTACTTAATTAACATAATTACATTGAAAATGTTGATGATGACAATGCAAAGATGATACAATGTGATATTTCCTGTTATAGATGAATCACGTGAAACGACATCAAATGACAAATTAAAATTACAACAACAAGAATCTGCTCGTCGAGAAAATGTCTTAGTGATGCGGCTTGCCACCAAAGAACAAGAAATGCAAGATTTGATGGTTAGTGTTAAAGGAGCAAAAATGACCGGCAGGCGCTACCGTAGAAAATTGTTTCAAAGCGAGACGGTTGAATTACGCTAAGCATAAATTCAACTTGTGCTCGCAGCGGTCGCCGGTCAATTTTGCCCCTTTAACTAATAACATGACGCTGAATGTTGATTGAATTTAAGTGGCATAAACGAAAGCATATATACAGAGGATGCTGTTGAGTTTTATTTATGGATCCAAATCCAATATACTTGGTTTTATTAAATTTATAGAACATCATTATGTTCCGTATGTTCTTATCATCAATGACATTCTTCTTCGTACCCCACTCTGACTTCTTTGTCGTCAAAATATTTCCACAGCATTGATTGGCTGCTATGAAATGCCCACAAATAATATAATATTGTTAGACCAATAATAAGCAATTGGGGCATAATTTCCTATGAGCTATTGATATTTGTGCACGAGAGAGCACATGAGGAGAAGACGAGAAGGCGCAGAAAATCAAGAGCTGCTGCAGGTTAGTATCAATAGCTCATAGAAAACTGTGCGCCTACTGCTTTGTAAAATAACTACCACAAAATTGGAAATTCTCAATCGGGATATCAAGTTCAAATTGTAAGATCAATTCCTTTATCGAACATGCTTTTGCTTTTGCGAACTTTAAAGCAATCAGATTGATTGAATCAATTTCGTTATTATACAAGTTGCATTATTTGAACATGTTTTCCAACTGTTTTAAGTCCATGTGTTTTGCTCTTCGATCTTCAGGCTCAGATCCATGAACTTAAACAAGCTCAGACGCCATCAACCAATCAACTCCGCTCGACTCTAATTGACCCTGCCGTTAACCTTTTATTTGAAACAATGAAAAACGAACTTGAGGAAAGTAACAAAAAACTTGAACAAGCTCAAAATGATTTAAATGCTTGGAAATTTACACCAGACAGGTAGGCTTGACTGCAAAATCATTTTTGATATTCAAGTTGAATTGATTTGTTTTTACCCTCCGATGTAAGATTTGAGTGAGTATTAATACGTGGCTGCCCTCACTCACTCTGGGCACGGGTGTAAGTGCATATGTTTTTTTGTTTGTTTAACTAATTGTTTGTTTGATTGTTTGTTTTGTTTGATTGTTTTGTATGATTATTTTGTTTGATTGTTTGTCTGTTTGATTGTTTGTTTGATTGTTTGTCTGTTTGATTGTTTGTTTGATTGTTTGTTTTGTATGATTGTTTTGTTTGATTGTTTTGTATGATTGTTTTGTTTGATTGTTTTGTTTGATTGTTTGTCTGTTTGATTGTTTGTTTGATTGTTTGTCTGTTTGATTGTTTGTTTGATTGTTTGTTTTGTATGATTGTTTTGTTTGATTGTTTTGTATAATTGTTTTGTTTGATTGTTTTGTTTGATTGTTTGTCTGTTTGATTGTTTGTTTGATTGTTTGTTTTGTATGATTGTTTTGTTTGATTGTTTTGTATGATTGTTTTGTTTGATTGTTTTGTTTGATTGTTTGTCTGTTTGATTGTTTGTTTGATTGTTTGTTTGTAGTTTATTATAGACATTCAAACAGCGATATCCAATGATTTGTTACGAGATACATACAGGTTGCAGATTAGCTGTTTACATTGATTTAAGCGGCTGATTCTTGACGACATGAATTTCAAATGAATGAGATCCAATAAGGCTCATTTGAATTAAAAAAAACATTGCAAATGATTGAATAAAGCTTCTGATTTTGTGCTGGCGATTGATGGACATCATTAGTATCTACCTTATTCAAATCAAACCATGCCTGAAGAGTTGTTCTACTTTCTCTAGCAAAGGTCATTGCTAAATTGCCTTCTCAATAGTATTATTATATGATGTTTCCATATTAGGCAAATGAAGTTGAAGGCAAGTTACTGAATAACTCCTATCTTGCATTTTGTATTCCCAAATTTGGGTCAGTATTTCATAAGGACCAACATACAGACATAAGAAATTTCAGATTATTAGCGAATTTCAGACTATTCTCACTGTTTTGAACTCTTGTTGATGCTGCATTACAAATTATCTAGATATTTAAGATTTCATGCTATTTTTTAAACTTTGATTCACATGTCTGAACATAAAGTGTATTACATTCATAAGAGAGAATTTCATCATGGTCAATATAAAATAGGGGCAATCACTTGGTGAAAAGCTGCTGAATTTGTGCTTGCTTCCGACTACCTGGAACCTGGTTTCCGGGGTTCATGTGCAACGCAAACCATAACAACGTATTTAAGTTAGAAGATAATTTATTACATAATTTATAATAATCTCTATTAGTTATTTAACTCATTGGATTTAAGTATATACAATTTATATATTATTATTTACAACAATGATTTCGCAATCGATTTTTATACGAACAGTTTTTTAATATAGCCAAGAACGGAATCTACTCTATTGTCATTATTTACAATATATTTCTTTTTCGTTCCAAATTTGAATCCTTTAGAAAATAATTTCTTTAATAAATGTAATTTCTGTTTCTTGAGTTTTTGCGTTGTTCGCTGTTCCTTGTAAGTTTCAGCTTTTACACAATTCAACTCAACATTTAATTTTTCAATGTAGTTTTGAGTATATTTTGCTTCCTTACGTTTCGTCGCAATAATGTTTTTTAATTCTGCCACTTTCCTTAATTTCTCCTTTTCCAAACTCTCCCATTTGCCGTATTTACTTTGACGTGTGATTTCCAACTCCTTTCGAATCTGTTTCACGTACAATTGAGCTACGTATTCTTTTACGTCTTCACTTTTGCTATCTTTAATTCTGTTCATATCTTCAATAAGACACTCCTTAACATCGATATCATTAAATAGCTTTAGCATAATACCTTTTTTCTCGTTCAGTAATACTTGTGACATCAATTCTGTTTGATCAGCAATTACTTGCAGAGGTAGAATAGACAACTGGTCTTTGTCTACAAGAGATTGTTTCATTTTTTTTACATTTAGAAGGGTTGTTTTTGATTGTGATAAGGTTTGACTTTGAATTTCAGTACTCTCACGCAGCATTCTATTTTGATGCTCTAACATTTGCTGTTGTTTTCTGCAATCAATAATTGTTTTATGATAAACAGGTACTTTTACATCCAATTCGTCGACATTGAAAACTTCATCATTTGACGAACATGCAAATGAAATCAAACGGTTTCTGCTTCTCAATCTTTTCATTTCACGTTCAACGGTTAACTCTTCAATTTCGTAATCTTTTTGCATCAGCAATGATTGAGTTTTAGATCGTAATTTTGTGATATAATTGTCGACTTTAAAACAATGTCGCCTGATATCAAATAATTTATTTTGTGCAAATTGAACCTCTTTTTGTCCGATGTGAATATTTCTATCTTGAATATTCATCTGGAGTTTGAGGATATCAATTTGGAAATCTTGTTCATTTTGAATTGTAGAAGGAATGTAGTTTGGTACAGTTGATGGTTGGAATATAACATCGATGCCGTTTCTCAATTCAGATTTCATAAGAAAATTATCCGAGGCATTTGTAACCCAAGGCCTAAACATGAAGAAGAATGAAATTAGTTTCTAATGGTTGCTGTAATTACAATTTCAGTTGCTTGTTGGTTTATCAATGTTAACTAGAATAAAAGACAAAGATAAAGCAAAGCCTTTTCCCGTCACTCAGAGTTTCATGCGTTTAATTGCGATCTTCAGACAGTAATCTATGATCTGTTTACTGTCTGGAGATCGCAATTAATCGCGTGAAAACTCTTGAGTAACGGAAAAGGGCTTTTGCCTCATCTTTCTCTCTTATTCTATAATGCTCTGTTTCATCCAACATTGAGCATTTTCATATCCATATGTGTATCAATGTTACCTATCCTGTCTCCAGATTCATGCATTAAATATGATTAGCTGAAAATTCAATTGTCTAATTACAAAAGCTGTACTTACAGGCTATCAAATTGATCACGTGAGTCTTGCGTTGCAAAAGACATTTTCATCATCCATGCGTCAACATCATCTAAAATAAACAAATCGTTATTTATTAAGTTATTAATTTATTTATATCTTATACAAATGATAAAGTATAAACCATCCCGTCAATTGATTTATGTAAACTCTTCATATTTGCAATTAAAATTTTGTTAAACTATTTTGCTAATAAACGATTTGACATAAAATTAACCAACAACGAATGACAATTCGTTAGAAAGACTGAGCGTGCTACAATAACGTTTTTAATTCATTAATTTTCGCATTTGAGTCATACTTCCTTTTCTTACCTCGATGTTCTTGATTTGTAACCATCTTTTAAATTAAATTTAATTTTTTTTAGCTTATTCTATTAATTAATAATAAATGATCGTTCTTTTTCGTGTATATCACACCAGTCAAGAACAAACGAATAAATACTCGAATTCTTGATTGTGACGTCACGATCTATTCTACTCGTTCCAAAGCAGCCTCTCGTTCTATATTGCTTACGTCATTTTTGCTTTTTGTTGATTCGCATATCAATATGAAATTTCTTTCTGCCCTTTTGGATTCTGCAAATACATCAAAATGGTATTAAAGTAATGTTAAACTCAAATATAATGTTAAACTCAAATATAATATTAAATAATATTAAATATCAAGTATAGTAAATATGATATTGGTGATTCTTTGGTGGAACTCTTTACCTGAGTCTGATATCAATTCAAAAATAATGTAGGGATTTAAAAAGACACTCGATAAAATAGATTAATCTTTAAATTGTATCTTCAAATCTCTAACTTATGTACATTGTACTTGAAATTAGCTAGTTACATTTCTCTTTTTAATTTGTAAAATGGCTGGATGTAAGTGGAATTACTGTTGTGGTAATTGATTCCTTGTATTTGCATTTCAAATTCATTTTGTGACAAATAAATCATATCATATCATGATTAACTAAAGATAAGAACAGAATAATGATTTGATTAGAATATTATAAAATAACAGAAGTGTATTTAACGGAAAATGAAATTGAAGAATTAGCAGTTATATAGTAAAGAATAAATGTCAGAGGAAATTAACAAGTTATGGCTTTGATATGAGCCAAGAACTCTTTCTATTTAAGCTTTTGGGTGAGTTATAATAATAATAACTATTTTTATTTATTTTATTATTTATATATTAAAATTTGATAAACGAGATTTAAATTGTATAAATTAGAAGATTGAGCTATTTCCATTTTTCACTTTTCTGACCTTTAAAGAATAATGATTGTTAATTTCAGGTTAAAAAAATGTGTGTTTGCAGAAAATAGTCTTTTGAGTTAATTTCGTTCTTTGTTTAAGCGTAACTGGTAAGAAATTGATGGCAAAATGTCGTATGTTATTTCAAGAGAATCAAGATTTAGGCAGGCAGCTATCCCAAGGCAGAGTGGCGCAACTGGAAGCTGAACTTGCGTTACAAAAGAAGTATGGAGAAGAACTGAAAAGCAGTCAAGACGGTAAGTCACGTGGTAAAGCTAATTATATAACGTCATAAGTATGTAAATAAATTAACGATTGGTCACTCTCGTTTTGTATTTTTCCATCAGTTGCGTAACAGTTTTTTACGCAGCGATAATTTTGAATCGGTCAATATGATTTGATCGCTTTCGGTATTTCAAACTTGCTGACTTTAACGAAGTATATAATTATGGTGATTAAGATTTGTTGGCCTTTATGAAATTTAGGAAGTGAAAGGAAATATTTTGGGAGTAAATATCGTCTAAAAATGAACCAAGCTACGCCTCGGTTATTAGATCCGCCGATATCAATGAACCTCGATCCCATATTATTCTAACTTTGTTTTGACTTTTCTTTTGTAGAAATGAATGATTTCGTTATACAATTAGATGAAGAAGTCGAAGGTCTTCAATCAACAATCTATGCTCTACAGCAAGAATTAAAAGAAACAAAAAGAAATTTGACACAATCAAAAGAATCGAGTAAACATGTTGATAGTAAAACCGACGCGGAAAGCGTTGCTCGATATTCTCCAAAACACGATATCGACGTTATTTTCAAACCAACCCCTGAGACATTAAAATCGATTTCACCAATGCACGATACTGAGATTTCTCCAGTATCTAACAACATGACTTTGAAACGCGATTCTCTGGCGGAGAAAATCGAAGGGACTTCGAAATCGATCATTTCTTCCTCAAAGCCAGATTCTTTAACGGACGATATTGAAATGTCAAGCTCGAATCTTACATCTGATCCCGTTAGCGCTGATAGCGAATTGACTTTGAAACCCTTGGGGGATAAATTCCCACTCCCAGCACACGATATCGAGATAGCATCTAAGAAGGACAATGGTAGTTCGATTCAAAAAGTTGGAAACAGCTCAAACGGTGGAGAAAACTTGCCCGATGATGAAGTTACCGCGGCGAGTGTGGAATCATTCCGTAAAAGCGATGGCTTGACTATAGTTTCCTCTGGTCAAAATTCAGAAGACTTTAACGACGCTCTTGAAGCAGTGTCGCCTGTATATATTAAAACATCATTTTCAATAAGTACTTTATTATCACCAGAGAAGTTAAGAACTAAAACTCAAGATCAATCTTGTTTAGAAAACGATAATGATCTTAAGATTACGATCGATCAAAAATGTAAGCAAGATAGTTTTGAAGTTACATCTTGTAATGGTGATGCAAATTATGATGAACAATTATCACCTACTGTTTGATTCATTAAGACAAACAAACAACACAACATGTAAAATAAACAATAAAAAGCAGAAGTGTCAATAAAACATTTTTTATTACAAACAACGCATTATTTAATTGTTTTTCTTATTAATTTACTCATCCTTTCGACTAAATTGTTATAAAATTATTGTGTGTATTTTTATAGTACGTTAAAATTGTCAGGGAGAAACTTGTAGTCCATATAGAAGGTTTCTATTCACATATTAATCGTGTGTAAATGAAAATATCCATTCCACTACATTGAGATATAAAAAGTGGACCGTATGCCGTCTAATTCCATCTTTGCACGATGGAAATAATTAAATCGGTAGGCATACTAAATGAGGTCATAGATGAGGTCTTGTTGAGCAATTAAAATATGCTGTTTTAAACTGCTTTTGCTTTCAAAGGCGTGCTCCAAAATTACATTCTATGTAATAATGTACGTTTGTGAATAACTTGTTCCAGTTTTAAGTTTACATTAACTCATGAATTGAACTGAGTATGTATATAATTACAACAGCACAGGATGGTAGTTGTCATTCCCTGGTTGTCAGACGAACATTGACAGGTTCTCCGATGGCCAAAATATTTCTGTTTACTATTTTAATTGGAACAGATAAATCCTGTCCTCTGTGAATACGATATTTACGTAACAGATTAATTATAACATATTTAATTTCAAGTTGGGCGAATCTCATGCCGATGCAGTTACGCGGGCCAGCTCCAAACGGCAGATACGAAAACGGTACGATATCGTTGGCGTTCTCTGGTAAGAATCGATCGGGATTGAAAGTGTCCGGTTCTTTCCAAAAACATTCATCACGGTGAAGGCTGTAGACCGGGATTAAGACTGCATAGCCTTTCTTGAATTTTACACCAGATATCTCACAATCTTGATTGACGGTTCTAGTCAGCATAAAACCTATAAGTGCAAAAATATAATTTCTGTATCTTTTCTAAAATATACTCTAATAAATTCAGAATATCTTTGTGGATAACAGCGTCATCTTAAAACTATTTCCAATGACTATCTGATAGTCAAATAAAGCGTCACTGTTATTGGTTGATTTTCATACTACTACAACTATTGTAGATTAGCATAATTGAGAAGGTTCAAAAGAGTTCTACGAAACGTATTAGCTATTTATCTGGTATACATTTTGAAAATTACAATGACCGTCTTCTTTAGCTTCACTTGGAGACTCTCGAACTGCGGAGGTTGAAGTGCGACATGCACATGGTCTTCAAAATTTCATATGAAATTGTGGACGTGCCAAAAAATGAATTATTTTCATATGATAACAATAGATATAACGTGCGTGGACATTCACAGAAACTTTTTTCAAAAATACCAATATCATTTCTGTATGTTTTCTGAAATATAAATATATTATTTATACTTTTCGTAAAATTATCGATGTCTGTATCTGTTACTGCGATCTATGTAGGTTTTTGATTTTTAAACTACAATAAGTGCAGAATTGTTAGCAAATCTACAAACTGCGTATATAGTAGGATAGTCCCATAGAATAAATCAACCAATAATAGAGCCACTTTGACTGACTATCATATAGTTATTGGAAATCGTCTTCAATTTTACTTCAACATATTCTAAACTCAACAAATAATTCATAAAGTGTACCGGAACTAGTTCAAGGCTCGTTTCACTTCTATTTGAGTTTTAACGATAAGAGTCTGGAACTAGTTCCGGTGAACCTTTCAAAATATTTCTTGACTCTAATTAGTTCAGAATATCTTGGTGGTTAATTGTAGACTATATCCAACAACTATCTGATCAATTAAAGCGTCTGTATTATAGTCTATATTATTGGTTGTTTTTTCTAGGCGACTATATACTATGCTATACGGATTGTAGATTTTCATAACTGTTAATAGCAAGCAATGCGGCAGCTAGAACAATGTCGAACTTGCCACCACATGCAGTTCCTCGTATTTTCTGTTAAAATTAATCTATTCCTGGCATTGTATACAAATTCTAACCTGGAGGGTACATGCGCAGTACTTCTGAAATGACAGCCTCCATGTAGACCAATTTTGTTAATCGCTCGTATTCAATTTCACCATCACCAATAACGTCATCAATCTCTTGATAAAGCCTCGTTTGGATATCATCATCTAGAGCCAGATGATAGCAAGTCATGCCCAGCGTAATACTGGAAGTGTCGTAACCAGCGATCAGAAATATAAGGGATTGACCCAATACTTCGTTGTGTGTTAACTGTTCGCCGTTTTCATCAGGTTCTGCTGCTTCCAACGCCATTCCTAGCATGTCCTAAATCAGGAAAACAGACGATCTACATTATTGCGCAGATATGGGCGTAATCCTGGGGTGTGTAAAACCTCCGATACAAATTTTGAGTCGAATTTCGGGCAATTTCGGAGAGGAAAAAATTGTCAAAATCGTGCAATCTTGAAGGTAATACACTACCGCAGCTCCCAAATATGCAAATGCCACATCTTTTTCTGGTAAGTTGCCCACTTCGTTTGGGAAAATTAACAAATACCCCCTCCCCCCACCATGGGTACCAATGTTGCAATCTATCAAAATTGTTGTAATGACCAGATTATAATATTCTATTAATTTACATCATGAAAATCTATGGTTGAATGCGAGTGAAGGAAGGTGTTAACAGCTAATTAATTCAACCTCCCTGTCTTTGCAGCCCATCAGCTTTATTATAAAAATACAGCACCGGGTGCCCTATACGGCATCGTTTCAATTATACACAAATTTAGATACACTTACTGAAACGTTTTTGTGTTTCTGATTTTTCCTCTGGGCGACAATCTGTTCGGCGACACCGTTTAAATTGCCGTATCCAAATCCATATTTAGTTGGCATCAGAAAAGTCGATAAGACACGTCCGATCAATGGGATTTGAAGTAGAAGAGGAAAGAATTTGTTTGGATTTGCAGCCTCTCTTGCATATGACGCTACTTTGTCATCTCGATCCGTCTGACAGGCAGATTCCAGGCCAAAACCAGATGATAAAATCACACCAAGTGTGACATTTTGTAATAACCTACAAGTTCAAATGAAATGTACAAATGATGTGAAGGAAACCGAAAATGACGGTTTTCTGTACTATGCATAAAGGAAGAACCCAGCCAATCATTGAAGTATCAAAGAAGATGAGAAAAGCTTGAGAAAATAATGTTAAACAGGACTCTACTGTCTGCCACGGTCACCAGTAGATTTGGTTTCATTTTAAATGGGCTAAAAAATCAAATAGAATAAAGTGGTACTGGCTTTTGGCTAATGACTATAAAGGTTCTTGTTTGAAGCGCTCTCAAACGCGCTATATCCAGAGCTATATCTATAATCGCTTAGTGACCAGTCTGTCCACACTTCGATCGGATCGTTTACTTCAGAGCATCTAAAGACATACCTGTTCAGCAGCCTCTATTTCACCGTAGAGCAATGTGATGCGCCTGAGGGTACGCTATGTGTATACTATATCTACGGTCTGGGTCTGGCAACGCATGCGCACCAGTAATTATATTTGCCATATTTACATAAAGCCGAACATTGACTCATTAATTTGATTTGTGTAGGCCTACTATCTCCATCTATCTATTATTTACCTGTAAATATCGACGCTCTTATCTTTGTCTGCGTACGGTGATAATTGGTCAATAAATGTGATTGATGTTTTCCTCATGGTCTCAGTCACTTTTTTTAATTTGCCAGACGTGAATGATGGCGATATAATCTTTCTTACTTTCTTCCATCTTTCACCCGTTAAAATACTCATCATACTTTTCAAAGGTTCAGGAAAATTAAACCCACCATCCTATCAATAGTAAAGAAATGCAAGAACTAAATTTAAATTAAAAAAGCAAATTATCTATTATATACATTTTCATAATTTAAAATATCTACTCTGATCACCGGTTAAATTAATTGTTTAGAGCAGGTTAAAAATGACAATATACTAAAAGTATGGAGTATATACTATGGAGATCGACTTTGTGAGAAAATCTGACTTTATCTTTTCAGAAATCGTACAAGCTATATTAAATTCAGTGTAGTGTCTAAATTGATGACTATATTGAGATCTTATCTGAGCATATAATTCTACATTTTCGTCAACATTTACTTACTTCGTGTTTCATTGTTCGGCCTACTTAATTAATTATCCTGGCTTTTTGGATATTCGGATTCGGATTTCAATTAGCAGGAGATTTTCAAAGTTAATTTCCGAACACTATTTAGATGCCCCTGTTATGCTTTCTGATGGATGGAAAATGGCTGAACAAAAAACAGACATTTTATAACTATAGAGTCTCTGTCCATGGTTTCCACCACCTCATCTGCACAAACGAGAAGTACCACTCACCAAATGCAAATTATGGTGCTAACTATATTTACCATATATTAGATTGTCCAGAGATTCCGTCATATAAAGATTTTGTGAATTCACATGATCAGATTTAATATATTAAAGTCATTTAGCCGTTGTTTATTCAAATAATATTTTTAAAATAATTCTACTTTTATACATTATTTTGTATACATTTCCGTTATCAACTATTTACTTACATGTACCCATGCTATTTTAAGGGACATGTATGTTCTTTTTTGTAACGCTTGATTACCCTGAAATGGGTGCAATTATATCAATTATAAATTAGCAGGAGATTTTCACATCTAGGCATCAGTTCTCTTGACTGTCACCGATATGTGATTCAAATGTAACATAATTAGAGAGGTGAGAGGTATAGAAAATAATTTGTTTAGTTCATTATTAGTTGAACTTACAGGCCTGTCTGGAAAGCTTGTAAATTCTTTCACCAACATCTTTTTCAGCATTTCTGGATCAGTAACAATAATGGCTGGCTGCGATAGAAAGTAAATAGCGTAGACATCGCCATATAGCTTTTTATAACGATGAAAGGTTTTGAATAATTGAAATTTATCTTTGATGGATCCCCATGAAGTTCCAAAAAATGGTAGAACACGTGGACCTGGTAGATTCAGAGCTCTTAGAGTGAGTTTTGTTTTCGCATAACCACGTAAAATATACAATGTAATAAAACCAATCAATGTTAAGATCCAATGTGTTCTTAAAAGAGACAAAAAGGGTGAAATGTAATCACTATAAATCAACTCTCCTTCCATCTCGAAGGATTTTACTGTTCTGCAAATGTTTCGCTGATCAAGCGGTTTTGTTATTTTTATGTAATCTTACATCTACCGGAAATAGGCGGTGTAACTTATGTCTGGCTGGAACAAAACATCTTTTGTCAAAAATAAGCACATCCAAGCAGTTTTAAAGTTCGATCATTATCTAAATATAGATATACGGTATTAGACAATGGAATATACTTCTACCTGTTATCTATTATCTACGTATACGTGTCGTGTTCAACATGATATTCTACCAGTGCAATCGAATTACAGCTTTAAGAAGATTTAGAACATTAAGAATCATAAAGTACAACAATTGATAATTAACGTTTTCCTTTGTAATGTTTTAGAGCGTCACTTTTGGGTGGATCAACTTTATATAAATTTATATGACGTAATTCGCTAAATTGTCGATGACTACGTAACCCGTAATGCAAGGTTCTGTGTATACAGGTCAACTCTATCTACTGCCAATAACGACAGAGATATATATCTTTAAATAAGTGCAGCCGATTTCGATTTAATGAGAATATAAATTGCATGAATGTCGAATGCTGTAACATCTTTCTGATTGTCTTTCAAGAGTTTCAGTCCGAATTTTGAAATTCTAATAAAGGCCATTAACGACATCGTTCTATTTTTAGGGGATTACGTTCTAAAAAATATACCAACGAAAGACCATATATGGTTGTCACATGATTTTACTGCATATGTCCAATTAAGGAATTGAGGAATTGTTCATGTGCTAATGTCATCTATAGTACTGTATCCCTTAATTGTGCTTTGCAGCTTTACCCTTTTGGCACGCCAGAGAGACGACGATCGCATGGCACAGTGTTGCGGCAAATTGCCAAGTGATATTTTTTTTACAAAGACCTTTAAAAAGTGCATACAACATGGTCTTTAGTGTTCGGCCCTCCGTCATTAGCTAGGGCAAAGCCGCAAATATGAGATGAAAAATTGCAAAATCTTGGAATTGTGAAGGTATTACTGAAGCCCACAAATCTATAAGTGCCACTCCTTATTGTCGGGTTAAAGTGCTCATTTTGTCGGGTAAAATTGACGATCACCCCCCTTTCAGAAATTCAATGGAGTTATGGCCATGATTCTGAGTTTTTCTTTATGCTTTATTCATGATTAATAAAATGAATAATCAAATAAGAAAATGCACAAGAAGCTCTGACCAGGTAAGCAGTGGACGTTCACTGTTTGCCCGGGAGCCAGCTATTGATTAACACACGTGCTAGAAAAATTTATCTTTTGTTTCATCATCAGTGGTGGCACCAGAGGGAGGCAAGGGGTCTGTTTTCTATAAATAGCCCCCTTGTCAGGGAATCATCCCTATTAAATATTATTGTATGCCCTGCCATATAAAGAAGCACATATATAAAAGCAATATAAACTTCAAAGCTACTCAAGGCACGACTTGAAGTCTAAAAATAGTTCTATTAGGATATGGAAAAAAATAATTCATGTTTGCATGAGATGATGGAAAATTCAAAGTAAAAACATCCGCCACACAATAACTTTATATGATGTAAACAACCATAAATAACACAATATGATTGACACTGGTGACATAATTATGTATATAGATATATATAATAATAAAGAGTATAAAACAGAGACGAGGCAAAGCCTTTTCCGTAACTCGGAGTTTCACGCGTTTATTGCGATCTTCAGACGGTGATACTCAATCCAAATCGAGTACTTATTACTCAAATTGAGTATCAACTGTCTGATGATCGCACACTGCGTAAAACTATAGTAACAGAAATTAAGAATGTGTTTTCTTTGACTCAGTCACCATCCTGATATATATATATCAATGGATCATTAAGGTGTGTTTTGATTGAATAAAGTCAAGAGAGATCATTATGAGTTAACCAATGACAATCAGTTATTGTGTATCTTTATTTATATACAATTACAATATTGGAATATTTTACAAATCATATTCTCGATTTACCCCTTTATATATATATATGCAATTACCACAGAAATGCATTATGTAAATATAACATTAAATTTTTAGAGAGAAAAACAATCATTACGATATCAAAGATAATGAAATAGCCTCAAAGAATTCAATTTTCAAAATTGAAAACCAAAATAAAGTTTGTACTGATTTCAATCAAGAATTCTCAAAAAATTCTGAGTTCAGTAAGTAATGCAAAATTTAATCCAATATGGATAATATTACATGTTGGCTAACCATGGGTGATGGATAAAAAGAGATAAATTGGATAATTGTTTTTTCCTTCAAATTAATCAGTACCTGAACATTAGGAAAGTCAGTCATTAAATTGAACAACTATTTTCAATCTGCAATTCGTTTTGACTTCTGCCAGCTACAAGTTGACTAGGCCTACCCACTTGCTATACTGACTATTACATTGCAATATTAATAGATACTACAGTGTATTCAACACTGAACAGACATGATAAAATATGTGTTATATTGTGAATAAATAAATAGCATGATCCATCTATCCATGCATCCATCCATGTTATTAAATGTACATCTATGTGATTGACCGGGTATTGATGTATTTGAAACAGCAATGAAAGGTTTAATCAATTGAATTGCTTTTCATGACAGTAAAAATGAGTTTGTACTACTTGCCAGTTAAGACCTTAATTGCCATTTCACAAAAATAGTAACGTCTTGCAAACAATATATATATAATTCACTGTGTCTAGTTTCTTTTTGATTATTTGTTGATAACGTAACATGTAAATATATCGAGAAATTATTCACCATCATTGAGGTAATTGTCCTCCAAATGCAGAGTTAGGAGGCATCCCCAGTTGTTGTTGTTGTTGTTGATATAATCTCATGTCTTGAGGTTGTTGTGTCCGCATCTGTTGTTGTTGTTGGTTCATCATAGCGTTAGCATGTATATCTTGTTGCATCTGTTTAGTTACTGAATCATTTTGAAAAGATTGACTTGAAACTGGCGTAGGTGATTGCTGCTGAGCCTGTTGAACTTGTTGTGGCGGTTGCTGTTGTGCCGGTGTGCCGTTTCCCATATTTCCATTAGACTGGCCTGAATCCGCCAATGTTGCTAGATAAATTAAATTCCTGTGTAATATTTGCTGGTAATGGGAACATTCGCGCGCTTTGCCTTGGCTTTGATAATCAACAATGGCCTGAATTAATTGCGTATTTTCATCTAACATCTTCTGAACAGCGGCAGGGCTCACTTCTCTTCTTGCGGTGCCACTAGTGAAAGCTGAAGACATGTTTCAACTCTATTCGCATCTACACTTCATTATAATCCAATGTGTCTGCTAATATATTCACCTGCTAACGGTAAAACGTAATGGGGAAAAAATCTCAATATTTTTTCTCGCGCCAGGAGCCATTTTAACCTCTTTAATGAGCAATCTCGCTTTGGTAACAATATCTTTCGATCTCCGTAAAATATCACCCGGGAACTTAAGAATTCGTCATGCGATGGTCTCCAGTACTGAATTTCTTTTATTATTTTAATACGCACATTTTTGAAGTCAAGTTAATATATAGTGTTGCAACGAATTAAATTAGTTTCTGGGATAAAATAGCTTAAGAATCAGTAATCAGACACAGTGTCGACTCCACTGTCCAGTGAATACCTCTTCTAGAAATTTTCTGAAACCGTAACCGAATAACGCGTATCCGTTTGGAAGGTGACTATTTTACTCGTAGCCTGATCTTGCATATTTTGCTGAAAGCTGTTCGTTGAAGTTGCGGCTAATACTTTATTATAATTTATATCTGGATTTAATATATTATCTGAACAACCGATTTGAGATGGATAAAGTAAAGCGTGCATTCGGTGGGAAATCCGAAGATGATGAAGCAGGGATCGTTTCAGAGGTATAATTTGTTTTATTATATTTTATTTCTGTTTTATAGACCTACTGATTTCTTCAGCATATTCAAATCTATTTAGTTATCTTTCTCTGGGCTCATTTGAGTAATCGATTCTCTAACAGTAAATTTGTACTGTCTGGTTATCTTTATAGTCGAAATTTGTAATCCAGAAGTCTTGAAAAACTCCCGGAAAAACCTTAGTTAGCCTACAGTTACCTTAATGTAGAATTGCTGCCTAGATTAAAATTTTAGCATTAAATTTAAGGTTAAACTTTGGGAAGTCAAAATGTTGGGTCCAGGCACAAAGAGAAGGGAAAGGATATTTTCATGACCTGGTGCAAATGAAGCGCATTCAGTCAAAACTTTCAAGCTTTAATGGCGCTCTGTTCTTTTAATAACTTTCTTTCTTGAAAACAATGCCATTATCACAAAGTTCTGTCTAGTTTACATCAAAATTGTTTGTAGTAAAATGAAGCATGGTGTGATTGGCCTGCTTTATGTACAATGTGTTCTCATATTTCTGCCAATCGGAGATCATAATTTTTCTCCAGTCTGATTGCTCGTCCAATTGATTGGTTCGATTTCGCACCAGTTGGATGACATATATGTAGCATTCCATTCAAAGTACTTGACTAGTAACCAATCAAAGTGCTCTATCTAGCATTTCTAGCATTTTTCACACCAGTCTGCATCCCCAGAGAATATTAGCAATAACAGGCATCGCGTGATCCCACACTGCATCCCCAGAGAATATTAGCAATAACAGGCATCGCGTGATCCCACACTGCATCCCCAGAGAATATTAGCAATAACAGGCATCGCGTGATCCCACACTGCATCCCCAGAGAATATTAGCAATAACAGGCATCGCTTGATCCCACACTGCATCCCCAGAGAATATTAGCAATAACAGGCAGCATCACGTGATCTTTATTTTTGTGATGTCATCATGTGAAGTGAGAAACAATAAAGTTTTAATTCGCCTCCTTTTGACTATCTAATCAAAACCAAAATGGAGACAATCAAAGGTGTTTTGTTATTATTTTAAATATTAATTTAAATTATTCTCGTGGTGAGAAAGCAATAACTTAATAAGAATGGAAGGGTGAAATTGTTTTTCCAATGGAGATTGTAGGACCTTTTTGAAAAGGAAATGCTGGGCAACGAATTAGAAAATTTAAGTAAGTTTTCAAAATTGCAATTTCCATTATCGGAGCTTGCACGTTCAGCTAATCGCGCCACTGTCTGGAAGGCCTATACTATATTTTTTTTTATTTTTATTTACGTATGTATATAATTATATTTTCTCACTTTTTCTATATTTACTTTTGTTTACGTTTACCCTACATTTATTTTCGATTTTGCCATTCTTTAATAAATTGATGATTTCAAAGCACAATCACACATGTTACCTTTCTTGACGTCCATCTACATTATTTACAGTTTAAGACCAAGCCAAATTAATAATTTGTTGGATTATATGGATGTCGATATTATTCAAATTGACATGAACTTGTATCCTGAAAATTGGGTTGGAGGTATTCTGTGTATGCCCATCTCCGCCCACTTTCTTGCACCAGTTAATTTTCCGCCTGTATCCGCCCCTGTTGTTTCCTGGGGCTGTTCATTTTCTTAGAATGATATATTTTTGTGTGAAATAGGAAGTTCGCGATTAGATGGGAATTTGAATTGCGCTTTTAAATCACTGTAGCCTACCATATTCATCTCATTAATTCTGACATTCTGAATTTGTCCGTGATTATGCAGATTTTGCCATTGTGTTGTGATTTGAGT
Source organism: Haliclystus octoradiatus (assembly GCA_916610825.1). NCBI lineage: Eukaryota > Metazoa > Cnidaria > Staurozoa > Stauromedusae > Haliclystidae > Haliclystus > Haliclystus octoradiatus. The sequence continues at coordinate 962,617 of OU744451.1, forward strand.
AAGTTCAATTTTTTCTGTGATTTGTGCCAAGCTCCCCTTTATCCTCTCAAAAACTTTGATTATCATTAAACCCAAACCATCCACTGCCGAGTATTACATTAACAACAACCCCACATCGGAATTAGTTCAAATATGGAAATTAGAGGCCCTCTAGAGATTGGGAACTTCATTCAAAAACCAATTGTAAGATGTTGGTGTCTAAATGATGCCATATTTTGCTAGAAAAATGCAAAAATGTCTTTACAAGTTTATGTGCGTTTGTGGAGGTTTTTCGCTATTTTCTCAGCCATTTCAAAATGAAATATATCAAGTAGCATATCATCTGATAGATGATTGCAAATGGTTGTACCTAACATGCCAAATGTTTTCTCTTAATCTTCCCTCTGGTTTGGTGTATTGAAAGAATTGCACTGATGTTCTTTTGCTTTTTGAAGTCGCCATTCTACGACATGCTTTGTTGCATTGTTTTTCTCTTGTTTGATATTAACATCTATGTGTTCTCCAGGGTCCGACAAAATGTTTTACCTTCCGCAAACCGTATATTATTAGATAAACGTTAGAAAAATGTTTAAGTAATTTTACTAAAATAAATTCGTAAAATCGAAGCTTTATTTTAGCTTTATATCCAACATTCTGGCTAACCTTCTGAATTTTCCTAGCCTTCTGCAAACTAGGTTTCCAAGTTGCCGGACTTTGTCGGACCCTGGTGTTCTCCAATTTCATTTAGACAATTTTCGACATTAATCATTTGTTTGTTTAACAATGCCAAAGGTAGTTTTAATTCAGCTAAAATTTATCCAGCAACTGACACAGTAAGACGTTTATACTTTGTAATCTGTAGGCTAATCAATATTCTATTTGGTACACAGTTGACATATTAATATAGGATTCTTCTTTACTGCAGATATCAGATGCAACAACGTTGAGTTGGTCAACAAGAATCAAATGTTTTCTCGGTTGCTTCATCCTCGGAATTACTCTTTCGATTCTGGTAAGTCTCTTAGGACATAGAAGACCTGCTGTTAACATACAGATGATATATTATTTTCACTATAATTGCATTAAGTCTGTCATTCATAAGTTCTTGTGTCACACCATCCACCAAATAAGCCATAAAAGCTCTTAGCTGTCTGTGCTGATCTCTGCCTCAACATTAACAAAATCACTTTATATCTTCTGCTCCGTTCCTATGGAACAAACTGCCACTTTTAATAAGGAAACTATCAACATTAGAACATTTTAAATCTTCTTTGAAGACATACTACTTTAAAGAAGCTTACAATTTGTAAATATCATGATTACCTTACTGTACAGTCCCTAGAATATTTTAATTAATTATTATTATTATTATTATTATTATTATTATTATTATTATTATTATTATTATTATTGTAACGAACCACGATTTCGTATATAAAATAGTTATCGAGACGAAATAAGAAGACAACCGTTTCGAGTGTAAATCACGTTCAAATCAATCTATTTCATCATTCTAAGTACATGCTAAAAAGGGGATCCCATTACGCAACAATTATACACTTAATAAGACGTCATTCTCTACATTATCTCCTCTTCTAAAATTAGGAAGCAGAATATTTAAAAAACAACAATCAATACAGTTTACGTCATACAATTTATCAGCAATCTCTAAATTTATATTTGTTGCACAATTAATGAAATTAACTGCTGGTACATCTTTTGGTGGCTTGAACCAGGTTGGCGGGTTTTGACCTTCATATGGGCGTAGTCGGTCATGGTGAACAACTTTTGGTTTGGTCTTTTTCTTCCGTTGAATCCTAAATACCACGTCTGTAACCTTCTTTGTGATGGTATAGGGCCCTTCCCATGGACGTTGGAGGCAAGGTGTATACCCAACGCGACGTTTTGGATTGAAGAACCACACGGCGTCCCCAACATTAAATCTTTTTTTCGAACGCCCGGTGTCGTAATTCTTCTTTTGCTTGTCACTCTCTGTGGATAAATGCTTGCGGGCATATTCATGTATATCCAGTAACTGATTTTTCAACTTTTCTGAGTACTCCATTGGTGTACTGGGAGATGGCCCCACTTGGTTTGGGCTGCCAAAGAGAAGATCTACTGGCAATCGAATGTTGCGACCTAGCATCATCTCGCATGGTGCACAACCTGTAGTGTCGTGCACTGCAGATCTGTACGCCATGAGAAGTAAGGGTAAATGTATATCCCAATCGCGTTGATGGTCTGCAACAAACATGGACATCATTGTTTTCAAAGTTCGGTTGAATCGCTCCACCATTCCGTCTGATTGAGGGTGCAGGGGTGTTGTCCTTGTCTTATTCAATTCTAATAGCTGGCAAACTTCAGCAAACAATTTTGACTCGAAGTTTCTGCCTTGATCGGAATGAATTTCTAATGGGACACCAAATCTTGAGATGAATTCATCCACCAGAATCTTTGCAACTGTTGAAGCTTCTTGGTTTTCCATAGCATAAGTCAACTATTACAACAATATATTTGTTACCTTTGCTTGACAATGGAAAAGGTCCAGTGATATCTATGGCAACTCTTTCCAATGGCACACCAACGTTATATTGCTGCATGGATGCCTTTGGCTTCCGAGCTGGGCCTTTCTTAGTTGTACATAAGTCACATTGTTTGCAGTATAATAGGATATCATGCCGATAGTGAGGCCAATAGTACCTGTCTTGAATGCGTTTAAATGTTTTTTTTCTCCCTAGATGACCGCCAGAATGTGTGTTGTGTATAATCTTTAAGACATCTGTTATCAAGGTTCTTGGTAGTAATAGTTGTTTAATGTTGGAGCCTCCACTCTCTGATTCGTAACGGCGGTAAAGCAGACCACCAATTATTTCCAATCTTTCCCATTGGGCCAATAGAGATTTCACATCATTGCTTTTGTTGACGATGGACTGCCATTGCGGTTTCACTGTTGATGACTCCAGCAGGACAAGGACTGGACCAATTGCATGATCTTCCAATTGCTTTGTCCGCAACGTGACGGTGTCCATACCTTGAAGCCAAGCAGAATCAGTTGTTGTTGAAATGGCTGTTGTGGTACTGCGAGTATTGATAACTTGACACTTTGAGGATTTTTCTTCAAGCCGATCACATTTTGAACAATCCACACAAGGTCTTCTCGACAATGCATCAGCGTTATTGTGGAGTACCCCATTGCGATGATGTATTGTGAAGTCATACAGTGACAATTCTTCTAACCATCTAGCCATTTGCCCCTCTGGATTCTTGAAGTTTAGTAGCCATTGAAGTGCACCATGATCTGATCTCACCATAAAGTGCCTTCCATACAGGTATGGTAATTTCGTACAGCTGCAACAATTGCCAACAATTCCTTTCTGGTTACACAATAATTTCTTTCCGATTTAGTTAGACTGCGACTGTAATAGCTGATAACTTTGTATCCTCCTTCTTGCATCTGCGATAAGACTGCTCCTAATCCATTGTTGCTTGCATCTGTATCTAGGCAGAATGCACCATCCAATGAAGGATATCCTAGGACAGGCGATGATATCAACTTTGATTTCAATGTTATGAATGCAATTTGGCAATCTTCAGTCCAGATGAAGTCGGATTGTTTCTCTGTTAGACGGTTCAGTGGTCTTGATATTTCGGCAAAGTTTTTCACAAATGAACGATAGTATGAACATAGGCCAAGAAAAGATCGAACTTCGTCAACTGAGCAAGGCGTTGGCCAATCTCTAACAGCGCTAATCTTCTCAGGATCTGTTGAAATGCCGTCTTCTGTGACAAGATGACCAAGGAACTTTACACTTTGTTGGAGTAAATTACATTTCTTTGGACTAAGCTTTAATCCAGCCTTTTGAAGTCTTGTGAAAACTGTACTTAGTCGTTCTAATTCTTCATCAAATGATCTCCCATGTACAATGATGTCATCAAGATATACTAACAATATTTCCCATGACAGGCCAGACAGTACATGTTCCATAAGACGTTCAAATGTGGCCGGTGCATTGCAAAGACCAAACGGCATTACTGAAAACTGGTAAAGGGCTTTGCCAGTTGAAAAAGCTGTTTTCTTTTTATCTTCATTAGCCACCTCAACTTGCCAGTACCCTGAAGACAGGTCGAGTGTGGAAAACCATTTAGCTCCACTGAGGGCGTCCAACGAGTCATCTATCCTTGGTAGAGGGTATGAATCCTTTACAGTGGTGTCGTTTAACTTTCTGTAATCAACACAGAATCTAGTTGATCCATCTTTCTTTTTTACTAGAACGATTGGTGAAGACCATGGACTAGATGATGGCTCAATAATACCTCTCTCCAACATCCTTTGCACTTCGCTATCAGCTTCATCCCTCTGACTGATTGGTAGACGTCTTGGTCTTTGACGAATTGGAGTTGCAGTACCAGTGTCGATTTTGTGTTTCACAATGCTTGTGCGTCCAATGTCTGCTGATGAGCTTGAGAACACAGTTTGGAAGTCCAATAATAATTGTTTAACTCCATCACATTGACCAGGGGTCAAACTGCTACAGCTCCTCTCCAGAAGGTCAGTCAGGTGAGCAGGTATTGTTTCGTTTTGGTCAGCAGTTTGATTACAAGTAACCCCTCTTGCGTACTGTTGATGTTCTTCATTATTCTGTGCATGAATAAGCTTAACTGATTCACACATTCCTGCTATTGTTCCTTCATACAATGTACAAGGGCTTTCAGAAAGGTTAATCATTCGCAGGTTGATCTTTCCACAAGACACCCCACAATTTACCAATGTTTTTGCAATCATCACCTGGCGCTCTAGCAAACCAGTTGAAGTTTCAATGAGACCAAGTCCAATATCTTGAGACTCTCTTAATTCTGCTGGTACCATCAATTCTGATCTAGCAGGAATAGTTATGGTCTTTGAAACAGCCACACGCATAGTTACGTCATCATTTAGTTCCTTTTCCTCAGGTCCACAGCTTCCTTTAATTCCCAACACACTTTTGTCACTTTCATTGCCAACACCAGATGTGACACCAGATGTCTCTAATTTATAGCAGCCATCTTTCCAACGCAAATCAAGTTGATGTTTTATCAGGAAATCAATGCCAAGTATGCCGGCAGTGTCAATATCTGCAACCCAGACAGTGTGAATAGCTTTGTCAATAACCCCAACAGATAGAAACAAATTTGCTTTGGCTTTAAAAGGGACCATTTTACCATCAGCCAAAGTCATTTGAGCATCCGTTGCCATGGCAACTATTTCACCAGATTCACATATCTTGTCAAATACAGAACATTTCAGCAATGTTACATTTGCCCCAGTATCAACTAAGAACTCTACATTTTGTCCATTTACATTCACGTTTACGTAAACGCCATCGCAGTTGTCTACATTTGCGCTGTTTCCAGTCATAACAAAGGGCATTCCCTTGGGCATTCCCTGACTTGCAGTCGAATTGAGCCCTTTCAATTCGGCTGAGGAGCGTTTCCCGACGTTTTGTTGTCTGCGCCGGAAATTGCACCAGATTTTTCGTTCGTTGTCTTTTGTGGGCAGGAGCGTGACATGTGACCAACGTCTCCGCATGTCCAACACTTTCCTGGAATTCCTCGGTAACTTCTCGCCTTTGCCTGGTTGCACAAGAACGTCATCATTTCCTCTAATTTTGACAATCGACTGTCGATGTTGTTGTTGTCGCTGGTACAGTTAGAACTCTCACAGTTCGCCAAGGTCCGAGTGTTGAAGCTGGTACAGTTAGAACTCTCACAGTTAGCCACAGTCCGAACAGCAGTGTGCTTTTGTTGTTGTCTTTGTGAATCTATGCGCCGATGGGAGTCCAACTCACAAGCTATGTTTACAGCTTCTTGGAAAGATTTTGGTCGCGCTTGACATACTCCCCAACGTAAGTCTTGGTCATTTAGGCTATCCAGAAACGCATCCTTAGTAATTATTTCTCTTGACTCACTTGGCATTGATGGATAGGAGAGTCTAGTTAATCTCTGTATTGCATGTGCCAATTCAGGTAAGGTTTCATTGCTCAGTCTTGTTTTGTTTCTCAGTTCAGATCTGTGTAATTCCACACACTGTTCAGTGCCGTAGCGGGTCGAAAGGGCTAAACAAAGCTTTTCAAAGTTGATTCGGTCGGCGCTTTCCATATCTGATAAAATTGAGCTAGCATCACCAGTCAAACTAACTGCCAGGTGACTTGCTCTTTCTTCGTCTCCCCAACAATTTAGCTTTGATACCATATCAAACTGAACCTTGTAGTCCTCCCATGATTGTTTGCCGTTGAAAGTTGGAGGTCGCACTATTGGTTTGTTGGGCCTTTTGACTTGTTGCTGATGTACCGTAGGTTGTTGATAGTTGACCCTACTAGTCTGTGGAGTTGATGTAATTAACGGCTCGTTCATCATCTGCGTTGATAAAGCCAATGACAAGTTTTCGATTTGTTTCTCTAGTTTCAACATTCGACCGGCAATTTCATTGTCCATCTGAGCTTCATTATTTCCATTGCCAAACGTGGCATCGATTTCTTGCACTGTAAATGTAGCCATCGTGTTCGTAATATAAAGTTTAAATTAATCCCGCTTCTGTCACCAGTTGTAACGAACCACGATTTCGTATATAAAATAGTTATCGAGACGAAATAAGAAGACAACCGTTTCGAGTGTAAATCACGTTCAAATCAATCTATTTCATCATTCTAAGTACATGCTAAAAAGGGGATCCCATTACGCAACAATTATACACTTAATAAGACGTCATTCTCTACATTATTATTATTATTATTATTATTATTATTATTATTATTATTATTATTATTATTATTATTATTATTATTATTATTATTATTATTATTATTATTATTATTATTATTATTATTATTATTATTATTATTATTATTATTATTATTATTATTATTATTATTATTATTTATTATTATTATTATTATTATTATTATTATTATTATTATTATTATTATTATTATTATTATTATTATTATTATTATTATTATTATTATTATTATTATTATTATTATTATTATTATTATTATTATTATTATTATTATTATTATTATTATTATTATTATTATTATTATTATTATTATTATTATTATTATTATTATTATTATTATTATTATTATTAATAAAATTTATGTTTATCTAATAGCAGATAATATAGGGCTCTATGTCTTCATTTGACAGAGCGGTAAATAATAATATATGGCGAAAGAGTCAAAGAATACACATTCTTTACTGTTACTCAAGTTTCACGCTTTTCACAGCGATCTTCATACAGATTTTTTACTCAAATTGAGTAAAAAATCTGTCTGAAGATCGCTGTGAAAAGCGTGAAACTTGAGTAACAGTAAAGAATGTGTATTCTTTGACTCTTTCGCCATATATTATTATTATTATTATTATTATTATTATTATTATTATTATTATTATTATTATTATTATTATTATTATTATTATTATTATTATTATTATTATTATTATTATTATTATTATTATTATTATTATTATTATTATTATTATTATTATTATTATTATTATTATTATTATTATTATTATTATTATTATTATTATTATTATTATTATTATTATTATTATTATTAATATTCAGTTTCCACTGCTAAATGCTTTCCCAAACTATTTTTTTTTTCTATCAGGGAACCATAGCGTTATGGAAGAATATCAGAATGTTTGCCGTGCTTTATTCGTTTGGTAGTATAGCGTCATTGGCAAGGTACATATTACACTTTCTAAAAATGTAGACTAACATGGACTGGCACTTTGTGCTTGACGCTAGTTAGGAAGCCACTGTTGCTGACTTCAAGAAAGATAGTTTTCACATTTCCATCAATTTGATCAGAGGTTTGTGTCACTATCATCATCATCTAGACACACATGGATTGAGGGGGGTTGTTCATGCCAAAAGCGTAGCCAGTTGTGTACATGTCGGAGGGGGATGTCAACCATCAAAGTACGTGCAAGTCTTGACTGTCTGATGTATCACTTTTTGAAAGATTATTAAAATGCCATTAATTATCAGTACTTCACTTCACGTTATAGTGCTCTTGCGTGTGTTTGTGACTACTTACAATGTTGGCCTCATTTTCGTCCAAATTAGATAGAAATGTATCAACTTCAGGTTGAAATAGTACTTGGATTTTTATGGACTTTCAGTATGGGATCGAGGAGATTGTCTGGTCATGTTGATTTGAAAATATCTTCTGTTGTAATTTGTGATAGGTTCGGCCGATTTTTGTGCTTCACTGACTGGACTACAGTTGATTGATGACAGAAAAGTAATTTATACATTCATTTCCATTGTTAACCGTGAAAATGTGCGTTTTTGAAAATGGTTGCACTTGCATAGTACACTTTCGGAAACAACAAAGACAAAATTTGTAAAAATTCCGCGGGGCTGCAAAAATTGTCAGTCATACGCAGAAGGGGGTGATCCAAAAGCATATAGCTGCGATGTTGCGTACATGGAGGAGGGAGTGTCAAATTTTGGAACATTAACTGAGTACATGTGTATTTAATGGATAAAAGCTAATGTCACTATAGTTTCTTAGAATCTCTATACTGTAGAGGGTTGCTAAATATATGTGAATTATATAAAACATTTGAATTTTAATAAAGAATGTGTTAAAAAGGATCTTATCAATTTATATTTAACATTTTAAATCGCATTTACTTGGGCAATGAATGTTGTAATAGCCTACAGCTAAGAACTCATTTTCTTAGAATTAATGAATGACTTGGTAGAAACTTTTGATTTTCCCATTATTCCAAATTCTGTTAAAATAGACAATTAAATCTTTCTCCTACCGGTACTTGACTGTTAATAGACCGAGCGCCAAAGAACTAAAACGGCATGTTTCTCCGGGCAACTTGAAAATCACATAAAAGTGTTCATAAAAATATGCTGAACAATTACCTGAATTTATAAATCATTTCACGGTCAGAGCCCTCTTAATTCATACATTTTGTGTTTTCGTCATGCTTCTATGAGTTCGCAAAATCTTGGGAGAACAAAAGAATTGAAGACCATGAAGCTAGCATTTTCTCAAAATGATAAGAAGGCTTTGACCGTGAATCATGAAATATAAATTGGATTTTTGAAGGGTTTACAATAGAATTTAATTAAAACAAGGAATAGGTAATTGTTCAGCATATTTTTATGAACACTTTTATGTGATTTTCAAGTTGCCCGGAGAAACGTGCCGTTTTAGTTCTGTGGTGCTCGGTCTATAAATACATCTTTATCGTTATTGTAACTAATTTGGCTTCTCCTCCCAGCTGCGAAAAACCTTTCCTAATTTGATGAACTGCACATGAGCATTTGATAGAATTTGTATATAAACCAACCACTGTTTTATTATACAACCATTCATTCAGAAAAGAAGATAATAATCAATTTACTGTATTAATAAAATTGATATGTTATTCTTATTGCAGTACAATGTTCTTAATGGGTCCCATGAAACAATTAAGAAATATGTTTAAAGAAAAGCGTCTCATCGCAACTATTATCATGTTGGTAAGTGTTGTGGTGGAAAGAGGAGTTAGGGAAGGGGGCTTGGAGCTGCATCAATCATCATCATCAAGCCATCTTTGAGAGGAATTATGGGGATAAAATGGTCATTGGTCAGGCCTAATCAAAATCATATACAATCTTATACATTCTTGCCCTTTCTTGCTCTTAGAGAAAAAGCTTTAGACACAATCTTTCAAAATGCAGTTCTGCTAGAAGGCATTGGCTTCTAGGGTAGAGTAGGATTAGCTCAGATGGCACGAGTAACCAGACTTCAAATCTGACCATATCTGATCGACTGCGGTTCAATTCCCCGAAGGTCAACTCAGCCTTGACTTTATCTCAAATATCAAATGAGTACCATCTAAGGATGGTGGATAGAATGGTACAGAGAGAATTGCATTATTAGTAGCTGTGGTGCATTGTTGCACATTGACAATAGAGGCTATAAATCTGCTGTGAAATCTGTTGAAATTGATCTACAGTGTCGCGGCTGAGATCAACAAAGAGCGTTTAAAAATCATTGCTCTCAGCGAAAAATGCCACTCATCTAGAAATAGAGGAGTGGTACGGGTGCCTTCGGTAGGGGACACCATCTCACTTACTTACTATTTGTTTGTTTTCTATTCAGAACTCAGACACAAAAGACATTTCATCAATTTTAATAATGAACTACTTGTGAAATTTTATCATTGATTCATTAGTTGCTTGTGAACTTTTGATTAAATTTATGCAGAGACTAATTTATGTTTGCATATGTTCATCAGATTGATTTTCCATTTCAGAGTGCTCTTGTCCTTACTCTGTGTGCTGCATTATGGGTAAGACACATCTAATTAAGTCTATGCAATATATATATACTTGTTACTTGGAATACAGTTATATCACATACACCTCTGTGGTAACCCCTCTCATGCAATTTCGTCCTGACTCCCAATCATTTGCATCAAATGGCACTGTCGTAGATTTTTGGGCTCAGCCTTAGTTATCAGAGCTCTGCCACATGAAAGGGACAAGTAGTACCTATTAATCCTACCGCACTACTGATAATAATTACAATACAGCCAAACCAGTTACGATGTTCACCTCTATAGGCAACCACCTATCTATAGTGGTCATTATTGGTATGTCTAAAATAGTATTTTCTATTGAATCAGTCCTGTAGATAAAGGCCACCTGTCTATAGTGGTCACCCTTGGTATGTCTAAAATAGTATTTTCAATTGAATTAACCCTGTAGATAAAGGCCACCTGTCTATAGTGGTCACCCTTGGTATGTCTAAAATAGTATTTTTTTTATTGAATCAACCCTGAAGATAAAGGCTATCTGCATATAGTGGTCAATTTATCTACCTCTGAACTTTAATAGCTGGCTGTTAGATACATATTTCACTGTAATAATAATAATACAGTGATAAAAATATATTTATATAGCTGAGTTGTTTCCATGTAATTATCCATTAGCGCTTCACAATGTACAGTTCTTGAATTATCTTCAAATTGATTTTATTAGATTCGAAATATTTATATTGACTGAAAAGTTATTAATTTAAATTATGGATCATGAAAAATAAAATAAATATTTTAAACATTTCTTATAAATTAATGTCTTTAAGTTGATCTAATAATAAATATGTCAATCATATTCATAAAATGACCAATCAGCATGTTGATATGAAAATCATGTAAATTATCTTTACACTTGACCGTTGACGTTTAATGAAACAAAATTTATTGCTCAACTTTGATTTCATTATCTTTTTGTATGACAGTGGAAGAAAAATGGTTTGGCTTTGTTGTTTTGTGTTATACAATACATCGCTATGGCTTGGTATGTTTGACCTTTGTAAAGAGATCTGCGCATGTTGTTTTCTCATATCACTACTACTATCTTCATTAGTCCATGCATATTGTATTCATTATGATAATTTATTCATTTTTTATTATGATGACGTCACATATTCATACATGGTATAGTGGCTTAATTACATTGAAATGAGTAGTACATTTATGTGTAGTTTAATCAAAAGCTCTTGAAATATTGTGTGCTGTACCATAGTCATAATCATGGTATGTAGAAATACAGTCAAACCTGTTATAACGGTCACCTCTATACAGCGGCCACCTGTGTATAGTGGTCAATTTATCTACCTCTCGTAGCTGGTCGTTATATACAGCTTTCACTGTTTATATATTTCATTCTGAAGCAAGGTATGCAGGGTACCTAATAAACATGCATCCAATTACTGCAGCCAAAATGTAAAATTAAATAAAAGGAATGATTAAAACAAAATCTTAATTTTAGATTAAAAACTAAAATAAAATCATAAAACTTTAAAAACTAAAAAATGTTATTGCTTCTATATCTATTGTAGGTATGCGTTATCGTATATTCCATTTGCAAGGTATGCATTCATATAATTTTATATCTGTTTTAATATTTAGATTATATATAACATCCAGCCAAAAGTGAAAGATCGACTTCAGAACTATGATTAAACTAATAAGAACGCTTTCAATAATTGGATCGTGTTCAGGGGTTTCAGGCCTGGTTCATACGCCGTTCTGTACATGTGCCGATCCTATTATGCTCTTGCCAAAAATCAAAGATCGACTTCAGAACGGCGTATGTAACGAATAAGAACGCCTTCTATAATTGGATCGTGTTCAGGCGTTCCGAACGTCTTCATCAGGTGTGAACTCATGCATGAAATCCTTGAAACTGCATCGGAAACTTGATTGTTTATTTAGTCCATTTGAAGGCGTTCTCAACAGGAATAAGAAGTGGACATGTAAAATAAACATAACAGTGTATGAACCGGGCTTTAGATCATTTCAAAATAGCAAATGATGGTATACAAATGGTGGCTTCGCTTCAAATATAAATTATGTTGTGTTGTAAATTTAAATTCCTGATGCAGTCAATCTTTAACAATACCTTGATGAATATTTCATATGGTTTGATGTTTTAGAAATGCTGTGAAGAAAATGTTCAGCTCCTGCCTGTCGTAATGATAAGCTGAAACGTAAAGTTTAATAATATGATGAATATTCTTATGCGGGAAAAGATACCGGTCAGACAACATATATATATATATATATAATATACTATGTGCATAATCTAATGATGACACCATATTTCCTAAGCAATGATTTTGTAAAATGCATCTTGATAACAGAACTCACAAACACGTATATCATCGTGAGGGCTCGTGAGGGTGTAATAACCCCCTCCCCCATTTACACAATTTAGGTAGCGTATGGTTTTGTTATGATTATTATTGACTAACTATTTCATTGATACGTTTTGCATTGCTGTTGCACATAATCCAGTTTCATAAATATTATTCATATAAAATTATTATGACTGTTTTCAATTTGTATATGAAATATCTCTCGATGAGTAGTCCGTACTATCGTAGAATAAATCGTCCGATATATCGAACACAGTCCCAACTGATTCATACGTATATTTGGAAAAGGTCACGTCAATGGTCACGTCACTTGTATAAAAGTCTCCCGGTGGTATGCTAGCTCTATGCCCGCACTTCCCTCTTTTCCATGAATACGATTTAATGTTTGCACTTGGGTATATCGACAGCAATACATGGTTGTGACGTAATACCCTGCAATTACCCTCGTCGTTGCCATTTTATGTATTAAGGATGTGTAGAATTTTGACGAGACGAGATCTTTCACGACGAGTTTTATTATGTTTAGCAGCCTGCCAAACTGAGGAAAATTCGTGATACATTTGATTGAATGTTTAGAAAACTCATCAAACCAACCATGGTCAAACAGAATAGGCGAAATTCTTTTATAGCGTCAATTTTTAGAACAAAGACACCGCAAAAACATGAAAATAAACATTTAATTGTGGTACCTTACCTAAGTATTAGACCACAGATCTGAAAAATGGGTGTGGAATTGGAGAAGAAAACAGGCTAGTCATTGTAAAATACTTTGCGAACAAATTTTTGTTTGACAAATGATTGAAAAAAATGTACGAATGATTATTCAGGAAATCAAAAAATTTATGAAACACTGCGTTCTCGAGACATGCAAATCATATAAAATATAGATTGGAAGTTTTGTAACCTTTCAATAAGCAACCAGCAAACAAAATTTACTTTCTAATCTTTCGAATTCCATTATACTTTTTGGTAGGCTTCTTGTAGTTTAATAACATGCTATAACTTTAAAGCATTTATTTTTTCGCAATTTATCAAACTCTTTATGTAACTAGTCAAAAATCTAAAGCTCCCTTATTGCCGATGAAGTTGCGAAAAATTCACCCTTTCCTGCGATTTGCGGTCGTGCGGGACACTTTTTAAAATAGATTTCGTGCGAATTTCAATTGACCTCCCGATCTACATCATTTTCTCTGACTATTTAGGGCAGATCAGATATGGCTTTGAATTGATATAATCATATTAAGTTATGAGAAGCTCAATAGTCCGTCGGTTCGTTTACTATTATTTGTATAAATGAGATGATTTCTTTACAGTAACAAAATGTCGTTTGAGATAAGACAGATTAATATCGGTTATTCCATCCTTTTCATCATTTCGTTGTTTTAAATCAATAATCAGATGATATGAATCCTTTGCAGTAATTTTATCTGTTCGCTTTAATTTTATTTTGAAACAAATAACCAATTTTATGCACAATATATTTATTCATTGAATGCGTTTTTGAAGGCTTTGCAGAAACCCTATAAAAATTGTGTTATTTTGCCGATTGCTTCGAGATGATGTTCCGTATCTTCACGATGCAATTGCTCTTTTGAAAAAACTAATTTTGGCTTAAGAAACTGTCCTTTGATTTGTGATAATAAAAATCATTTGAAAATCCCGAATTTTGTAAATGATCTGACGTTTAGCCTGTCAAGAACCACGGACTTTGTTAAGCTTGTCAAACGCCGTTATCCTGTGTGCATTATGTCAGTGATTCTCAGTATCATTGAGCGGAACACGGGATAAAGGCTCTTGCCTAGTTAAGCTGGTCCATTAGTCTTTTGCTTCTGCTAAACAGATGAGGGTTGTCCTTGTGGTAGATACAGTAGTACGTTCTTCCATCTTTTTATGAATCATTTTGTATGAGAGTAGAGGAACTTCAACCTATAGAAAATGTTAAATTTGTTCGAGCCTTTTTTCATTGGTCTTTTCTGGACAATCGACCAGTCGACAAAGGCAAACTCTCGACTTCCATCATACTCATTGATTTTATGACGGAAAGACAAGTGATATTGACGAAAGTGTTAGATCGAAACAATTTGATGTGCAACTTTTGAGATAAATTCTGTAAATGTTTGTAAAATGTTCTCCTGAGATATCTGGATTTGGGAACATTTTCACCAATCTAAATGGTTATAAATACATACCAAATGGCTCTAAAAATGTTCGCAAATCTACAATCTGTGTAGTAGTATAATCCCATAGAAAAAACGAAACAATCATACGGACACTCTGACTATCAGATTATTACTGGAAATAGTCTAGAAGTATTCATCATAATATTCTGAACAAATTAAAGTCAAAAAATATTTTAAAATATGCAGCGGAACTAGTTCCAGGCCCTTTTCATTTTTATCTGAGTTTTAATGATAAGATCTTGAAACTAGTTCCGGTGCTTGAAAGTAGGCTATTTCCAATATTTCCATATGCCATTGTTTGATTTGTTCTATGGGACCATACTACTACATAGAATCATAGATTGTAGGTTTGCAAAAATTTTCATAGGACTTCTTCCAGGCTCTGAGTAAATAATGATGATGATGATGATTCCGATAACAATTATTATAAGTTGACCAATCAGTCATGTTGGTCAGTCATTAGGGGTCAGTCATTGTTAATGCCGGGGGAGGGGCTGGAACGAAACCTTTTCTACCAATCAGAAGGAGTACGTAATGTATATAGTTATTTTATAATATTTTTTATTAATTTGAAATTTTTAAAGATTCTTTGAATAGGTAGACTTCTCCCTCCCTATCGTTAATAATAATAATGACTGACCCCTTATTTGATATATATTTAATTAAATTATCTTGGCTTGTGTATATGTGGGTGTATAGTTGTTTGTTTGAACGTAAAGACAATCATTAAGACTGGCACACAACCACACTAATTAACCAGTTTGTATAGTTTCAACAGACATATAACCACCACTTTGAAAGGCTTCAAAGAAATCATCCGAGCTTGATTAAAGTTTGTGTGCGATGATATGCTCGGCTGTAGCATAGTTTATTGAGACAAAACTAACTATAAACTATGGCTGTAGCTCTGAACGTTGATATGATATGGAATATGTTTATCATATTGTATTTTTATTTCGTTTTTCAACAAATATAATTTTTAAAATTCAACTGCAAAGTAAAACAAATAAGCAAATATAATATGAGTAAACAAATATAATATAAATAATTCTTTCAAAACTTGTATAAAAGGTTATCATAGCAAACGGCAGGAAACAGTAAAGGCATTGAAAGGCAATGATTTAGAAAAAGTATTGTTTCAAACAAAATAAATTTTGTATTGTTCATTTCATCCACCCTGATCCGTCGTAACAATATAAAGCGGGACATCGTTGTTTCTCATTCATGGGAAAATTCATCTTCTGGAAAGATTGTTTATATTTCCATGTGGTCTTATGCTTTCTTAACCATGAGAAGACTTCGTTTTATCATCAAAGTTCTCTATAGTTTTTTAATTTTATGTATCCTCGCAGTTATTAATAATCAGTTTTTATCGCAAAATGCTGATTTATCGTTTGATAAGTCTCGCTCAGCAGATGATGGCAATAATGATCTCGTGTACAATGATCGACCTTTGCTTGTTTTGATTTATACCTTAAATAATCATCGTATTCCGTGGAATGGCATGCCGAAAGATGATGGCCTACTTTGCAACACACAGAAAGAGATATTTCAAGAACATTCGTGTCCTGTATGTGATTGCCATGTTACGTACGATGGTTCTAATTTTAACATTGCTGATGTTGTCCTATTCTACGGTCAACCAAACAACGAATTATTTGAATTAAATAAACTCAAACAAATGCAAAGTGAAAAATCAAAACATCAAATCTGGGCCTATGCACAGGATAATCGATCGCCATCAACGATTCTTGAATCTTACAATATCGATTTCCAAATAAAAATCGGCTATAAGAATGATGCCGATATTATTGTTGATAACATATGGAAACAGCAATTACGTTACGATTTAAATCGTAATCCTTCCAAACAGCCGATTTCTAAGATGCGATTCCATGAACAAAGCAACATGGCGTATACTTTTCTTGACGATTGCAACTCAGCATCAGTTCAAGTTATTCATCAGCTTGGAAAACTTATCAAAATTAAAGTGTATGGAAGTTGCTCAAAAGCATTTCATAATCCGCCATTATTTTGTCAACGATATGACAGCAAATGTAGTGAAGAATTTAGCTCTTATAAGTACTACTTAGCATTTGAATCTGTTTTTTGTTCTGATTTTATTTCACATGACTTCTGGGAGATTCTATATAAAGGCAAATCTATTCCGGTAGTACTGGGTGCTGCTAATTATGAAATCGAGGCACCGAAAAACTCGTTTATCAACGCTTTGTATTTCAATTCGATTCAACAATTAGCTGAATATTTGTTATCTGTTGCAAAATCAAGTTATCTATTTAATAATTATTTTGAATGGAGACAAAAGGTAAAATTAAGGACAAAAAAGCCGTGGACATGCGACATGTGTAGTGTGTTTAAAAATCGAACTTCATCACCGTCTCATCTGAGAAATAATTTTAAGTTATCAAGATGGGCTGGTTATTTTGAAAATTGTAATTTATTTGATAACATAATACTTAAACGGTTCAGTTTAACAACATCATAGAGATTATCAATAAAACAGAGTATTTATATATTATATCATAAATCTATTTTTCTTTTTAATAAATTTCGTTTTCGACATGTATATTTGATTATTCTTTCTCTATATGGCATTTATCTCTTGTGTGTCAGTATATGATGGTAGGTTTTATCAATGAAATCGTCTCTGGTGAGAATGCAGACGGAATAATATTTACTATGGAATGAATACACTAAACGAACAACGGCAGCATTTACCTTACAAGACATGAGAATTTTCAGACTTTTAGCGGATTCCAGACTATTTTTGGCCTTGTGAAACTCTAGGTATTGCTTTTTGCCATTCAATTCCATTGAAATTTATCAAGATATTGGAGATTTCAGACTATTTTGAAATTTCAATTCTCATGTCTGCTTACTGTCTCGACTGAAACTTAATGAGGTTGTTGTTGTGATGGTAAATTATATAGTAACCATAGCAGCATTTCACAGATCCATATAATAGATGGCTCTAGTATTACAGTGGCTGCTAATAAAGCATAAAACCTGTCTTGAACGGACTAGCTGGAAAAGAGTGGTTATCGCCGTAAACAATATATTCAGATTTCACAGTAGAAAAAGAAATCATGATCTAGACGAATAAATGAAAACTTGAATAGATAAATCGAAACCAAGAATTAAGAAACGCAGGCTTCGTTGGCCCGTATATCGAATGTATCGAATTTCATCTGAAAGCGCCCTTCCACCAAAGAAAGTGTAGGCAGTAAATAACAACCCAAATGTAATCAATTTTAATAACTCTTCAAACACGTAATACAAATGTGTATACTATATTACCCACGCCCTTGCGCTCTGGTAAATATACAATCACTCAATATAACGTTTAACCTAGCCTGCGCACAGACCCAAATCTTTTTTTACTACTAATTACTAATCATAAAAAAAAGATTTGGGTCTGCGCGCAGGCTACGTTTAACCGTGCTCTTGCACTCTGCTAAACTGACTCACTCTCATAAAACTATCAACGCTATTTATACTGAACGTATCCTCGTTCTCATTATGTATAACCTCTTTTAAGGGAAGTTTCTATAACAGTTCTACAGAAAGAACATATGATTTGAAAGAAAGAAGGTTTATGGTTTACTTCAAAATGACCTCAAACAATGTATTCATGGTTTTCAAACTTTTTCTTGGCTTAAAAATTTGTCATTTTTTAGATTTTCATGGTTTTGGTGCTGGTATAGTGGTATAGTGTAGTGACTATATGATACCACGGATGAAGTAATGTAATGCGATATGACTTGAAATTCAATTTGTGAGGAGTCTTGTGACCTTTTTCAAATGGTTAACACATCACGTGATTTAACATGGGCTTTTCAATTGGCTGGAGTGGATAATTGCATTGTTCTGAGAATAACGAAAGACTATTTTCACTTTCCCCTTGGGTAGAAATTTATTGCCTTGAAGATGACGAGAGTTCGTATTTTACGAGCCGAGCCAAACTCAGCATCGGCCTACTCTAGTCAATATGTTAGCACAGCAGATGTAAGCGAAGAAACTGCCAAAATATTTGAAGATTACACAAAAGGGCGAATCACGTTGGACGTTGCGTTGGATGAAATTGAACGTCTTTCAAAGGAAGAACGCACAACAGTTCCTTTCTCTGTTTACCTTAATATCCATCAATGGCATGCGTCAATTTACTTCATACAGACGGATTTATACAATCGCACTGATGGCACTCCGAAAGAAACATCACAGTTAGCGCAAATGCCACGTGGTTTGTCTGTTTTTTTTAAGCAAAATAATTTTGTTATTATAAATCCAACTCCATTCAGACGTGTAGATTTATATACAGAAAATGATGGTATTGACTATGAAATTGCTATGCATGATGGTAGATTGAAACCAGGAAAGTATGACATGTTCAAATGTTATGAAGTTATTGGCATAAATGACTGTGATATTGAATGGGCGTATCTTATGGCTTCACAAGACTGGTATGATACAGCTACTAATAACTGTTTATCATTTTCTAAACGAATTATCATTGAATTGCACAAGCAGATCACAAATGGAGATGATTTGACCCCCAATGAGTTGAAGCCTTTGCAAGACCAACATTTTTCATCTAAAGCGGAAACACTTTTCGATGGCATTCAATTTCGATTGTCATCGTTTGTTCATCCTCGACTTCTTCCCATTCTTCTTCTCGTGGTTGTCTTGGCAATCATTATTGGATACATTGAGCTGAGGCTTCATACTTTCAAGCAATAGTTATGGTATTGCTCTTTTTAACAGCCTCGATCGAAAGAAGAAGAAAAAGAAAAGAAATATCTCACTACAGCGTTGTACCTAACTTACATTCAACTGATCTGTCATCTGATAGAACTGATCTATTATACTTTGGAAGCCAATTACAAATGTCTACACCCAATTCAAAACTAAAATAAATGTTAAAGCTATATCAAAATACAATCTTATATCAATTTAAATGCAAGAAATTTTTTATAAATAAACATGAACTCGTGAATTGTTTCACCATGTTTTAGTGCGGGTTTTAGAGAGTCCTTGTATTTCCCTGATACCAGTTTTTGGAGGAAAATTGTCCGTGCTCTTTTCTCTTTTATTGTTCTCATCAGATTAGATTTGATCTCCAATCTTTGATTTGATAGCAAGGAAACTCAGCGTCTCGACTTCAATTGGCTGGAGCCGTTTAAGAAAGAGGGGATGGTATATATATATCCCCTTCCTGCTTACTGGTTCTTGATGATCAAACGGTATCTACGCATGTGCTGCCTTTTTTCCATGGTCCTTGGGTCAAACGATCAATCAGGTAGCTCGCGATACGCTCGCTACGGCTTCCATCTTCTCTAGACAGTCTTTCTAGCTCTAGCGTAGATGGTATGTGCCAATGTGGGCTGAAGACAATGATCGATAAGTGATTATTAACTTCAGAATCATTTGACCATCGACCAGCTGATCTATTGCGGTAAGCAGAATATTCAACAGGCTGCAGGGCGTCATGCGCAGTAGAACCCTGTCCCGTCTGATAATTTTGGCCACATCTGAAAACATCTCGCACTTTACTTCGTTTTGATTTGAATTTCAAATTTTGACTTGACTTTGAGATTTCTTATGGCCAGAAAAAATGGCGGTCTTGTCGGAAATTGATGAGATTGAAGATTCAACATAAAGACTTTCGACAATCGTCATATAATATATTTTGTGTAGAAATGAAGTTCTTATCCTGCTCATCGCAGAATTCCAGTATAATTGATGTTTTCTTTGCTCGTCAACGCTGTTGATATATAGATCTATAGCCCAATATAATGAGCTGAAAATGTAGACTAACTTAATCATTATCAAGAGACGTTGGCTCCTTTTTATGTAGCCTGAAATTCGGACAGGGTAAGAGAAGATGTTTGAAGAATTAACATACAATAAGGTGTAACCTAACTCAGCTTTTAATAGTTAGATTTCAATATCACAAGGTTTTGATTCAAAACACGATTAGACAAATAGCCTGACATTAAAAAGTAAGTTCTAAGGAATTCTCAATCAACTAGGCCCAATAATGATAGCTCGCCTAGTGAGTCACTGTCTATATTATAATGTGATATATTTTGTCAACTTAAGTTAACATTGAAAGGTGAATAAAATAAATTTCCTGGCCTCCACTTACATATAGCTTTGTACGAAGTTTATAAATAGTGTAGTGCATGATTAACTAACCTGTAGAGCCATATAGATCTATGTGCCTAGTATGGCTGCCTAGTGTGTGTAGACTGTTAAAGAGCTAAATCAAATCAAATGTCTTCTGATAAAGTGTTCCACCATAGTATAGCTTAACATGTTTAACAGCTATTGCGAACGTGGTAACTGCGAATTTCTGATTTATGGTCCACCGTGGTTTTATGATAGAATAGTAGCATGATAGTTTCAAACAGAAAAACGAGGGAGCAGTAATATTAACCCCATTCCATAACGGCCCTCAACTCCACGCAGTAATATCAGACCACCAGAAGTCATTGTTCAAAGTATGACCCTTATATTAACATTTTCCAGGTAGATGTCTAATTTTTGTGTATATCCGTTGATGAGCCCTGACATAGATGCTTGGTTGGTTGGATATCTATCTCTATCGGGTAGTAGCCTACATTATGCTTTTGTAAATTTTATTCTTGTAACATGAACTAATTGATCTTACTTATTGACATTGATTGAGGGATTCAACATAAAGATTGATGGTCAACCATTTGGTGCATTTAGGTAAAATTTAAGTTGCGGGAGGCAAGGAAGAAACTACTTAAGCGAGACAAAGAGTCGAAATGAAGCATAGAATAATAAACAATGCATAAAATTACGAACTTTGAATTTTAGCAGAAATGTAAATAACAACGCCACAAGAAAGTGATTTAGTGATTTAGCAAGATCCTCAAAGACTTTGGACAATCATCATATGATATATTTTGTGTGTGTGACTGTGTTAAGTTCTTATCCTGATATTTGTAGAATTTTAGTATAGTTGATCAATGTTATATCTTCTCAATTCGAGAAGAGACGATTGGACGATTGCTCCTTTTCATATAACCTAAATACGGATTAGAGTAAAGGGAATCTTCGACAAACTAGAATACAGTCAATTACATGCGATGCATGTTGTAGAGCCGTCATGCCAATTTATTATCATCAATTGGTAGTCTTGCATGGGGAAAACGTGTCAACCAATACAATATTTAATTAATGATTACGTTGTTAACCCTATATACAAACACATTAATGAGGCTACAGCATTCTCCATAAGTAACACAAATATCAAAATTCTAATTCATCAAAGATAATATAAGATACTTACACATTAAGATATGATTTACATATTTAATTAATTACAGTAGCTAAATTATTTCCTTGTACACAATAGTTCAGTTATTGAAAGTCGATGATGGCATTATTTAGATGTGTAGAAACAGAATATCACAATATTTTTGACAGGTTATGCTTTCAATTTCTTCTTTTCATTATCATCGCTAAATAATTTCATAGTCCGAATCCAAAATTGAGCACAGATCGAGCCTATTACATTTATTCTGAGTTCATGATCACTGGATAGGATTCAGCAAACATGAATCAGATAATGATATTCGCATCGGATTCAGCCAATCACATTCTGTGTAGGTATTTAATTTATAATAACATCAAATTTGTAGAACCATCATCGTCAATAATCATCATTTATTCAGAGCATTAAGTTTTTACAGTAGCACAGGTTTTTTCTAATTTGTAGAAGAAGAAACATACCTTTCCTAAATATGATTACATGCACTGTATAATTATTCTGGATTTAAAAAAGGCGAAAGAAGGAAGGTTTTCAATTTTACAGCCCTACTCTGTCACAAATTTAATCAGATCAGATTTATCAGAAACAGTCAAGAGCAAAGGTGTGCATCCGATCGGAGTTTCTACATATTGACGACGGGAACTAACAGTCTGTAATCTGCATCCAATCTAAAGATATATTTAGTTGAAACTTGAATGATAAAGTATATCATGATTTCATTCTGAGTTTTACTTTACAGTTTCTCACTTTGTTCCAGCTATACCTATAAATTCTAGCAATTCGTAATTCTAAAGGCAAGTAAGTACACTGGGAATTCTCATTTATTTCTGTTCTAAATACTATCTCAGGAATGTTTGACTACACAGTGAAACCTGTATATGACAGCCATCAATGATGGGTAGATAAATTGACAAAGCTATATGCAGGTGGCCTTTATAAGCAGGGTCCAGACATGATCCCAGGGAAAATTATTTCAGCTGAAAGGGGCGGGTCAGGGTGCCGACAGTCATCCTCAGCTAGGGGGTGATGGGGCATGCTCCCTTGGCAATTTTTTCACATATTTACATTCAAATATTAGTTCTAGTGCATTTTGAGGAATTAATTCTATTCAAAATCACTTACAAATGATGTCTATACTTTTCTTTATACATTAGATAATTATTTGACATGCAGTACCTACCGTATGACTTGCAGGATTAAATAATTGTATATAGTCTGTTGGGATAGTGGCAAGAAGATCATTTCGAGGGGAAAGGAACCTATCGAGGTTGATACGCATGTTGAATGTATAATAGATTTTTCATGCAGTATATTGCACGCTTAGTTCAAAATGATTCTGTCTTAATTTCTTGGATATTATATTATATATTATTTATTTAGCATATTATTTATGTGATATCATTAATTAGCCTTATTAACCATGGGGGTGTTAAGCATATGTGATTCATGCTCATTCATAAAACCTGACCATGGTTCAGTCTCAAATGAACAAGCTTGACAAAAAGAATAAACACGCAAACGTAAATTAGAATCATAACAAAATTTCAAGTAGATCATGAAAACTTATTATTGATAAGCAACTCCATGAGGTGGAAAGTTTCTTCATTTAAAAATAACATGTAATCTTATTATATGGAAATATCTGTCTTCGTAGATCTTTTGATTTTTTGAAAATTGAATTGTTAGTTGATAGGTCAGAGTTGCGTTAATGGAACTCAAAGACAAAGACATAGATACACGAGTAAATGGTCATCTTTGGCAACCGGCAGACCTTATAACAACATATCAAAAAATGTCACCTATGTTTTGTACAATATATTTGATAACACCGTATCATTTAAAAAAACTTATTTATTATGTCTGTAGCTATAATAGTCACTATAATGTAGTTAAAAATTTAAAGATGAGACGGTAGATAGAGCTCATCAGACGGTTTTATCCATATTTTATATTCATATCAATATGAATAAAAGCCATTTGACGAGTATCGGTAATCAAAATGAGCAAAACGCTCGTTTAACAGTGATACAAATTTAACAAGATAAATATAAGTAGCTATAAATACTTACAGAAGTAAATATAGTTATGTATATATGTTAAAATATGATAATGATAGATATACTAAGTATTTTTATTTTATTTTATTTTATTTGGAATTCTAAATTAATTCTCATCAAACATAGCTGAAATAAAACTAATATCTGTGGATAGGTCCATGATTTATTTTTTGAAAAAAAACTTCAGATTTGATTGAACTTTGCTTTTTTTTGGTTGAGGTTCTCTCAAAGCCTCTATTTCAGTATGGAATAGGGAAGAAGAATTTTCAGCAATAACATTTTGATGATGCGATAATGACTCCTCTTCAGAAAATTGTAAGTTCTGCTTCTGAGCATTTTTTTCTAACTCCGCAGACATGAGCTGCACATCTTTACGAGTCATGGATGGCTTGGAATTTATGTCAAGCTTTCTTTTCTTTACTTTGAGAACAGCAATGTTAATTTTTCTTTCATTTTCATAACTTTTTTTTGAATTCCGGATTTTGGTAACAACGTTCCTTACGACAGGAGAAGTAAATTTGTCTTTTCTATGAAACTTTTGAATGGCCTTCGAAGAGGACGTTTGACAGGCTACAGCATTCAAGTGATATTTGACATTCTGAATCGCAGAGTATGTTGCAACGTTCATACGACCAGAGTTTTTGTCAATAATATCAGTCATGACACTGAAGCTACTTTCCACCCTTGGACCATGGAAAATAGTCAACAGTGCCAAACTCATTTTTCCTAAACAAGGGTACGATAGACTGACACTTCCCCACCATTTGTCAGCTCTACAATGTTTCCCCTTGTCATCTACAGCCTGAGGCAATGTAGAATCTACCATTATTCTCCTTATTTCCATGCTGTAGCTGTTTTCTTCTTCTTCGGATAAAACATTGCGCACCAAATCTGGCAGACGTAACAGAGCACTTAAAACAACAGCTTTTTTTGAACATATTGCAACAGGATCAATTGCAGAAACAGCCTTTAAAAAATCATTGTCCAATGGAAGTTTTTTTAGCAGATAATTAGCGCATGTTGAATAAGCCACTTTGGTTTTATCTATAAAATCAGCAACAATAGTATCTTTTCTTTTTGATTGCCTAATTATTTTTGATCCAACTGCACCAACAAAGACAGCCGCATTTGGTAGATGATTAACAGGCAGCTCGAAATCGATTTTTTTTAGCTTCTTAATAGTGGAATTATTGTTAATGATTTCTGGCTTAATAAAGTTGATGATAAATTCTTTGAAGACTTTTGTTTGCTCGTCATGCAGTCTGAATACTGCAGGCTCTTCTTGTTGGAAGATTTTGACATAAATTTTCATATTACACAAAACTGAGGAGTATAAACTCAAATATAATCTTGTCTTCTTTCTGGTATAAAATAATTTTTTAAAGATTCTTTCTTTCCTATCTTTTCCTTCATCAGTTAATTTTTTATTTTTTAAAATTTTGTGAAGAGACGTAATTTCTTGTTGTGAATCCTCTGATACACTGCGTGATGTATATATAGCAGCTAGACGTGCTTTATACAGGATTTTATCGTCAGCACATAAAAATCCAAAGTAAAATACCATATAAGCATGGAATAAGTGAACGGTGCTGACTGCTACATCATACACGGTAAGCCATCTAGTTGGAACGTACATTTCAGGACGGCGGTATGTTACACCAAGTAAGAGACACATGTTCTGAAAGATAACTAACATATCTTCAGAATATTTCAAATCATTATACAAATCTCTAAATAGCTGTTCCAAGTATTGTTCAAAAGGTTTTGTGAACTTTTTAGTGGCATTGTGTATGTGATGACAAGAATCACCGTCTATGTCCAGCATGGAAGGGGCAAGTTTTTCCCTGATTTGCACCTCTACCCCATTCTTTGGCCCTCTCATAACTGCACATGAGTCCATTAACATAGCCATCACATTCGACCAAGGTAATTTTTTGGATTGAAACATGCTTGATAGCTGATTAACAATGGATTCTGAGGTTACAGTAGGAACATTTACAGAATCTAGATGCTCCACAACAATTTCATTCCTTTCCGGGCAATAATAGGATACAAGGACAGTCAAAATTTTATGCAGATTTGAGCTTGTTGCTTCGTCGATGTTCAAAGAGAAAAATCCAGCTTGTAATTTTTCACACAACTCCTCATTGAATGCAACAGATAGACCATATCTCATTTTATACGAACTAGTTGTTCTTGCTAGTTTAATCTTTGAAATAGCCTTGGAATCAGTAGACATTTCACTAGCTAAATCGACAATTTTCTCCGCCATTGAAAAAGAAAGACTATGTTCCGCCACAAATGCAAGCACCATTCCTTCCATGTTACTCACACGATCACTAAGAGGAACATTTGAATTTGTAGGCAAAGGCTGATCAGGAATATCATTGGAAACATACATTGGATGAAGACCATAATTATGATGAACTGTAGACATTGAGGTTCCAGGTAGACTAAAGTTAGTTAACTTAAGTATATATTTCTCCACATGAACCTTTGTAACAACATGATCTGTAAATGATTTCAAAGAAAAGACACATTTTTGTCTATTTTAAGTGTGTGCTTGATTGAAAATGACTGTTACGCCTACCTGTCAAGGCAATTACTCCGCGAGAAGCATAGTTAATCTTTTTATTACAAAGCCAGCATAATGCTTTTCCAGGTTCTTTGATCTGATGGATATCGAAAATTGTGAGTACAAGTGAATGACTTTCATATATTTTAAATTTGAATTGTGAAATATATATAATAGCGGTAATTACAATTAAAATAATGCATTAATAAATAAGAATAGTTTCGTTTAGGATAAACACATCTGTAATCAGTATTGATTGAGCTTGCTTACTCAATAGCTTAGTCCGGTATTATAGTTACTAGTAGGCTATGCTATCCACACTAGTAATATTCAAAAATGATTGCACCCCTCTCAAAGACTTGGTACTGTGCATGTTGCCAGTAATGTGGATTATTTGCTATTTCAAAATAAATTGTATTACTTATAAAAAGCGCAGAAGATCAAAAAAAAAATGATCCAATAAATGGGTTGAAACATGAGTAATAATATTTTCAAAGTTTATTTGATTTTGATGATATAAAAAGGCCAACAAAATATCTGGCAGTAGTCTTCCACAAACAGAGAAGCAAAATCAACAGATAATAGTTTAATGATTTTTTATTAAAAAATTAATACATCAGCGATATGACTAGGCTTTAATTTCTTGATTAAATAAATCCACAGCTTATTGTATATAACAAGAGACAAGAGAATCTAGTAAAATATGTATTCAATTGTACTTCCAACAGATTGAGCCTGATTAATAGGCCAAGTGTTTGTAAATTTGGGAAATAATGTAGCAGTGGGTCTAGTAGGATCTCAGATTCTAAGTAGTAACTGGTATTGCGGTCCATGTACGGTGTACCCACCTTCCTAATAACTGCACTCAGGTTATATGATAGAGTTGGGGATCCATTCCACGAAAAAGATGGGAGTATATCTTTTACATTGAACTCAACTTTTTTTTCCACCCATGACCAGTTCCAACGATTTTTTATTCCATTGTCAAGCTGTACAGAATCATCACGCTGAACGATCATATCAGACGCCATTTTTTTCCCGCGAAAACTCCAGAGGGAGATTTCTAGGAGATTTTGAGTTTTGAATAAGAGGCCACAAATTCCAAAATGGCTGCATGTAACTGATTTTCGCATATTTGTGTTGGTGCTTAGTACATAGAGACTGGAGTGTTGGAATTAATATATATTTAAGAGAAGATTTAATTGTGGAAAGTTGATTATTGTAAACTTCTTTAATTAAAAAATAAAAATATATCAGAATATTCATTCTGAAAAATATTATTTCCGCGGAAATCCGCGAAAACGCGGAGAAGGATCATGTCTGGCAGGGTCGTTTCAATAGAAAATACTATTTAGGCAAACCAAGAATGACCACTGTGGACAGGTGGCTGCTTTATAGTGATAACCATTAACCTTTATAGCAGGTTATCGGACTTGATATCTTTGTCAAGCTGTGATTCATGTTTCGATCAGCGCAACATGTTACTGTCTCCTTACGAGTTACTAAGTTAGCACGAACAATTAAATCCAATCACGTAACTCAAACTAGCAACTGATTGACCTTTTGCTATTTGGGAATATGGGACACTTTTTTGTAAGAAGTTTCTCTTGCCTGTGTACCGCAACTCTCAGTTCCATGGAGTAGACTCAGTAGAGGCTACTACCTCTAAGTCTTCTTATTAAACAACACTGATTAAAATAGCTGTCTATGGACCTCATGGGAGCAGGGATTGCCATTACCGCTCCTCACAATATTACAATGCTGATGCGTCGCCAAAGCAGTTTTCCCACTCATAAACTCTAATGTTATCTCTCCACAACATGACGTTGGTTTGATTTTCAGTACAAGAAATTTCTCAGATCGTAGACTCAATTAATGACTATATTCATTCATTGAGGTATTCATCTCACCAGCGGTCCCACATTATATACTGTGCAGTGTCATATAGTTGTCACAATGTCCCTTTACTTTTGAAGTCTGGTGTATAGGATACTTAAACCCTAGATATGTTATACAGCTATCTCATAATGGTTGCTTTGTTATCATTTGGTTACGGATACCTAGTTGATAATTAAATGTTTATATCAGACGGCCACTTTGCTCAGGTAATCTATAGAAATGTCGATATGTAAAGTCAGATATACCTGGCGCCTTATTAGGAATAGTTGCTTGATATTTCATCTGGTGTATGTATGGCTTACCAGTAAATGTAGAAGTAACACATTGATCCAATATTGTTGTCTCGCTGATATTGATTATAGGTGGTCGCTTTCCTGAGGTAACTAATATTAGTGTTACGTAAGACTGAGCCTGTCCTGCCTGTACATCTGAACCTGTAGGCACAGGTTATAGAAATAAGTGCTACAATTTGAAGGTATATTGGTCCTTCATTTCCGATGGTCACAACGCTCAGGCAATCTGTAGTTCACATTATGCCAGTACGGTCGGGTTTACATTGACAACCTAGTCCTTATGGTTTAAATTCTTCCTATTATTGATTTTCTAAGGATTCTCAGAAAATTAAAAATATTATTTCGAAATAATGATTTGACATCCATTTGCATTGTATGAAAATGTCATATTTTGGTATTTTGGACTTATTTTGAATAATTATCCTTATTTTATAGAAGTTAAATACGTTGTGGGCAGTCCAGGGAGAGCGAAACACCATCAAATCACCTTACATATTCCACCCCAATTGGCCCTGTGGTACCACATATTAATAATCACTTGAAAAAAACTTGTATCATGATTGGTGGATTTGTACCACGTGTTTAGCAGTTATGTCAAGACAACCCACGAAATTCCATGGCAACCCCTAAAAGCGTGCAGGTATAGGTCTATACCCGCACGTGTGCAGTTATATATAGACCTATACCTGCACGGTTTTAGCCAAAAAACTAGAACATATGTTTTGAAAATGGCGATGAGCTGCGACAGATTGAATATTTTTTCATAAAATCAACTTAAATGTATACTCTGTAATTGAAACTTCAATTGAGAAATTAAAAAAAGTAACAGCTTGGGATTTGCTATAATTAGATGTAACTTTTACTATATATTTCTAATATTGCAAACATGTTGAATTCTTAGCGTTATATTTTTAAATGATATTCGTAACAAATTTCATTAAAATTCTATTTAATGAAAAAGCAATGACCCATTGAATTAGAAAACAAGTCATTGTTTTAGTGAAATTGATGAGAGATAATTGATGTTCCAGACAAAGGTTATGTTACATGATTATTAAAATGATTACATCACTCTTTGTTCGTGGGCCATCAAAATTTAGACCCACTCGTTCTCTAACAACAAACTCGAAATCCATATCGTAAACAAACTTGTGGATCTATATTCCGATAACCCACTCACAAGAGTGATCCCTTAATAAACCATGGTGCTGCTTCAGATGCTACATTACGTAAAATTGCTCAATTTTGCCAAATAGGCAAATTGCTCTTTATCTGTCACATAGATTAATGTTAATATTTAGGCAAAATTTGTTTTTCCAAATTTATTGTACAGTCAAACCTGTTATAACGGTCACCTCTATATAGCGGCCACCTGTCTATAGTGGTCACTCTTTCAATCTCTAAAATAGTATTTTCTATAGAATCAAACCTGTATATAAAGGCCACCTGTCTATAGTGGTCAATTTATCTACCTCTATTAGCTGGCCATTATATACAGGTTTCACTGTATAGCCTATATTCGGTGTCTGTAACTTGCGTGCGTTATAAGCCATAATCTGTAACCTTTTTGACTACGACCTTCGCTTACAAATTTTAGCGTTCGATGTTATGAAAAAGTTCTGGCTTGGCTAAATTTGGTAGTTGCTGTCATGTCTTAATTGACAAGGACTTTATTCGATACCAAGTTCCAGACTTGAATAATTTATCAACAGATTAAAAAGTAGAGCCGTATAGCTAAGAATTTTCCATAAATTGTTGAACTTGATTTGGCAGGAAATCCATCACACGAAAACGCAATTATTTGCAGGGGTTAGAAAGTCCTGAAATGTTTAAGTCTGTATCAATATCATCAATGTGACACATAGATTGCTTTGAAATTAGTAAAAATACAGTAAAAATAAGTTTTAAATTTTTAATTTGAAACTGGTATATATGTTTACGGAGGATTAGCTCAGGTGGCAGAGCAACCGAACTTCAGATCGGATCATATCTGATCGACCGTGGTTCAAATCCCCCTAATGTCAACTCAGCCTTGACTTTATCTGAAACATCAAATGAGTACCATCTGAATATGGCGGATGGAATGGTCCAGAGGGAATTGCATTGTGAGTAGCTGCGGCGCATCATTGCGCATTGACAATCAAGACCTATCTGCCATGAAATCTGTTGAAATTGATCTGCAGTGTCGCGGCTGAGATCAACAAAGAGCGTTTAAAATCATTGCTCTCAGCGAAAAAAGCCACTCATCTAGAAATAGAGGAGTGGTACGGGTGCCTTCGGTAGGGCGACACCGTCTACATTACATTTTTTTTTATATATGTTTAATACTGTATATAACCACATGTCATAAAACGTCATAGTTGTCATTAATATCATTATTTAGCGGTCAAATGATGAATGTTTAATAATCAAAATATTAGTATATTTATCAAATATTATATTAAGCCCTGAGTATTAAGTCCCCAACAATCTGCCAAGTTTAGCCAAGCAAGAACTTTTTTCATAACATCTAGACGCTAAAGTTCGTAAGCGAAGGTCGTAGTCAAAAAGGTGATAGATTATGAAGTACTTCCTGTAAACGCACGCAGCACCCAGATTGAAAAGAATGCATTGTGCACGGCCAAGATCGTATTTTTTCTCGGAAAATGTGCGGCTGAAAGCCAAATTGTGGTGTAATTTTGCGCAGGTGGATGATATATGTAGACACATTTTAGATATAACTTCTAAATTTTCATGGAAAATATTTCATTTTCTTTCAAAATACGGATACAATTATGAAATGCGCAGCTGGAATTTCAGCCGCGGCCAAGATGTTACCCGCATACAGCAAACTTTCCAATCTTGCGCAGCACATCTGTAGACAAGTTACATACACCGGCCTTTGTTGGAGAATTGAACATGAACACACCAGGCAAGAGGCATACAGATACATGTTAGTTAATCATGTACTACAGTAGTCTACAATATTTATAGGCTTAGGCTACATCCTTACACTTACAAGTTACAACTTACAAGTCTATAATGTAAGTGGAGGCCAAGAACTTTCCTTTATTCACCCTTCAATCTCAACTTTAGTTGACAAAATATATCACATTATAATATAAACAGTGACTCATTAGGCGAACTATCATTATTGGGCCTAGTTGATTGAGAATTCCTAACTTACTTTTTAATGTCAGGCTATTTGTCTAATCGTGTTTTGAATCAAAAACTTTTGATATTGGAATCTAACCATTAAAAGATGAGTTAGGTTACACCTTATTGTATGTTAATTCTTCAAACATCTTACCCTGTCCGAATTTCAAGCTACATAAAAAGAAGCCAACGTCTCTTGATAATGATTAAGTTAGTCTACATTTTCAGCTCATTATATTGGGATATAGATCTATATATCAACAGCGTTGACGAGCAAAGAAAACATCAATTATACTGGAATTCTACGATGAGCAGGATAAGAACTTCATTTCTACACAAAATATATTATATGACGATTGTCGAAAGTCTTTATGTTGAATCTTCAATCTCATCAATTTCCGACAAGACCGCCATTTTTTCTGGCCATAAGAAATCTCAAAGTCAAGTCAAAATTTGAAATTCAAATCAAAACGAAATAAAGTGCGAGATGTTTTCAGATGTGGCCAAAATTATCAGACGGGGGACAGGGTTCTACTGCGCATGACGCCCTGCAGCCTGTTGAATATTCTGCTTACCATCTATTGCACACAAGGCTATGATGATCATTTGCGAACACCGGTATGCCCCCCCCCCCCCGGGTATGCCTCAACGACAAGTATTCTCTTCGTATATTCTGCTGCCAAGTTGGATGTAGGAGATCCACTGATTATCCATACGGGAAAGAATCAATTGTATAACATTTCTATACTGAAAGCAGAAGTCAACAAATGACATTAAAGTGATTGTAAATGCGCGACTTGGAAAAGTCACGGAATAGATTGTTAGTGCTCATTTCCATGTGACCTCGTTCACATCTATGAAAAATGTATTCGCCTGAATATACAGTAGCATTATAGCCCCCAATTATAATGATAATCATGATTTTGAATTTCGATTCCATTATACTGAGTAGGGACAGACAAATAAAGCACAGCTGATCGACAATGATTTTAGAATAAATCGACACCGCTGAAGATTACTGTGTGTTTTACTTGTCGTTACTCTCAATTGATACGATTTTGAATTTAACTTTTCTATTTTTTGATAATAAAATAATCATTTGGCCGATATTTTATGCTCTTGAATATATATTTATTATATCTATCAACAATAAATAAATAGTAATCTTAAATATTTATATTTGCTATAAACTAGTTGGTTATATCTAACAACAATTTCAAATTTGATATATATTTTTTATATTTACATAAATTAATATAAAAAGTACTTGACCTACACAAGATGCAGACTCATATGATCTATATATACACGAGGCTAAAATTGATTTCACTTCTGTAGCTTAGAAATGAATTTGTACTCGCCTCGTTAGTACAAAATTTAATTTTACCATTTGATTAAATAAAACGGCTAAAATTCCATTAAATATCTTTCCAGGTAAATAAATATTGTTCTTTAAATTAACTCCAAAACGGAAGTAACATTTCTGTTATTAAAAACTATAATAAAATTGTTTTTGAATGAAATATTTCATTGATCTATACTCTGTGTTGTAATTGGGGATTCTACTGAAAACATATTTGTCCAAATAATGATTAATTCTGATTTGTATCAACTGAAAAATTGAATCGTGAAAGTTTGAAGCCGATCCAATAAGAAGTTATGGAGATACCGATGTAATACACGTCACGAAAATTAACGCGCGGAATTGATGCTTTAAAACATCGACATCTCCGTCATTCCTTATCGGATCGGCTTCAAACTTTTAACAAACAATGTTTACAGTTGATATACATCATAATTAATCATTAAAAATATTGTTTTAGTAAAATCCCCTATTGTTAAATATTTGATATTTTTTACATATATTCTTTGATTATTAAAAATTGCGTTGCTGTTTGACCAGGATAAGCTTTCCATGTTTTTTTTAATTGACCATTGCCTCTTATACCAAGCATCATATCAAATGCGTTCTCATAGAAATACTTGTACGATGAATAGGAATTGTACGCATTCTCTTCGTGAGTTTCTTTGAACAAACTATTCCGTAACGAAGGCGATTTCTATTAAAAAAATAAGAAGACAAAACTTAGATCAATTGATCATCGATCAATCTTTTTAAAGAAGCTTATTCTGAATATTTTGTACTGCTCAAAACACAAGATACATTTTAAAATAATTTTATTGATAATTTATATTTCAATGCCTATTTAAATTCAACAATAATAATTTCTATTTTATTAAAAATTTGTAAAACTGTAAACAAATATTGTTTGGTTTCAGTGTATAATTTCTATTATTGAAGAACGTGATTTATTTTTATTTAAAATGATAGTTTCTAATTTCCATCAATGTTTCGATTGTTTGGTATAGAGTAGCGAGATCACTTACCGAAGCTTTGAATTTTCCATTCTTGGTCATAGATAAATAGTTCATCGAATATATTCCTTTGATTCGTAATAAACTTGTGCCATACGATTGTAATTCTAGATAAGCTATAAAATAAAATGGCATAAATATTGTAAAAACAAATCTTTACGCTGAGAGCAAGTATCAGATTAATCACTAAGACAGGTTGGTCGCTATAAGAGGTGATTTAGTACTCTTCCGATGTTTCACAAAGAGATCTATTTTTGCATTGGAGTTACGTTGAGTCATGGTTCTATGTTACAATCTTCATTTATTTTGAAAGGGTTTAAATTTAATAATATTCTTAATTAGTTAATAGTAGCTATAATATAGTATAAGTTTAAGATTGAATTGCCAAACTTAATTCTCAAATATGCAAAAGAATGACTTCCAATTTAGAATATTTGTGTCGGTTTTCGCCCAATGAAAATTTGAATGAAGTAGGAAATATTCGAACCCACCCAAACAAACCTCATTTCAACTATGGAGTATTTATGATAAAACTTCATTGTTCTGTAAATATAATGTATTGTGGTGTAAAATATCCAAATTGATCTGTAGGGAATTGACAGAGGCCCCGTCAGACTTACGTAAGGGTCCAATATCAAAAGGAACCCTCTCATCCTGGTCACAGCAATGCCCGAGGGAAGGAGACGGGGGAGTTCCTTCGACAGGGGTGATGGGATTCCCTTAAATTAATATTTTAATTATTATTTTGATAAATTTAAAAATAATACTTACTGAATATATCGTTTTGATTTGTAGTTCCTTGTACTCTTCCGTCTGGTAGAATTTGTAATAAATATCCAGATTTACAAAATATACGACATCTTAATCTAAAATTTGGGGCTGTGGCAAATCTTTCTTTTCCGCCAGCTTTATTTTTATTGATATTTCTTTTGCGATATGGTTTACGAAATTTAAGTTTGAAATCTTTAAAACGTGTATTTGATGACAATAAGGCAGATTCGATATCACTGTAAGTAGAAGATTGGTCTTCAAGTAATTTTGTTGCTTTGTGAAGTTCTTCTAAAGTAGGATTACTTTTATATTTATGTTGCTTTTTTGGTTTCGATAATATTATTTGTGTGAAAAATCCCAATAGCGTAAATAGGCTCAACATCGTGGCCTATATGTATAGATAAAATAAAGAAATTGAAATTAAAAACCGATTACATAAAGCTTACCAAGCATGTGTGAATGGTTTGAAGAGCATTTAAATACTTAAACTCTGTCTAAATTGGACATTAATTTTGAATTTCATTTATTAATGACGATCATTTTATTAGAATTTTACTTTGCTCTATAGGCCTATAATATATGGAAATGTACAGATTGAACTAAATATTAAATATTATATAATATGAAATAAGTACAAATAAATTGATTTATCTTGCAATTTTTATACCATTATATATATACGCGTTTTGGAGAACAACATTAAAAGATATCTCACTGTAAGATTTATTGACTTTCTAAGAATTACTATGCATTATATATGATTAAATCTTGTACTTACCGAAGACATATACATGATTGTGTTAGAACAATTCGCAACAATTAATCTAGAACCAATAATAGAGAAGTAATTTATTTATATTCCAAATGTATCGTCCCAATCAAGTATTTGCGAGTTTTCAATAACAGAATATTGTACTGTTGTGACAGACCACGCTGGAGATTGAAATGAAATAAGAATTGGCTTCACAACTTTTTATAACAGCAATTTAAGGATCATTTGATGCGCCTGGACGATGTTGAACAAAAGTAGCTATAGAGTTTGATTATGAACAGTTTTGCTTCAAAACGACTATTTTTGCATGCAAGTTTCCGTTTTTGAAAAAGATGTATGACGCTCAATGAATTCATACGGATGAAGTTTCAATAAAGAAGGGCTTCCGTTAAAATAAATTTAAAATTCACATTTTTTATTTTATTTGTTAATTCATTTGGTTTTTATGAAGAAATATAGTTCTTATGGGTTTGAAACAATTGTTATGGTTGTTAAATTTTATCGTCTCTTTATCATTATATAAAGTACTTTGAATTTTATGACTTCGAAATTGTATTGTATACTCCCTTGATTTAATTTTACTTGTTAGTACGTTCCTCAAAGGCATTCTGCTATATTTCAATATATGAGAAAAGGAAAGTCAAATGTAAAACATCTTTAAACGTTATATAAATAATATTTCAAATTCATCAAATCTAATTTTACAGGCCAGGAAGTAGAACTGTGGTATATTTTATAAAATAGACAAAAGTTATACATAATAATTCAATAGTTGATAAAAGATAAACGGGGGTCGGAAGACCAAGAATTTGAATTTAAACTTAAGTTTTGTTTCCTGAAATAAGGGAACTCCATGGCGGGCTCGTTCACTAGTGATCGTATGAAAATTGAAAATGATAAAATAATGTTTCGGCAAAGTCAAAGAAACTTGTGAAAAAATGCGCTGGGAAAAATTCAATGTCAACGTTATAAATAGACTTTATAAGTAAAATGCATAAATGAGCACAATAATATACATGACACAGCACACAACTCTGAATATGCAGATTGACGGGTAAATTTATTATTTACAACGGAATTGCGGACATCAGATTTATACTAAAAAGGCATCTCGCAAATTAAATGCCGATAATAAGGTCTGAATGCAATCTGAGGTTGTGCTAATTGGTAGGCGTATACATGTATTCTGATTGCTTTCGACGGGCTTTTCAATTTAATTAGATCAAGACAAAACGCACATCGTTAACTGGTAATAACCATTTAACAATACCTTGCTGGCTCGTGCTAAAATATTTGAGATGTTTTATTAAAATTGCGGTTGTCCCGTTACACTATTCAATCATTCTAATGGTAAAGTTTATGTTTTCTAGTTAGAAAAAAGTCAGTTGCCATGTTTGAAACTTAGACTCTTGATGCCATCCCTAGAAAAAAGATTTACAATTGAATAAAAGTTGAACAAATTAATATACTGTATGTTGTTGTATTCTTTAACTTGTGTATTATTCCTCTAATTCTGTGCTTATTCTGATATAAGTTTGGATCACTTTTTATGAGTTTATTTGTTGTTAGAACAGAATATAAACGTTATTTTGTATTCAGAAAACCGCATTCATTATTTACCTTGATTATTTGATGATAAACGATTAACAGATAATGCTGACGTTTTTTCGGTCTATAGGATTTGAAAAAAATGAATAAAAATGCGACTTTATACAAAACTGCAGAGTGATGTCATATTATTTGGTTCCAATGATGAACATATTATATACAGTGTTACTACTGCTTCTTTCAAGATTGTTTCAAACTGTAACACTTTACATCGGCGACATCCTACAACCAACAGTATCAGCACAGTACTGTATAGGGCCTATATAACACTCATAGTTGGATAAAATAAAAGTAATCGAATTTAATACATAGTAATTGCTAGCTATATAGGATCTATTTATCCATCAGATGATTGATAAAAGATGCAATTACGAGAGAGGAACAAAGTACATGTTTGCTTTGTTTACAAATATTTATTCTCTAATGATTCAACCTTTTGATTAATTGTTCTAAACAAAATCAATGTATGTCCTTCCTCCAATCGATGGAAATCCGTTACATCGACTAATTGGTTGGTAGATTTAAATATTTCAAATCGAGGCCCGGTGTTTCTCATTTGCACATTCCGGCACTATGATCTATTAGTACACACGTGCCAGCCAGCGAAGTGATGGTCACTCTATGGTGATGGTATGCTGATTCATAGTGAAATTGCGATACAAAAAACAAAAAGTCTCCGACAGGGGTGGCTCATTCTAAGGTCAATGTGGCCCATTGGGGGGAGATTGAAATCATGGTCACATATATATAGCCCCAAAAATAATCAAATATATATATGTGCGATGTCATCATGATGTCATTGAAATCCAAAGTTTAGAGTGATCAAAGACCTTGAATTATCCGTGAACTTTGAACTCTAACTCGTATTCGTTGCTGCAAAGTGTTCTGTCAAGGAACGTAAAACGTCCTAAACTAGAATTCGAACGAATGATTGTTCATACAGTCACGTGATTAAGCATTCTGTAGAAATTCACCGGTAAAACGTATCATTCAATTCTTCTAAAACAAAATCTACAGCTCACTACAATTTCAGACGTGCTGATTATGATCACATTAAAAAGCATTTATCTTCTATTTGAACTGGCTATCGCTATATTATCAGAGCGACGAAAACGTTGAAATGTTTTGGTCATTGATTCGTGAAGTAAAGTGACTTCAATAATCGTTGTAGGATGACGTAGTAAAGAATGAAGATGGCGGGTTGCGTAGCATGTTGCAGCCATATTGATGTTGTGGCCTGGAAACGCTTATTCAGAACTCTACATACAAACCTTGACTTCGTACGCCTAACTGTAGATTGCTGATTGCTTTGATATCAAACAGTTAAAATGACCGTTCACTGATATTAGTGCAGCAATTAATAACTGATTTCAAATGATAATTCCCTTATCGATATCCCGGGGGGGGGGGGTAACTCCAGCTCTTCAGGAACGGAGAGGTGCCAATTTGGAAAAAGATAAAGAACCCAAAAAGTTCCAAAAATTCTGTTGATCAATAGCCTGCTCGCAGACTCACTGTCAAAATGTAAATTTAGTAAACTTGGTACTGTCTACTTTACTAAGTTTACATTTTGACAGTGAGCCTGCGAGCAGGCTAGAAAATCAGACCATCAATATCTTTGCTAATGTAATTGAAGAGATTGCCTGGTGATCGTCTAGGCGTGAAACTCAGAATAGCAAAGATGATTGTCTGATTTTCTGACTGTTATATCATATCAAACTTAACGTGACATCCCCTTTGATCTTCTGCCGCCTTCAATATTCATGATTATATAATATAAATATGGCCGTTAAGAAGGCTTACTACGTAAAAATAAAATCTATGAATGAACCTATGTAATCCATTAGATAAATATACAAGTTTGATAATAACGGCAACGATTTTTTATATTACAACAATTATACTATACATAGTTTTAGTGCTGTAATGTACGCTGTCTCATATACGTTGTACTAACGACGACTATAGGCATTATGCGTTGACTTGAAGGTGGGTAAGCAAGTCTGATAAGACATTATGGTCGTGGCTAGATCATGGAGGCGGTGAGTACATTTTATGACTTTCTATCGCTGCTTTTATTTGTATTAAACTCGGTTTTCAACCAATTTTCAAAATTGTTTTTTCATTTGGTACCTTGGTGCATTTACTACAAATCTACCATGCATAAAATCAAAATAAAAGTGTTATTCAACCTTTAAACTGCACTTACAGCAGTAAACATTTATGATGTCTAACAGATCTCTGACTAGCATTTATTGCAATAAATGTGTTTATTATTCATTTTATGCATAGTAGATTTGTAGTAAATGTACCAAGGTACTAAATGAAAAAATACTAACGTAGGTACTAAATGAAAAAACCAAGGTACTAAATGAAAAAATAAATTTGAAAACTGGTTGAAAACCGAATTTAATATAAGTAAAAGCAGCGATAAAAAGTCATAAAATGTACTCACCGTACCCCCTGATCTAACAAATACCAGACATTATGAACCTGGAACCGCTTGATTGAGGCAGTAGTTGATATGGTCTCAGTAAGCTATATATCATCAACCTCTGAGATGATTCTGGTTAATTGGTAGACAGTAATTAGTGTATGTCTGTTTGATGCTTTTTCATACACATTCAATTATTGTATTTTTGTATTTAATTTATAATTACGATATATAAATACATATACAACAGGCATGAAAATCATCATCATTAATATGCATGCAGGCGTGAATCACCAAAATGAATTTTGATAGTTATAAACTTCTCCAAACTGTTTCTATTTAAAGATCTACCATCGATTAATTACCTGTCTGGAGCTTAATTTCGTCAGCAAGGCAGACAGTTTCTTATTTTGGATTAATTAATGTTCTAATTTATGTCGAAGAGAATGGTAATTACAAACAATGGCAACACACCACCCTCACGTTTCGGTACTTAATCAATCCTTAAAAGTGTTTAGATATGACTAAATCATGGATAGTCATAGTTCTAATAATAATAATGGAGTCAAGAAAGACACACCATTTTTACTGTTTTAACAGTGAAAATGATGTGTCTTTCTTGACTCTATTATTATTATTATTATTATTATTTACCGCTCTGCTCTTTAAAAGCATTGAGCACTATTCAACTGCCAATATTTTTGAAATTTAAATGTTTTTAAATTTTATACATATTATACAGTCATAGTTCTATCTACTTTCAAAATTTGTAGAATGATAAAATGAAATAGATAATCACATTTTCATTCCAAGATTACAGATCGACTTTCGTTTCCCGGATGGTAGGTCCTGTTGGGTCATGGTCAAGCTCTGTCCTGATTACGTCTGGAGTCCCATCAAACGAGTACCACTCCGCCTAATGTGGTTGATGTAATGGTACAGAAGGAATGACACAGATGCGGCATACCAACGAAGTCTTTTAATTTGATATTCTTTTTATTTTCTTGACATCAATTTTCGCTGACCACTTTTCTTTTGCTCTGAGAAAAAGTTGTCACTTACGGGCATGCAGACGCATTTGACTAGATGACATGTAATCTGCCAAATTTACCAATGTACCCACAGAGGTGTATGCTGGGTTCATTCTTCTAAGAGAATATATCAGTTTATTATTTTAGGCTATGATGTTCGGCTTCGGCATCAATGCCTAACTTATTCTGTACGCAGCCGGGACTACCGTAAAGATTAGTCTACCCAATTGTGCAAGATTTATTATGAAGCGTTTGTTAATTACTGTTTTATCAGACTGCATAGAATGATTCGAGACAATTGTGCTCCAATAATTTCATTATTCAACGGCGTCGAAGCTGATTGTATGCAGACTATTCTGAAAAATATCTTTGTTCATTTAAAAACAAAATGAGTTGCATTGTATTACTAGAAATATTGGATTTTTCATATTTTTCATTCATAACCGCACTGTCAGGGGATATGTAACGTAATGATACTGTAATACAGTATGTAATTATTTGACATGAATTATTATACTTACAAGTTATATGTATATAAAAATTAAATGTCAAATTTTAGCCGAAATTACTAGGAAGAAGCGTTGTTTCCACCCCTATACATTAACTTTGCGAATAAAATGTCAACTATAGACGATAACAGACAATAGCTACAAGATGTAGATAAATTAACCGCTGTATTCAGGTGGTCTTTAAATACAGGGCTGGATCAATACATCATTATAAATACTATAGCTATACGACATTGCTAGAGTGAACACTAATAGACACTTTGCGATGAGGTAAATGCGAAGAAGTCTGATATATAAATCACAAGAAGCTTCATGATTATCCAGATGCCAAAAACATTTACGCAGTAACCTTTCCGCATCAAGTTTGAAATTCATGGCGGTGGTAATGTGTGAATATACAATTTTCTTTCATTTTGCGCTTATAATAATCGAATAACCTTGAATACCGTTGTTTAATGAAAACGATAAGGAATAATACATCACTCTTGTATTTGGTCTGCAGGACCCACTAGTTCTCTAACAACGAACGAAAAATCAATATCGTAAAGGAGGCCAGGTGGTGTAATGATTTTGATTGGTTAAATTCTTCTTATATAGTGTACGCCAGTAGTGCAATTGATTATTTGTTGTCTCCCTCAATAGAATTTGCGTCACCCCAACAAATTTGCCGATTCATGTTGCATTTCACTACTTTAGAATAATTATTTGATCGTCGACCAACATGTCAATAATGAAACCGTATGAAACCACGCAATTCGATTGGTCGATTATGCCTATAGTGAAAATACAAAGACTAATTGCATTTTTAATGCATTAAAATTGATGACATGATCATTTGTTCCAAAATTGACATGTTTAATCGCTCCCCTTAAATTTATTTACTCCTCGCTTTCAATCGCGACTAAATACTCAGCTTAAAATTTATGCATATAGGCCAGTCCAACATACCAGTCTAGATACCGTACTAGCCTGCGCGCAGACCGAAATCTTTTTTAGGATTACTAGTGGTATAAGGTCCAATAAGGTCTGCGCGTAGGCTA
Organism: Haliclystus octoradiatus; assembly: GCA_916610825.1. Classification (NCBI taxonomy): domain Eukaryota; kingdom Metazoa; phylum Cnidaria; class Staurozoa; order Stauromedusae; family Haliclystidae; genus Haliclystus; species Haliclystus octoradiatus. The sequence goes on from OU744451.1 coordinate 1,005,319, forward strand.
TCCGCAGAACTGAAATGCACAGCTAGCGGATCAATAATCGCGCCCTTTTTGTCGTGCTTGCATAAATCATGACGTCATTGATCCCTAATCGGATTGGTTGGTTTGTTTGCGTAAATTATTCTGGCGCATGTTTGCTTTCAGGCTGCAAGTAAAACTGATTGCCGTTTGTGCGGATTGTTCTTGGAAATAAGTCGCCTTTTATGAACACATACACAAAGACTGACCGCGGAGATTGTCAGATCTTATTTCGACGCGTGGCCATGAAATAATTCAGTGCCTAGTCCAGCTCATTCAGAAACGATTTTCGCGTGATTTTGAAAGAAATTAAGTGGATTTTTAGTAAATATGCATGATTGGCGTGTCTTTAGTACGATAAACAAAAAGGCAGGGTGTTGACGGGGGGAAGTAATGTCCTACTTATTTATAAATATTATTTGTAAATTATAGCAGAATAGCTTTTAATTCAGAAAATTATATTTAATTTGGATAAAAAACGTATCCTTCTCAAAGTAAAGCTTTCTAAATTCGCTAACTTGCTTGATTTTAATTTTGTATTGGATTCCACAGTATTTTATTTAATGTGAATGTAAGCCCGTTATCCGCCATCATTTTCCCTTCACTGGGAATGAGTCTGGTCCGAGTCAGAAGTTGGCTTTGCTTTACACCAAGTCAAAAAAGAGTTTCCATTTTGAATGTGAAAACGAAATATATCATGTAGAAAACATTGATATTTAACATCATTTAACACTATTTTGTCTTTGGTACTCCATAACTTGATTTTCAAGGCTTTAATTTTACATGAGACGTGAATATTTTGGTCAGAAAAACGTCTTTTATCGATGAAAATGGCGGATTTGAGGAGCAAGGTTTAAGATGACGGTTGGCTCGTCGGATATTACTTTTCTTATGGAATTGATCATCACGAAAGTATATTTATTGATCTATGTAAAGACAAGTTATGAATTTCATATGTGATGGATCAAGGTTTAAGAAATCCTGTGCAATATTATGAACAGACGGGCAATAATTCTGCAATGAACGGTTTTGCAGCGGGCAACTCTTTCCCTTCTGCGGCACTAAATACTTCTTCAAATGTCCCTAGTATGCCTGGAGGACCTTATGGCACTGGATTTAGAGAAAATGGTATGGGTAGATACCCAGAACAAGTAGATTTACAGAATTGCGTGCCTTCAACTTCACCGTTTGGTGTGTCACAGTTCCCAAATCAGAGAAATATGCATGAAATTGCAGGGAATTTCGAGAAGGCTACTACACCAAATCAGAACAACTTTGGTCAACGCCGTAAATTGGAAACTTCAAACGGGAATTATCAAGTCGGTTTTGATCCTTCTTTTATCAATAAACAACAACAGCAACCAAGGCCCAGTGAGGTCGATCCTAATTTTTCATCAACGAATTATGGACGAATCAATCCACGTTTCAACAACGCGAATGTAAGTAGACTTGTAATAGACTGAGTCACTGATATGTGTTGATATTCCGTTTCATTCCAAATCAAATCATCTGTTCAAATTTAATCTTTAATGATATCTAAAATAGTTCACATTAATCATAAAAGATCATTTTAAAAGTATATCTTAGACTCTCTGAAAATTAATATACATTCGTATGCTTAGGACTATTCAATTTCAGTTGATGCTATATGATAATACTCATCTTCTCAATCGAACTTTGGATAAATTCAACGATGTCATACCGTTAGTGTTTATTGATTTACTGTCCTATCACTTTAATGTGTTATTTGGTTTTCTTCATTAGAATCTTCTTCAAAGTTCTTTCAGTTGTTTTAGATATGATTTATTATTTTTCAATGAAATTGTTTAAAAAATTTGAAATTGCCAGACGTCAACATAGTAGATACCTTTTCATGTGATTGGACAATTATAATTTTGCGTTTTCATTCAAAACAGAAAGTCAGTTTGATTCAAACAATTCCATGAATACAATAGCCCTGTATAGTCAGTCTTTGTTGGCATGACAACAACCTTTTATGGTTCTGAAATTTTTCAATTGTGAGGAATTTTTTAGAATTATTTTCACAGCTCCATTGATGTTTATTTTGGTATATAGGTTTGGAAGTTAACAAGCTCGAATGATATGTTAATGTGCGAATGACGTTGCATATGATAAAGATTATTCCCAGGCCATAATACAATTTTATTTCAAACGGTATTTTAATGATCAATTGATGTAATCATGACATAACGATTATTTATGCAGGTATATTAATTGCGTGAAGATTTCAATAAACCTGGTAACGTTTGATCGCATGTGATTTATATTGTCAGAAGATTTTAAAAGGAAGAGTTAAATCTTTTTTTTTTTTTCAAAAATACAAAAGCAATCTACTCGGTTTTATTTCGATTTGTATTTAATTAGCACTAGCATTTACTTTTCTCTGATGCCTTGCTTTTCAGTCGTCATTCCAAAGTCCAACTCACCAAAACCCATACCAGTTTCAACCAGGAATGCCGCAAGGACAGGGACCTGGTATGGAATTCATATTGCAACAACAACAACAACAGCAGCAACAACAACAACAACAACAACAACAACAATTCCAAAATTTCAGTCGTCAAGAATTCCCACGTCACCCACAACAGCAGCAACAAATTCCTGATGCAATGTTTTCTGCTTCATCAGAAAACTCCAATCAAGACTTTAGTATGATGACACAACAGGGGTTCCAAAATGACCCAAATTTTAATCATGTAAGTTCATTTATTAACACTTAAAGGTACCGATGGGGCAACAGAGGGAGCTATAATCATATCTCATATATTGTCAGTGCTTCCCTGCCTTAATTAGTTTGTTATCAATAACTATATCAAACCATTCATTAGCGTTAGCATTTGTTGTGAAATGCGAACATTTTAAATATGAACAAAATATTTAAATCCAGTCTGAAAATATACACAATTAATTAAATGTAGCTTTATAGTTTCTACTGTAATACGAAATGCTCCTCTGTAGACATTACGCTACATATTTTGTCTTTGCTCCCATTCACAAAAGTAAGCAGACAAATCACTTTCATTCATCCTACGTTTTGCTGATAATTATGATGATCCCCTACTTCAAAGATTCCCCCTGCATTTTCATAATGCTTTAAAGACAATAAAGCTTCTCTGCGGAAAATGATGTTTTCGCATCGTTCCAGTTAACTAAGTATAAAAATCAAGGCAACCATTAAATGGAAAACGATTCCCAGGGGAATAGTTTAAGATATTAAACTTGAAAATCGTTTAAGATTTCAAAAAGTTATGTGGAAAGCCATAAATAGCAATACAGATACACGCCAGGGATATATGTGACAGGATGCCATTATAGGTAATATTGCGTATACACAACTGTAACTAACTTTGTGATTAACGTCATACAATATTCTCGTTATTTGTCTGGCCTACTGTTAATTGATGCATTTATGAATTGAATTTATTTAGGTTTCTCAAAATTCTGCTTTTCCTAATTCTGGACGTAACCAACAACAGCAATTACCACCTTCTAGTTCTTCAAATGTTTCAGGAAGCTTCACCGACCCAAATCGTTTTAACTTAGGTAATAGTTCACCGCAACCGAGCAAGTCTATTGACCAAGGTGAGTCTCAGCTTTTTAAAATATGATTTTCAAATGTATTAAACCCTTGGCCAGGCTGTCACAAAGTGCGGGATCCTGGGAACCTGGTTCCCGGAAGGCCTGCACAAAATCAGAAGGTTTCCAATATTATCATGATTATTTTCTTATTCAAAATTTATTGCTTTTGAATTGCATATTTTTATGTTTTGAAATACATGCATCTCGCTTCGAAGTAAGTCAAATTTCTGAAATTTTAAGATCAATTCTTCAAAACTATGAAGCATTATAAATTCAATCCCAGAAGGTTTGCCATCGACAAGCACAGTTCCCGGAAGGTCAAAACTTTTGTGACACCCTGCCCTTGGCAAACAACGGCAACATTTATGCAACAAATCTGTTTTGAACTATCTGACATATGTTATTCATGTTTTGGAGCAATCCTTTAAAGAGCGGCTATACGAACCTGACTTTCTTAAGACTTTTCTATAAACACTCCGAGTGTCTTGACTGAGCTTAAAAGGAAGCCACGGAGAAGCCACAACATGGAAAGAGTTTGATATATTTTGAACAAAATGGTTCGAAAAAAATGACAAAAAGATACAACAAACAAAGAAAACACAGTACGACAAATAAACCACAGAATCCAACATGCCAGACAGTATCGAGAGTGGCTAAACGATATCGCACCAATGTTGCCGTTGTTTGCCTGAGAGATGTAACTTTCTTTTACCAGCTGATATAGAATTTCAAGTAGGGATGCTATTCGAGGCCGAAATCACTATTCCAATATTCAGATTTTGACAACTTTAGTTATTTTAAAAGGTATTCAAATAATTCTATTGTTACGAAAATAAGAAAAAGGAGCTCTGGTCATAAGATATTGGTAGACAAATCACTTTTCAATTCTCATCCTCATAGCCTTTGAATACCGATAGTTACTATTTGAATAGCATCCTTAAACATTAAGCACAACATTAATTTGAATGCGATTGATGTCTAGGATCTGCTGAAAACCAAAACCAAGCTGCTCTAATGGCTGCTGCGGCTGTCAGAGCTGCTGCCGCTGCAAGTGCAAGACAACGAAGTGGGTTTCATGCATCGCCAGCCCCCTCTCAGAACTCATTCAATTATGGTCAACGGAGAATGTCTCCCCATGATGCTGGTTCTCCTTTCGGGTCACATGTCGGTGGTTTACAATCGCCGAATTCTGTCAAAGATTTCCGTGCCATGTCTCCTGCTGCTGATAGCGGCGGGCATCAGATGCCTTTCTCTGCGTCGTCTTCTCCATTTGGACAACGTGGCATGTCACATCCTCCTCCGTATTCTTCTTCCGATGGAAATGTTAAACCGTTGCCGATTGGCGGAGGTCCACAACAGAAACCTGGCACTCCTCTGCAGAAACTTGTCAAACAGGAATTAAGACGGTCATCAACAGATTCTGCGGCATCACCTCATGCACAAAGACTACCAGATGTTGGAGACCTTGGAGATCAAAGTAAGCGGACATGTGATACAACAGTAGTTTTATTATCTAGACGGCTACATTGCGTTGAGCAATACCATCAACACCTGTCATCATGCACAATCTATTTTCAATTGTGCCTTGATAAATTTGTTTAGCCATGGTATTTCTATAGATGTATTTCTCCTTGATGTATTTTACCACTAAAATCAAATCCAATTTAAACTTTATCAGAATGATAATGAGAATAATGGTTGTTTTGTTTTTAATTAATAAAGGTGGTCTCCTATCTGACATACCCCCAGTCGAAGGAATGGATGCCATCATTGATTCTGTGGCATCTGACGGAGACCTCCAAGACAATTCAAATTCATTATCAGATCGTTTGTCTGTTAATAACATCAGAGGTATTTATTACTTATCTTATGTGCAAGTTACATTAAGGTCTGTTTACAAGGAGGGAGAGGTACCCGGTTCTATTGTTTAAGTGCATTCTGTTTAAAAGAAGAGCAATGAACTTAACCCCCTATCCATACCCTAGGTTCTTACCCTGACAGAACGGGTTACCCAGTAGCTGTGTCAATTTTTTGCCTTGTAAACTCAAATAAGCGAGTAACTCGCGTAGGTGAGCTAAAATTAAAATTATTTGCTTGAATTTTTGATTGTTTAAAACCTTTCCATTGCAGACATCTTTCGTTCAACGGGCATCCTCTTATTGTCTTTGCTTAGATTGACTACTTATTACTTAACTTTAGATTGACTTTAGTATAATCAACTTAGGTGTGTGGATTACTCAAGTTGCCCTTGTAAACTCGCTACAAATTTTAACTCGATTTTAATCACGAGTAGCTTGCCATTAGGCTATGGATATCAAATCACGCTACGGAAGACTTTCTTTCTCATGTAATAAGTATTAGACATTTCTTGGTATAATCCAGTTGTCTTCAACCTGGTAGACTCTTGATTGCAACAATGGTCTGAATTTAATTTTGTTATTTTTTTCATATAGAACAAGAACGAAAATCATTAATTTCACCTACAAATAGATCTTCTGCTCCTCACACGCCTCTCTCTGGTATCTCCGGTATGTCACCAGTACCATCGCCATTTCAAGATGACCTCGAACTTGACTCTCTTAGTCCTTCTTGGCCGCAAACTCCTGCATCACCGGTAAGATTACTGTTCACACGCATAATCATTTTGCTGATTGCCAGACATCAACGTATCTATATATTTGAGGTTATTTTTATTTGTTTAGGCTGGTAGAAAGTTAATACAATCGCATTCACCAAATAGATTTGACCAGGTAAATTAAATTCCAGATAACAACTTTAATTCATGTTGTATCCGCTATAACGAATGATGTAACAAATCACACTCATCTATTATTATATAAACAAAATGTATTAACTATCATTTACTGTCAGATATCAAGGATGTCTATGGCTTATTTCATTTCAGTTGTCAAAGTTATATGAATTGTCTGACGATGAAGAACGTAGAGACTTTTTGGACAAATTCCTCGCTTTCATGAGTATTAATGGTAAGTAAACATTTTTATTTACTTCATTATAATTGACGTAAATGTCACAATTGTTGAGTTTAAAGTATCTCTGCTCTATAATAATTGCCAATTTTCTTAGTGTATGTTTTGAAAACGTTTGACCAAACCTGAATTTCACTGGCGCCACTCAAGTTCTGAATTGTTGATTGAAAGGTGAAACTATTTTAATGTCATTGTTGTTTTTAATCTTCAGGTACTCCTGTTACCAAGGTGCCTGTTGTATCTAAGCAGCCGTTAGATTTGTATCGTTTGTGTCGATTGATGATTGAACGTGGTGGATTACAAGAGGTAATTTAATTGTATCCAATTCATTACCTAGTATATATATATATATACACAGTTGAATATTCAAAGGGGACAGTTGTCACTAGATACTTCGCCAGGGTCCGCCAAAAGTAGGAATCCTGGAATCCTAGATTTCGGAAGGCTAGAGCAAATTCAGAAGAAAATTGATATTTTTATGATTTCATGGTCAAATATCTTCATGGTCAGAAATTGTTGAAATGCCTCTATGATTCCATAAGGCTGAACCTTTTTTCGGACCCTGCACTTCACAAAATTAACTCATTTGGCACGACAACACTAACTATGTGCTGTGTAACTGTACGAGTAAACACAGCACTCTGTAATGAAATTTATAAATGATTTTAAGCAGAGAAAAGTAGAATTTAACTTACAGTTAAACATCTTAAACATAAATAATCGCAAAAGTAGGAAGTAGTTTTTGTCATCATCCCAATTTATTACAGTGACTTGTAATGGTTGTGGAGGCAGAGCAGGTGATCGCGTAACCCAACGGCTAGAGCACTGGGCCGGACACTCAGAGATTGTGGGTTCGATTCCCACACACTGACATGCTTTTCTGCTTCCGAACGGTTACTTAGATTTTAGCACTCCTTGCACTTCTATTTCACTTGTATCTCTGATGCATGTTTTTATTAATTGAGTACTTTATGTCTTGTATGCGTTAATGTCATGCTCTTCTATTCACAAGGTATATACAGAAGCTATAAATTAATTATTATTAATATTTGATAGGTCATCAAGAAAAAAAGATTTCGTGAAGTTTTAAGAGGCTTGAATCTGACCATGACGAACAGTTCAACTGCACTAACTATTAAAAATCAATATATCAAATACCTTCTACCTTACGAAAACAAAATGAAAGATCAGTTGCTTAAGAAATGGCAATCATCACAAATCTCAACCGCAGGGCAATCGCTGTCAGCTGCACCCTTTATGTCAGCTGTTTCAAAACCAGCTAGTACTCCAGTAGATGTACCCACTATTGCACTTAACGATTCAATGAAAGATGTGTCACGCAGCACACCGTCACTTTACCAAAATAATGCTGCATTTCAACCTCGTGCTCAGTTACCTAACCAGCAAATGATGCCTGGTTGGGATGGCTACCCAACAAATAGTAACACTGCTGGTGTGAACTATCCTTCACAAGCTCAAGCTATGCCTGGTTTTATGCCTCACAATAATAACCCTTTTATGACGGGCCCTGGTAGGCCTGCTATGAATCCACAAGGTGGTCCAATGTTTCAAGACCAAGGTCTTTATCCAACATCAATGGGTAACGAAATGCCATCACCATACTCTGCTGCTTCATACGCAAGCTACCAGCAACAAATGATGATGCGACAACAGAACATGTACCTGGCTGGTCAGCAGAATGCTGCTTCTCCACTAGCTCCAAGTATGCCTCATGAAATGAACATGGCACCAGGGCCTGGTGTACAGTGGCAAAGACAATTCGCAGCACGTGGTCCACCGGAACTATATCCAGAAGGTCTGCAGCGGCCGCCTTGGGTTCAACCCCAGACACCCCAACCACTGCACCCAAGAATGCCAACTCCGCAACATTCATCTCAATCAAAAACAACTGAACAGGTTGATGTAAATCAGCAAGGCTTCCAATCTCCAGCAAAAGAGCTCAGAGATAACACAACACCTAACCCAGCAGCGCCTTCAACTCCGAAAATCAAATCACATAATGCAAAGAAACATCATAGTCACCCTCTGCATGCACTAAACACAACAAAAACCGAACCAAATCCTTTCCCTCCTGATTGTGTAGAATCAACACGTCTGTCTACAACGCGAAAAAGAAAATGGACATCAAAACAACTTGGTAAGTGAATGTTTTCAAATGGTAATAAAACACAATCGCCCTACAAAGGCAGCGTAATGATGATAGAGTCATGTAATTTTCATACTTGGTAGTAGTAAATGAGACTGTATCGCCATACTGAAGGCACCCGTACCACTTCTCTATTGTAGTGATGGGTCGATTCTTTTTTTGGGGGATCGGTGAATCGAAGAAAAGAATCGATTAATCGTAATAGAACAGTAGTTCTATTGTTTTCCAAGTTTTTTTTATGTAATCAGCGGCTGAAAATTTGAAAAAAAAGTTTTACAGCTTTTGTATTTCATTTCTTCGGAAATTATTCATTATAAGGTTTACATCAATGGCGTTTTCTCTGTCAAATAAATAAAATGAATTCATTTCAATTATGTTTGTGAGAATTTCATGATGTTAATTTGTATTTCAATATGTATTTTTTTTGTCGCGTGTTTTTGTTTTTCATATAAATGCGCTAGTATATTTTGATGGCTGATGCCATTTTCTTCATTGAAAAAATATAGAATAACATGCAAATATTGAATCAAATTAATTATTCCAATATAAACTGTGTTTATGTTTAGAATTAAGAGCATAAATTTGAATGAATTGAATTAAAATATACTGTCTTACCCTCACTCGTTTTCGAACATGTATCTCTTTGATATATTCCTTTGCAATTAAACGTTCTTTAAATAGGTTGTAAATGTTTGTTTACATTGCGAAGCATTGTAATTCAACTCCGTTAATTATTTACCACGCCATTTGACACCATTTTTTATATTGTCTATTGTTATCATAACGCTGGAAAGGTGATGCCCTCTTCATGTTAACAATAGACGATATCAAAAATGGTGTCAAATGGCGTGGCAAATAATTAACGGAATTGAATTACAATGCTTCGCAATGTAAACAAACATTTATGACCTATTCAAAGAACGTTTAATTGCAAAGGAATATATCAAAGAAGATTTGTTTTCAATAAATAAGATCTACACTTAAAAAGAACAGAACAAAAATATAAATAATAAACTATTTTATTGTACAAAAAGACCCTAAAGAAACAATAGTTTTTATCACGATTTATCAATTCACAATTTCATAATCGATTAATCGTTGAATCGGACTCATCATTCTCTATTGCTATAAAAATGGCTCTTTTCGCTGAAATCAATGATGTTAAATGCTCTTAATTGATCTCAGCCGCAACACTGCAGATCAATTCCAACAGTTTTTACGGCACATAGGCCTTGATTGTCAATGTGTTGGGTACACGGCAGCTGCTTACTCCTTCTGCTGCTGCAATTCCCTCTGGACCATTCCATCAGCTATCCTTAGATGTTACTCATTTGATGTTCTAGATAAAGTCAAAGCCGAGTTGACTTTCACAGGATTTGAACCACATTCGATCAGATATGATCAGATCTGAAGCTCAGTCGCTCTACCATCTGAGTTATTTCTCCCGTAACGATGTAATAGATAGAGCGTTATAGAATAATATATCGTATTCCTCCTAAGTTAATAGAGTAATGTAGGATTAATAATCGGAAAAACAAGATGATTGTAACCATGCCAACGGGATTCCAATCATATACTCGACACGGCAGATGGAATTGTGTAGAGGAAATTGTATTGTGAGTAGATGCGGCGCATCGTTGCGCATTGACAATGGAGACCTATCTGCCATGAGATCTGTTGAAATTGATCAGCAGTGTCTCGGCTGAGATCTTTAATGAGAATTTACAATCATTGCTCTTAGCGAAAAGAGCCACTCTTCTAGAAATAGATTGGTGATACTGGCACTTTGGTAGGGCGATACCGTCTTCATTACTTACTTACTAGTCATATACCGGGCAAAACTTTGACTTGGCTCTAGGTGCCAACTTTTCATCATCCAAATGTTTAATAATGAAATAAACTTGTAGGGTTATTTACCAGCACGCCCACATTACATTTCTAATAAATGTTTTTTCTCGATTCTAACATAGCCGAGTAACAAGGAATGAAGGTTCATAGTTTTGACCTTTGAATGATCAAAATAAAATATCTAAAGTCTTCATAGGTCAAGTCAAAGAGTAATCTGCGTTACATACCGCGATTCATTTACAGAAGAATAGGGTCTGTGTGATTTGCGCAGTTCTCTGTCCAGCCACTATTCAAAACCGTCTAGCGGAAGTCTCTGTTCGATGCATGTATTGTTCTTAGTAAATAAATTCATCACCTCTGTTCGATCAATTAATTGTCATATCTACGAAGCCTAAAATAGAATTTATTGCAATCATGTCAACTGAATTAAACAAAGTAATGTGTGAATCACGTTCTGTAACGCAGGCTAGTCAAGGAGCGAGTTTCTTAATTGAAAGAATGGGCGCCTTTTTAGATAGTAAACTGATTTTCCAATCACAAATGGCTCATGAAATGGGGATAACAGACAATACATCATAATGATTAATTGATATGATATATTTTTTAATTGTGAATAGGTCCAGTGGAAGCATGGCGTATTATGATGTCGTTAAAGTCTGGTTTACTTGCAGAATGTACCTGGGCTATCGATGCATTGAATATTCTACTGTATGACAATCAAACTATTACTTATTTCCATTTAGCGCAATTACCTGGATTATTAGATACGTTAGTTGATCATTATCGTCGTTGTTTAAAGGATTTATTTGGACTAGATCAAATTAAGGAATTGCCGTCTGTGACATGTTTAAAACCGAATAACAAAACGTCCAATTTAAAAAAAGGGAAATCAGCTGAAGAAGTGCCATCCACAGAATTGAGTGCAAGAGATGATTTATTGGAAGCTTTGTGGATTGGAGTATGTCGAAATGCACTTCATAGCTATAGCTCCAATGTCGCTGCGTCTTCCGTAATTGATGCGGATGGAAAATTTGAAGGTTTTGAAAGCGGTAGTGAGCAATGGACGCTCGGTGGTGGAGATAACACGTCACATATTCTCATGTCATTTCCTAGTACGCATGTACGATTACAGGCCTACCCTGGGATACCTATTTGCAATGACAATGAAAGTGTATTGAAATGCAAGTTTTCAGGCAGAGGTAGAAAGCTTGGCGTCGATATGGATTACCAAGTGATTTCTGCAGAGAAATCCATTTGCCGTACATGTAACTCAAATGCCGTACATATTGAGGATATAGCAACATTTCTACCTTATCATTCTAAGAATCCGTCAAGTGTAGAAGTGAAAGAAACAGTGCAGAAAGAAGATTCATCAGTCAAGAAAGAGGAATTCAGTGAAACAAAAGACGCAGTTGTTTGTAAGACGGAGAAGGAAAACGAAGAGGAGAAGTTGAAGGATACAACAGACGACAATAAAAAGATTTCTGATATCGAAGACAAGCAAGCGATAGAATGTCTGGAAAGAAAATCATCTGAAGTAAAAATGGAAGAAACATCAGACACAACATCAACTGCTGAAAGGTTACGGATACTATCAAATGATGAGCATTGTGAAAACTTTTCAGCTTTAGATGAATTAATGAAAGAAGTGAAAGACAAAGGATCAGAAGAAGAGGAAAGCGATAATCCATTATTGAAACAAATTAGAAAGGATTTGATATCTGATTCTGATTGCAATGTACAATATCTGGAATCATCTCGTCAATTTATTGGTTATCTACGGAAGCGTTTGAAACATGAAAATCGTGGACAAATCTGCTGCGATGAATCAATATCAAATACCAGTTCGGCATTTACAATCAGCAACGATTCACAAGAATTCCGTTTGCGGCGTTGTGTTGCATTATCAAATATATTTCGTAGTTTATCATTTATATCTGGAAACGATACAGAGTTAGCAGGTCACCCTGGATTATTACTATTAACTGGCTCGTTATTATTACTAGAGCATCATCATCCAATTGTCGATCATTCTGAATTCCGTCTTGGACAAGAAGACCATGCACAACAACCTGATCAAACGAACAGTATTGTACATGATAGCGGCTGGTGGTGGAATGGCTTACAAGAACTTAGAGAAAATTCTTTAGTTGTTTTGGCTAATGTTGCTGGACATATGGATCTATCACATTACCAAGAGAATATAAGTTTACCTATTATTGATGGTTTATTGCATTGGTTAGTGTGCCAATCATCTGAAGCTAGAGACTCAATGCCAACAGCCCCTGAAGCTCATGCTCTATCGCCTAAGCGTTTAGCTTTAGAAGCATTAGCCAAACTTAGTATTAAAGAAGGAAATGTTGATTTAATACTTGCAACACCACCATCATGTCGTCTTGAGAAGGTCTTTAGTGATTTAATATTTGGTATTGGCATTAAATCATGCGTGCCGTCTCGTGAGTTCTGTGTTGTGCTACTTGACAACTTAGCGCATGGTGAAAATGCACCACAACTAATCGCTTCACAACGCTCATCATTATCAAAGTTATTATCTTTCCTTGAAGAAGCGGAGACTAATACTACAACCTTTCTCTCTTCTGGTGGAGTAGTTCAACCGGGTTTAAGTGCCGAAGAAGTGTGTGGCACGTCTGTGAACATGTTACGTAGAGCTGCAGATGTATTACTATGCCTCGCAAGGATTGTATCGAATCGGACATTGTTTTTACCATATATGGACCGTTTGTTATCGCTGTCAATGTCGCAGATGATGGACACAAGTGTATTGAGTATACTCGGTGAGGTTATGTTCGAACTGAGGTGATATATCCTTATGACAATACAATACATTATTATTGTTGCTATGACTACCATAAGATCTCCCATTATGCATTATGAGATGTTATTGTCATAGTTACAAAAGGGACATTTGTACAGTTTGAATGCATCTTAAGCATACAGTAAACATTTTTTCTACTTCGACGTAAATATAGAAAGACAATAATCATCGAAAACGATGCATAAAAGTTGTTGATATACTGTTAAACAGGCGTTTTAGTAGAGTTGATAAAAACTAAGATCAAAATCTATATTCTCATAACTCCGTCCATTACAAACTACTAATTATGCAACATCCTCTAACTTAGTGAAACAACTGTCTCTCCATTCTGTTTTTTGTTGAATAGAAATTGCATTTTCTGTTCTTCTTGAAGAAATAATACTATTGTGATCCTACATTGTAAAAGTAATAATAAAATCCATTCTGTTGTTCAAGACTTAATTAGTCGGAAATAAAAGAGATACTAGAAAATTTGTATTACTACATGCGGTATTATAATTTGCTGGTTTATCTGTGAATATATATGTACCGTTATTTTATTTTTAATATCAGTCGTATTTCTCTCTTTTCTTTCTGCCCTCCTGCTAAACTCTAAAAAATGTGGACCAACCTCCTGCTAATAGTAACCAGTTGCAGCCTTGATGAAGTGGTTAGGGCGTTGGATCTGAGGTTCAATCTCTGACAGAAGCGCTCTATTGGTTGGCTGGCGCCTGGAAGGGCATCCGGCATAAAATGCACACATGCTTCAAAAATACTAATTAATTAACCAGCCAGTGCAGCCGCCGCCACCCGTTAAAAAACAGCTTCAAGCTTACCCGGTTTGTAGATAAATGACAAATACAAATACAAAAGTTTCTCATGTTATCATAGTAACAAAAGTGTTGATCAAGCTTTCCTATCCTATTGGTACAGTATATCTTAACATTTATTTTTCATCGATAGCAAACACCATTTGACTCCTATCTGATATTATTGTCTTGTGCTGACTAAAGAGAAAGTAACTCAATTCGATGAGAAATATTTCTTGTTGAAAAACGATGTTAAATAAAATTCATGCACACATACAACTTTGATTATGCTATCTTGTTAGTTAGTTTCATTATTGTGTTTTAGATTTCATACACACATACAACTTTGAATATGCCATCCTGTCCTATTAGTTAATTTCATTATTGCGTTTAATTTGTCGCTACTCAGTATAATGAAGTCGAAATTAAGTACCTCTCAGTTTGTTACAAATTGTAGTGTAATTAATGGTTAATCTCAAACAAGATAATTTCACCTAGAAATGCAGGAAAATTATTGGGGATAGTTAGCTAATTGAGAATTTGAATTAATCATATACACTGACCACAATAGACAGGTGGTCTATGAATAGAGGTTACTTTTATAGACAGGTGGTCCTAAAATAGAGGTCAGATTCATTACCACAGCATTATGCGAGGACAGAATTATTTCAATGTTAGATAGATGGTAGATTAGTTTTATATATTAAACGACTACAAATATATACAAGAATAAGAAATTATATATTTGCTAAAGAAAATCAAACATGACGGTTTGTGTCAGAATCAACATTTCAGTGACATTTTGGATTTCGAATGATTTGATTATTTAATATAGAGTTGGAATTATTTTCAAATCTTCGAATTGTTTTTATTTCAATTGGACTCCATCTCATTTTATTTATTAAAATACATTTAAATTTTCAATAGCTTCCTACTTTTTGCTGCCAAACTGAAAAATTGGATTTTCCCCGATTGTTAATTCTGATACGAACCGTCACATATTAAAAATAAAGTGTTTTCAAAATTATAAAGGCCCTATAATGTTTCAATATATTTACATTGATGAATATATTTGCATATTTATATTAATATATTTACATCCATAGTCAAATTAACAATGTAATAATAGGTAATAGGTACAGAATATGCAAACATAATCTAGAAAATAATTCTTCTTTTAACTTCTCTCATCTTCTCTTCCGCTACTTTCCTGCCATTTCTTTAATTAATCCAATTAGATAACATTAATTATTATTTATATTTTTGATTCGTATTTATAATATTCGTCAATATGAGGTTTTTCTACATCAGATTTTGTTAAAATCTGTCTCATTCTTGGTAAATTAATGGCACAATTATTCTCTACACCGTACCAACTTGTTAAATTATAAGTGTGACGTGTTTTAATACCTTCGTTAATCTTTTCACATATTTTGCAAGACCACGCGTGTGCTTCCACTTTCTTATATTTCTTCCTCCACGCAAAATACTCATTATAAGCATCGTCATTTTCATCCAAGTATTTGATATAGTTTCCAAAATCTTCAATTGTATCAAATTCCAAGGGATTTAAATAAGATTTTGGAATCCCTAATTTCGAATAATCCGATCCGCCTAATACGATCGGGATCATATTACCATCGAAGATTGTTTCCCAGTACTTTTCTGTTGCGTAATCAAGACAAAATGAATTTTCCATCGCTAAGAAAAACTTGTATCTTTTTGTTAATTGCTTGCATTCCTCGCTAAACCTTTTACATTCTTTTGGTTCTTTATGAAATATATTTGAACATTTTCCATAAATATCTACTTCCACGTAATCTTGCAATTTTTTAATGTATAAATCCCGCATTGTCCCGCAATGACTAATCCCACCGAATATGACTTTATCTTTCCCTTCTGCGTAGTTATTTTCTAGGGTAGGAGGTTCATCCCCTTCTTCCCGTAGCACCCATGTCCCCCATTCCCAATTGTATAAGACGGTTATATCAGCATCTAAGCGGTAATTCATTGTCCAATTAAATAGACCATCGTATAAAGAAGCTGCAGGCTTAGCATTATGAGGACATTCGTGTATAAAATAAATCCAGATTTGATCGGAATGTCTTTGGGGCGTTAAGGCGTGTAAATCTTCAGGGGGTAACATGTCCCCTCCAAATGCATGAAATATTACTACATCAGCTCTTGGCAATAACCTTTTATTATAAGTAACTCGACAGTTTCGAACTTTACATGGTACTCCGCCCCAGTTGTTAAATCTCTCCGTAGTTTCAAGACCAGTCCATAGCTTATTTCCCCATAATTTATTATAAAATAAAATTAATTTCGGTTCCACTTTTTCTTCGTTTTCAATCGAAACAATAACATTCGTTGTTGTCTGATTTACATTTATCTTATTCAAATAACGAACACCAAAAACACATAGAATTAATGCCACGCCAATTAAACCAATCTTTCCAGCAGGAACTCCAAACATTTTCTTACTATAAAAATAAAATTTATTCTCCAAATACTCCAAAGTTGATAAAATTCTTACAGTAATTTCAAAATTGTTTTTACATCAGTGCCTTCGTGTCAGCTATCTTATTCAATATGCGTCTCTTTAAAACAATGTTTCCGTTCTTGTTTAGAGAAATCTTAGATTATCTTTTGTTCTGTTGGTTATTTGTAATAATGAACAATAAAAGTTTACGTAAAATCATTCATGCAATTATAAAGCTAGTCAAATTCCACTCACGTTCGAAACTGGCGACAGCTATGGTTGATTAAATTATACGTATTTAGCTATTCATTTTACTATAGACAGTACTGGCGTCAATGTTTTCATTTCATTTAACGTTGCACTTGGCCTACACAGACATTACTACACTCGCTGAAGTTTCGATATTAAAGCCATAAAAAAACACATATTGCATAATTGCATCTAAAAGTGTTTATAATTTCTTTAAATCACATTTGGTACCTAAAAATTAAAATGCCATTTGAAATGCATAATTTGTGATATTTCAGACTTTAGGTGTATTTGTAGCTGTCTGTTACATATAATTATCTCCGCTCGCATTATAAGTAATTTACACAGAATCGCTATCATTCACAGAGAAATCAGTATAAGGTCAATACAAGTCAATCTCCAGCGGTTGCTTTCACTTTCGAGAATCTCATTCAAATTAAGGCCTCAGAGATACGATAAAGTGTCACCGTGTTACTGTATATAGTATAATGTAATATCAACATGGTTCGGGTTCTCTCGTAATATTAACGGTCATCAACACATTACTGTTGAGCGACAGTTGGGATAATATCACTCCATGTATTGTCTGTAATGTGACTCAGAGCCATCTATTTGTAAGCAGATGACTCTGCTGTGACTGTACTGTCTGTGTTAGCTGCAGTATTGCCAGAATTATGAATCAATTTACTATTCAGCAACCTCTGATTAGCGATTGCAGCATTACAATTTGCCGTAACTTCTATGTTTATACATGAAGAAATCCGGTAATTGGAATAAAATTCTTGTGAACGGAAACATTTGATATTCCAATATACGTTACCATAGTTTAAATATTTTTAATAATTAAGTCGCCGTATAATGATACTCAATTCAGTTAAAATAAGATACCACCGTATTGAGAATCACACCCCACATCCCTGCCCCATTCTAATACCTGTAACACATGATAGCCCAGGGTCAGAAACAGGCCTTCGTTACTGCCTGCCAGAATAGGATTGCGTGAAAAGCCATGTGGCTGCGAGAAAAGCCATGAACTGGTCCTGGTACAACCTTATAAGAGGTTTCATTCGTGTACGCATCGAGTGTGCTTTCTTTTCACAATCTACTCACCACGCCCTAAGTTAACGCCTATCAACCGCGCGAATAGATTGATTGAACGTCTATTTGATTTCGAAGCCAAAGAACCATTCGGATCAAACAAATATGGCGGCACATAAAGTTGATCACATGGAGTTACCGATTGTCCTTTTGATACAATCTTCAGTTTCAGAAGCATATACTATACTAAATAATGAAAATATCACAGGATATTTAATTATGAATGTTTAATTGTTAGACATGATGGAGAATTTCCGGATACAATGGTTTGTGGAGAAGATTTCTTCAATGACGAATCCAGATGAATTTTCAAAAGCATTAATTTTAGAAAACTTTAACCAAACAATTTTTACAGAAATCATCCAATCATTCTGTAATTATAATCCAGCACAAAAGAAACTTATTGTCTGTTTCGAGCGACTAAAAATAGACGAAGAAGTTAATGCAACAATTACTCTGTTTACATCTTATTTCAAGTTACAACATTTGAATAAGAAGAATCCACTTTGTATTATTTTTACGAGAACTGACCCTAGGGCTTTAAATTCAACGGACGACCTTGATGAAGGCCTCATTACATATAAAATATTCTACTCCAACCTTTGTGATGGGCAACATTATTTGAACTCATTGATAATGATGAAATTATTACTAAAATGTAGACCTCAAATACACACAGGCAGGCACTACTACTTGGATTGTACGCACGAGGATTTTGTTTCATTTATGAATGAAATTGGGCTAGAAGAACGAGAACAGTTTCTAAATACCCCAAAGACATTAATATCAAATGATTTCAAACAAATTAAAGCTGCCTCAAATGATGATATAAGAATAAAAGAATTTGAGGCATTAGTTGGTGACTGGATTTATGTCGTTGAAGATTTTCTACTTGGAATTGCAGATAGAATGTAAGATGAATATTCAACATACCACTCTATATATAGGCACTGATTGGGGATAGCTGGTGGGGAACTATCCCAATAAGAGGGGGCAACATTAGTACAGCGATACAGTGGCTTGCTTGTTGTAAGTAAGTTGATACTAATCATAGAGCAGTTAATTGAAACCAGATTTCTGAGTCGCATCTAGCATTCTTGCAGACTTTCTGTAAAATTGTAATTTGATAAAAAATTAAATCATTTAATAGCTAGAATTGTGCTATTGTAATCTGTCCTTTCCTCAATCGTTCAATTTTGAGGCATATTGTGTTGAAGTCTTAATAATTGTAAAGTGTGAAGACTATGAAACTGAACCATTGAGACAGAGATTGGATCATCAACGGTTACCCTAATAATTAAGTTTCATATGTCTCTTTTCTAGGTCTCCCTGATAGGTTGTTCCTTGTATCTAGGTCTAGTTAACCTGCCTCCTAAAGCCTTCCTCGTGCTTTCCATCCCCTGCGAAAACAGTTCAGGAGTTCTTGAACAGTTCATGAACAGCTCATGAACGTTAAAAGACCCCAAATTTTCATGAACTGTTCATGAACTGTCTGTGAGGGTTCACAAACTGTTCATGAACAGTTCCTGAACAGTTCATGAAAATTGGAGCCATTTAACGTTCATGAACTCCTGAACTGTTTTTCGCAGGGGATGGCATTTCCACATTTTAATATCGTGATTATGGATGATTTCATGGTTTTCAAACTTTTCATGACTTAAAAAATTGTGGTTTTCATTTTTTTACATTTTCATGGCATTTTGACAACACTTTCATGGCATTTTTATGATTTTGGTGTTGGTAGTGTATTCTAGATTTTTAATTGCAGTGAGGTAATTGATGAAGGTCCACTTGCCGAACTGAAATATTGGTTATTGTTTGAGAGCATTCTTCATAGTATAATTGAGCAGCTAAAAGGAAATCACTTAAAAGCAGTCATCTCAACTTTAACAATCGCAAAGTCAAAAGTCATGAAACAATGGAAAGTCATTGATGCAAGGTAAGAGTAATCATATGACAATTGGAATATTCATAATGCGACCACTATAGACAGTTGACCTTTATGCCAAGGTTAATCAAATCAAATTTTTGGAATCAAACTTTTTGGCTCCTGAAATTTAATAATCTATTAATCTTTTTTATTTTATTATTTTATCATTTTCAGTTTGACTGAGGCATCTAACGAAGCAAAGGATAAAATCAAATATTTACGAGCGTTACAAAATTGTTTTGAATTCTTTTACAATCCAGAAAATGATATCATGAAAGCAATCAACATTATATTTCCAAAAATTGTTTTAACGATCAATAAATCATTGCCTGTTTCTCGGTTTTATTCCAAATCTGGATTTCTTGGTGTTCTAATATCAAAGGTAGGCTAAAAACAAGCCCGATTTACTCCCCTTCACCCTAGGCACTAGGAGTTACATGCTCTGGACCCACAAGTTCGAAGAGGCCCTTTTTCAATTACTTTTGTAGGCTACAGTTTTCAACTCTTCAAAATTAATTTTACAAGTAATATTAATATAAAATTATTGAATTGCTAATAATAAAAAGGAAGTCAAAATAATCTTAGGATGCTGTTTCTAGATGAAGCATATTTTCAAAGAATTGATGCGGGAGAATACCAAGATCCCCTCACAGGACCACTAAACACATAGGACTACAAAATCAGGTTCAAAACCTACCGAATAACATGATAGGGCTTTAGGAACCTTGGAAACTGCCCGGGCTAAAATGTTAGATAAATAAGGGATTTTTCTTTTCTCAATCTCATACTTTAATTAAATCCCATCAAAAGTAATAACCTACTTTTATTAGTAAGTCATATTTATTATTGATCAGTCTATCCAATCACATCCATCTTGTGGACTTCTTGTGGTCCCAAGTGCAGTATGATATTATAACAAGTAAATATTATTTGTTTTGGTCTTTCTTATAGCTATCTAACCAGGTTTTATCAATGATGCAAGTTAAATTAAAAAATGCTGTAGAGAAATCACTCAAAAATGAAACAATTTCCATGTGGAATGCTATCTGGGGCAACAGAGATATAAACTCGTTTCCACACATTCAAGAAACAGACAAATGTTCTTCCATTATCAACTGCGTACAATCGTGTTTAGAGTTTTATTCAGCATTACAACTGACAGTTTCTATCATCAAGGAAACTCTGGGAAAAGGTTTGTATCTATTTATATGCCTGCAATCTACTTAATAAGATTTTCAATCTGTGAATTCTACATAAAGACACATAGAATGTTAAACATAAAATCTGCCTATCTTATTTTTGAGAGAAATGATAAACAGTAGTTTATAATTAAGCTTTATTCTAGCATAACTCATCTATTAATTTATTTGTTTACATACTCAGGTCATGTCAACAATCATGTTCCTTCATCGTTTATTTTGATGTTAATCAGGAGAAAACAAATAAACAATCAATCAGGCAATTTGATTGGTTCTTCATTGACACAATGTCAGTCAACACCGCCAACTCCGACATCACTTGGTAGGACCCATCAACATTATAGTTTTGTTAATGTAGGCCCATGCAATCAGCCGTTAGATAATCACATGTGAATGCAATCAATGAAAACGTTCATGAAAAGTCGGCCATTTATAGTTCATGAACTGTTTATAAGGTGTTATAGTTTATGGGTGTTCATAAAGTTCATGAATTGTTCTTGAAAGTTTATGTACTATTCACATGAACTTATGAAATTTTCAAAGGGGTTGGATTGATGGAATATCTAATACAGTCAAACCTGTTATAACGGTCACCTATATACATCGACCACCTGTCTATAATCACACTTGCAATGTCTAAAATAGTATAGAATATTGAATCAAACCTGTATATAAAGGTCACCTGTCTATAGTGGTCAATTTATCTACCGCTAATAGCTGGCTGTTATATACAGGTTTCACTGTAACTGCGACTTTAATTTCTATGTTGAGCTTATATCACAAAGCAGGAGGAAGGCACAAATAAATCACGACTCGTCACTGTGAAGGGATTCCGAACCTCTTGATAGTTTCTTACGTTAACTTTAATCAATATGTCTAATCTAACCTTAATCCGACCTGATCCGAATTTTGAAATTAAAAATTAATCATGGATCCAAAATTTTCATCTTAAATCCGAATAAAATCCAAACATTTTTGAGGCATTTTAAACAATTTTAAAGGTTGCAATTTGACTATCATCAATCGAAGGTAATCAATATTAGGCCTTTTCGTAGCAGGACAATTTTTTTTATAATCAAAATGACTATAGCAAGGTTTGATCAAATCATGTGATAAAATGTCATTAATTACAGCGAGATCTGCGAAAATGATAGTCTCACAAATACTTTTCAAATTTCCAATTTAATCTGACATAATCATGTCAGTCCAAGCCAATCCTGTCTGATCAGATTGGATAAGAATCAAGTTCAAATTCTCACACCTTTAATTTAAATGTGTAACACTGATTGCACAATTATTATATTACAGTCAAATCAGTATAACGGTCACCTATATACAGTGGCCACCTGTCTATAGTGGTCACTCTTGCAATATCTAAAATTGTATTTTCTATTAAATCAACCTGTATATAAGGGCCACCTGTCTATAGCGTTCAATTTATTTACCTCTTGTAGCTGGTCGTTATATACAGGTTTCACTGTAATTGCTTTGGTTTTATTTTTTCTTGCCATTTTAGATTCAGATCTAATCACAATGGTTGATTCGCGGTTGTCCCGTGTTGTTAATGGCATTCCTTTCTCAATGGTGTCTGATTACAGCACTGAACTAGATGCATTCAAAGATTGCCTTTTTTGCATTCTACATATTTTCAATACGATTAATCAATTCTCAGCTTTAATTAAAACTACAATGAACATTCCTGTTTTACAAGGTAATCAAAGTAATAAATATCTAATTGATTTGCATAATATGTGAATATCTTACCAAAACCATAAAAGTATAATGGCCTTTAAATCCAATACAATTTCATGAACTGGTATGGCATTTTTATGAAATTATTCACAAAAAAGGATCATTTTTAGAAAATTGAACTCTTACTGAACTGTTTATGAATGATTGATGATCTGCTGGGAGTGTAAGTTCATTTTCATTTTTGATAAATGTTCATGAACGGTTCATAAAGTTCATGAAATTCAAGTACTAAGCAATTTTCTTGGTGCAGTCACACAATCAATTTCGATTTCGCCTTTGCTACATATTGCAAATTCTAATCTAATTATAGACTTTGTTGAAAGTTCAATCTGTATTTTGAGAAGTCTCAACAGATAACAATTCAGACATCATACATGTAGCGTCTTTCCGATCTTCTTTCCCATTTCCATAACAATTTTATATTCATTGAGCCAAGAAGAGTTCTAGTGCTTTGATAGCTCAGGGACTGAGGGGTACTGGGGCTCTATACCTCGTCAGTGCACAAATACATGTTCTTTGTTGTATCTGTAAGTAAATTTGTTACATCCTTCAAATAAACAACCATTTTGCTTTCGAAGTGATTACAATGTGACTATCAATCACACTTATATATGATTATTTTTGTTTGTTGGATTTATCATTTTTCCACAAACCGGGTAAGCTTGCAGCTTTTTTTCACCGGGGTGGTTGGTTAATTTGTTAGTATTTTGAAGCTTGTGTGCGTTTAATAGCCGGATGCCCTTCCTGACGCCAACCTATAGTGCTATAGTGCGGGCCATGGTCCAACGCCCTAGCCACTACACCAAGGCCGCAGAAAATGTTTTAAAATGTATTGAAGATTGAAAATGTAACATTATTATTCTTATTATTATTTCTCGTTTAAGATTCTCAAATGAAAATATGTTGGACCATTTACACATTTCATCATTTACAAACCCCTGTGAAAACAGTTCAGGAGTTCATGAACAGTTCATGAACAGTTCATGAATGTTAAATGGCCCCAAATTTTCATGAACTGTTCATGAACTGTCTGTGAGGGTTCATGAACTGTCCATGAACAGTTCAGGAAAATTGAAGCCATTTAACGTTCATGAACTGTTCATGAGCCGTTCATGAACTCCTGAACTGTTTTTTGCAGGGAAATGTTTCTTATTAACATCTCTATTTCATATTTTTAAAAATATATATTTCAGGTTCAGATGAGCTGAAGAGGGAAGACCCATCTAATTCCCTTCACAATTGTCTACGTTCTGCTGTTATTTCTGTTCAAAGATTCTTGAAAATTTCAATGAATGATTCGGTTTCATCTGTTACTAATTCATCTGATTTTCAGAAAGAATATATTTCTTTTTTAAACTTAACAGACACAGTGGATGATGTAATCAGATTATACATTAAGGTATACCTTCTCTCAAACTATGTTAATATCTGGTTGATCAACTGATTTCAAGTAGTCCCTCCGATGTTCTAATTATCAGATATGAAATATTACAGTCTACTGTATTAATTGTTAGCAAATGTCTGTAGGCCTAGTAGTAGGATCTAAACATCTTAGAATTGTATTTAACAAAACTGATAAATGCCGGCAAAATGTTCAAATAAGGTTAGGAGATTTTTTATTCTTCACAGTTCTGTAAGACTTTATAGCCAGTTGTATTTTCTGATGTACACCTGTCACTCTTTAATATTTTTAAGGGGGACACCAAAACCATGAAAAAGCGTGAATTTTCATGGTATTTTCATGTCATTTTAGTATTGTGGATTATGGATTTTAAACATGATAGTTTTCAAAATTTTCAACAAAAGTTTTTTTTATTTTTTTTTACATTTTCATAGTGTTTTTCACAATACTTTCATAGCATTTTCATGGTTTTGGTGTTTGTATTCTTTCCTATCGATTGGTTAAACTGAACAGATAGTGTGATGTTTTGACTCCAAACAGTTCATTCCGTTGATTATTAAATATCCGCAATTAAAATAATGCTATGACATTAAAGGGATTGATGGTGTAGCATTTCTCTTCTGTTTTAGTCGTTGCTTGATTGTCCTTGGAGAACTATTGACTCTTTGCAATATTTGGAATATTTTAAACCGGTTCGAGATAGACCTGCTTTGAAGGATTCATTATATGAGGCTTACAGTCATTTACTAGATGAATTGAGATGGGAAATTGAAAGAATTCAAGACATCTATGAGACACAGAAGGTAGGCCTATTATCTGAAATTTACAGTCATAATTTCATTTGTTGAGTAGCTTCTTCTTGAAGCATTTGATAACGAAAATCAAAGACAACAGTAATTTTGAAGGTGTTTTATTGATAAAACTCAACGTTTCGGCCATCATCAAATCGCTTAAAAGCAACAATCAGCTGCAATTATTCTAGAGATTGGAGAATTGCAGCATTAAATTCATTAACTGCCAAGCTGCAACTTTCACTCTTGAATATGGTCACAGACGATGGCCGAAACGTTGAGTTCTATCAATGAAACACCTTCAGAATTACTGTTGTCTTTGATTTTTGTTATCAAATTTCATTTGTAGGCCTAATATATTTCCAGCTATCAGACATTTTTTGTTGCCTGGTTCATTGAATAGAAACTATATTACTACCAACACCAATTCCATGAATCATTAATTAATGATTACAATCTTTATTTTGTCATGCTTTGAATCTCCTGAGAATCATTTTGATTGTTTGATTTTTCTCGATGCTTGTCTTAAAATGGAAAGCACAATGGTATGGTGTAGCTTGTATCTTTATTTTTTAGGAAAAACCACCACTGAATAGAAATGCTCCTCCCATTTCTGGTCGGATTGTTTGGGCAAGAGGTCTATTTCAGAAGATACGAAAACCAATTGAGTATTGTAAAGAGGCAACATTTATATTTGAAAATAAGGTTTGTATTTTATATATACTTAGGTAGGCCTACATATTTAGCTTGTAGGCTGCTTGAAAATCTAATTTGGCTTTTTAAGTTATCCACACCATCTGAATCCTATATAATTTGTAATCAAAACGGTACACGTAGCTTCTAGCTCATTCAAAACCATGAAACATAATGAGACTGCAGAGAAGCTTTCATATATCACTAACAGTCAAACCTGTTATAACTATCACCTCTATACAGCGGCTATCCATCTATCTGTGTCCTTACCCCTGCGAAAAAAGTTCATGAGTTCATGAACGTGAAATTGCCCAAAAGTTCATGAACAGTTCATGAAAGTTCTTTAACCGGTTCATGAAATGTTCATGAACTCTTTGTGACTGTTCATGAACTGCTTATGAACTTTTGGGCAATGTCACGTTCATGAACCAGTTCATGAACCGGTTCATGAAGTGTTCATGAACTCTTTGTGACTGTTCATGAACTCATGGATTTTTTTTGCAGGGGTAATGAGATAGCCTATGTTAGCCTAGGATCTAAGTTAGGATTTTAAGATTTAGAGATGTACGTTAAGCATGCCTGTAATACATTACGCACATTACTTCTATGTAGTGCTTTGTTTAATGTGTGAATCCTTCTACAAAGGTTTGTAAGAAATTATCTGTGGTCAGATTCAACAATGTCACCATAGTTTGCTGGATTGGTTAATAAGTGTTACGGTACTTTTTCTTGTATAAATGTCATACAGTTACACAGTATATACACTTGTAATTTATATCAATTTTTTACATTTTGAATACAGGTTTTTGATCAAGTGGCGTAAATACCTATGTAATATTAAGCAGTTATAAAATGCTTTGCATTCTTAAATTAGTTGGAATTTAATACATATTAGGGATGCGCAACCAGACGCAGGCATCAGAAATGTTTTTGTAGTTGTAAATATCACAACAAGGTGATGTTGCGAATGATTGGAGGCTTTTGAGTTGAGACTTTGAGGCAGTGTATGTTGAGTCTTCTCTTTAATCTCTCTGATGATCTCCTCTTTCATTAGGAATCAATACAAATTTTCAAATCATACAATATACTAGCGTTTGTGCTAATTAAGTATGAGGAATTATGGCTGGAAAGCTTTCAAGCTACTCTCCATGGTACTGCTGAAAGTTTAAAATCAAATCTGTTGAGACGGAACAAAGATGGAGAATTAGAAGTCAATATTAGTTGCAGGTAAGTTTCAATGTAGTGGACATCACAAAGATAATAAATTTTTGGGAAAATTTTAAAATCCAAAACAGCTTATTAGAGAAATCACACAAATGTTTGACAAACGCTTTCGTTTCATCAAGAACTGATTAACATTCATGAATTCCACGAACCAGGTTTTAATACGGATGAAAATCTACAAAAGTTACTTTGAAAATGTGGAATTGAATGCAATCATTATGCAGTAACGGTATTCTACGCATCATTTGTAGGGTTTTTCAATTACGTTAATTTTTGTTAGAATACTATAGCCTACCCCCGTTGAAACAGACTTTTAATCATCATAAATAATCATTTTAAAAAATACGTCAAATAAAGCTATGAACATTATACTGCCATTTTAATTGTCTTTAAATGATGCCTTACTGTATAGTTATATTATAGTTACTCATAGTATATAGTAATTACTGTAGTGGATAAGTGTGTTATACTTTCTATGGCAATGGAATGTACAACCCCTGTCACAATTTTCATGAGCTTATGATTTATAGCAGCTCCTAAACAGTCAATGAATGTTATAGGCTGTTCATGAACATAAAGGAAACAGGCCTGAATGGTTCGTAAATGTTCATGAACGCTACATTACTTCTCATTTTCATTTTCATTTTTTTTGCATTTATCATTTTACCACAGACGGATAGGCAAGTAGCTTTTTTCACCAGAGTGGTTGGTTAGTTGGTGGTTGGTTAATTGGTTAGTATTTTACAGTATGTGTGAGTGTATTATGGCCAGATGCCCTTCACGACGCCAACCAAAAGTGCTCCAGGAAGGGATCAAACCCAAGAACCTAGGCTATCGGCCAAGTTCCAACGCCCTAACCACTACACTTAAAGGATCCACATGATAGTTTTAAGAAATTCAATTAATTTTTACTTTTTCAGGGTTTTTGAATGTTTAGCTGAATTGAAAGTCTTTCAGCGATTAAAAATTGCTGTTGGCCCAATTGGATTATCGTTGTTGAAACAGGTAGATTGTAGATTGAGAGTTTAAACTGATTTTAATTTGTTTACAATATGGTAGTAAACTATTGTATTAACATATTGTAAGTTATTATATAAACATTTCATAAATGGGCTATTCAATATTCACAATTTATTTACCAACTTGGTCACATGGCAGGCGACTCAACCACCATCTTTGTCTATAATGTTTAACTGTCTACCTCTGCGAAAAACAGTTCAGGAGTTCATGAACAGTTCATAAACAGTTCATGAACATTAAATGGCCCCGAATTTGCATGAACTGTTTATGAACTCCTGAAGTGTTTTTCGCAGGTGTATATGCACTGGTAGCTCAGTGGCAGTGTGTTTGTATTCTGTTCGGAGACTGAGGTTTGATTCCTCAATGGTGCACACATGTTGATTGATTGTAGTATTATTTGTATGTAAATGTGTTAATGACTCCCACAATAAACAAGCACTGTGTACGGAATGACTTTCAGTCATGAATTACTGTGAATGTAATATTATTATTGAATTATCAATGTCCAATGGTTCATTAAAATTCCGCTTAATCATCAAAAACGTTTCCATGTCAACATATTTAAAGTCTAGAAGGCATTTGTTCTAGAATAATCATAATTATTGTTTTTAATTTGCAGGAAAAACAGTTAAAGCAATATCGTGATCATATAACTCACATCTTAACACAGTTTTATACGACACATTCAAATATCCCAGAGCCTCTTTCTCAGCTATGTCAACCTCTTATTAAAATTGTTTTGCATTCAATTCAACCAGCGCTTGCAACAATAACATGGAGTACTGTTAACATTGATGCGTTTCTAAGCAAGGTATATAGATCCAATTGTTTTTAGTCTGTCAATAATATTTAATTTGCCTTAAAGTGTATATAATTTGCCTCTGGAGACACAAATTCAAGATCTGATTCCGATCTTTTTTTCTATCTGTATTATTTTTTGTTGCACTTTCGTACAGCTCAATTCTTTTCTGTCACAAATGTCATTGAACATTGTATTTTGGATAATCTTGTGTCCAACTTTTTAAAACCAAAAAGGAACAGTATTGTTTACCAGAAGAGAGTTTGACTGTGATGTCCGACAGACATCGCTGCATTCATAATTCTACAAGCAAAATGAAAGGTGAAATTGATCTACTTTTTTTCATTAAATTTTCCATTTTTTTAATAGGATCCTGCTAGTTACTTTATTCTTCAACATATTCCAAAATGATCTCTGAACCTTCAAAGTTGGAATTTTTCCTATTTAATATCTTTCTTGTGCTGCTAGCATAATTTATCACATTAGCGAATTATTTTGTTGCTACGAAGCAATGATACAACACAAGCAGATATCGGCAGAAAATAAATTTGTGATTGATATGAGAGGATGACCCATTAGGCTTCAAACAGCATTGTGTAGCAAAACGATAATCCTGATTATGTATTAAGTATATGCTAGCCTAATAAAGCAGCTCCACAAGAAAAATGATAAAAAAGAAAATTCAAAATGTTTGTGGAATCATACTATTTCTATCAGCAATGTATTTTTCATTAAATTTACAGGTTTATAATCAATTAGAATGGTTTTCTTCGTTGGTTGATCAAATGAGAATTATCAGCAATCAAAATATCAATTCCATTATTGATAAAATAAAAGCAACAATTTGGATTGACATGAGAAATGATTCACAAATATTCAAACAAGAAAACTTTTACAATCAGCAGAAAGAATTGATTATATTTCAAAAATCTGTTTTGAAAGATCAAGTTGATGACATTGAAAAAAACTTACAGGTGAGTATATTTTAAATACTTTCATTTTCAACAAATTAATTAATTATCCCATTTTAAAATAGTTATTCACTAAATTTCAACAATTAATCACTTGCTAAATATTTGATGATTTTCGATGGCGAATTTGGACACATCTCTGCTGCAAATATTTTGTTTTTGTTTGTGACAAATATTTTGTTTTTGTTTGTGACAAATATTTTGTTTTTGTTTATTTATTTATCAATATTAAGATAATTATTACATATAGAGAAACTAACTCTATATTTGTAGCGTAATAATTATGAGGACCTAATAACATTTGCAATATTGTGCTAGGTCTACATTTGAAAGAGGAAAGTTGAATGTAGGTCTATATAATTAATGAGCTGGCACTAATAAATGCTTACCCCTGCAAATACATTTCAGGGTTCATGACTAAGTTCATGGACAGTTTGTGAAAATTGGGGCTGTTTAACTTTGATGAAAAGTTCATGAACTTTTCATGAACTCCTCTGATCTGTTCTTTGCAGGAGTACTTCTTCAGGTTAAGCAATCCATGTAGGAGCAACTCTACTACAGAAAGAGATTTTTATAGTTTTAAGATAATTGTGCTTGATTTCCTCGAACGTGCACTTCTCTTAGGCAATCATAATCGATAATTATTTGCAGGTATGTGATTAAATACACAATTACGTCTGAATGTTGGCAGTCAATGATTCCTCTTTTAAATTATCATCAGTGTCTAGTGCATTGTCCGGCAAATTGTGTTACCTTCGCAAACCTCAATGGTTTAGATAAACGTTTGAGTTGCTTTATTAAATAATAAAGTAAAATCAAAATTTACTATTTTCATATTTTCCTAATTATTTACACTTTCTATCAAACATTTAGCATTTTCTTTCTAAACTTTTCTAGCCTTCCACAAACCATATTTCCAAATTTTCGGACTTTGCAGGACACTGGTCTCGTGTTTATCCTATCTGATAAAGTCCATTCATTTTGTTGTTTATACATTGCAGAACCTATTGACTTGTATTCATGATTTATGCGCTGAACCATCAGAGAAGATGATAAGAAATCCGTCGGCATCCATCAGTTCTGCCAGCAATTGCCGCAGAGCATTATCTCCAACACATACCTCAAAACAGATTGGTTTAACTTGGTTGAAAATATTCAAAATTGTTAACAAAGAATCTGTACTAGATCTGTATTCTTATTACTGCTCTAAAGTATATCATGCTGTACGTTGTAGTATTATGAATTCGTTGGAGCTTTTAATGGATTCATTCAAGGCGGATGCAACACTACCTTTAAGGTAATATTATCATGGATATAAAAGCTATACGTTCCTGTGCATACATAGCCAACTGATCATATTTGAAATCTTAAAATGTTTAAAATATGTGTTTGTAAGGTACCCTTCAGTTTATAAAAACATCAGCTGAATAATACCCATGTTCAAAATAAGCAGTTCCCCCTTTGCAAGCAGTTCATGAAAGTATCATGGCTTGTCAAGAAAGCCATGCTCATAAACAGTTCATGAAAAGTCAATCAAAAACAGACCATTTTACTGTTCATGAACTCGATAAACTTTTTCGCAATGGAATCACTTATATGTTCGTTTTCATTAGCAGTTCATTGAAAGTTTCACAAGAGGGGGAGGGGCATTTAACAATCATAGACATGAATTTTGACACAGGTGACTCAGCAATGACAGTCCTGCATAATTAGCATCATTATAATAATTAGCATCTGCTAAAGTCTCACTCAATGAAAATCACCAATTGCATTGTCAGCTATATCCCTCTGGGAAAAAACACTTCAGGAGTTCATGAACTGTCCTGAAACCATTTAATGCCCATGAACTGTTCATGAACTCCTGAATTGTTTCCGCAGGAGCTTAGCTCTCTCTGTGTTCTACTCTTGAATCTGTAACAAAACAATCTCTGAATACAGCATGAACATGTATATATATTATAACATAAATGTTCATGTGAATGATGACTTCTGATATCATTAAACTATTTCACCTTTGTGATTTTGTTTATTGTTGTTATTCACTTTTGCAGCTATTTGGAAATAATGAATGAAAGTATTATGAGTCATTCCAAAGTGATGTTGAAAACTGAAGTAGAATACAACCAAGGATGTGTTTCACTCTCACCAAGTGTTGCTAATCTACAGACAATGATCAATACAATCACAGGAGAAATCGTTTCGATCACCAGAAATCTTTACTGGTGGGCAACAGATATATCATGTGAATTTTATGCATCAATTATGAAGGAAAAGGATATTGTTGACGTGTGTGATAGTCTCTCACATGTCATTTCAGGTCAGTTAATAGCCTGCGAAAAATAGTTGAGGAGTTCATGAACAGTTCATGAGCAGTTCACAACCGTTAAATGGCTTGAACTGTTTATTGACTGTCCGTGAGGGCTCATGAACTGTTTATTGACTGTCCGTGAAGGTTGATGACCTGTTTATGGACTGTCCGTAAGAGTTCGTGAACTGTTCATGAACTGTCCGTGAAGGTTCATGAACTGTTCATGGACTGTCCGTAAAGGTTGATGAACTGTACATGGACTGTCCGTAAAGATTCATGAACTGTTCTTGGACTGTCCGTGAAGGTTCATGAACTGTTCATGGACTGTCCGTAAAGGTTTATGAACTGTTCATGGTCTGTCCTTAAAGGTTCATGAAGTGTTCATGGACTGTCCGTAAAGGTTCATGAACTGTTAATGGACTGTCCTTCAAGATTTATGAACTGTTCATGGTCTGTCCTTAAAGGTTCATGAACTGTTCATGGTCTGTCCTTAAAGGTTCATGAAGTGTTCATGGACTGTCCGTAAAGGTTCATGAACTGTTCATGGACTGTCCTTCAAGATTTATGAACTGTTCATGGTCTGTCCTTAAAGGTTCATGAACTGTTCTTGGACTGTCCGTAAAGGTTCATGAACTGTTCATGGACTGTCCTTCAAGATTTATGAACTGTTCATGGTCTGTCCTTAAAGGTTCATGAACTGTTCATGGTCTGTCCTTAAAGGTTCATGAACTGTTCATGGACTGTCCATAAAGGTTCATGAACTGTTCATAAAATGTCCGTGAAGGTTCATGACCTGTTTATGGACTGTCCGTAAAGGTTCATGAACTGTTCATGAAAATTGGGGCCATTTGAAGTTTCATGACATTACCAAACCAAAACCATGAAAATACCATGAAAGTGTTGTGAAAACACCATGAAAATGTGATATGAACAGTTCATAAACATTTGGGTAATTTCAAGTTCATGAACTCATGAACTTTTTTCACAGATGTAATGCACCTGAAGACTGCATTATACATCACTCAATTGCACTCTCTTTTCTATTCTGGTATAGATATAGCACTGAGACACATCATCATCATCATCATCATCATCATCATCATCATCATCATCATCATCATCATCATCATCATCATCATCATCATCATCATCATCATCATCATCATCATCATCATCATCATCATCATCATCATCATCATCATCATCATCTAATTATAGAGGAATAAGCTTAACAAGTATCCTTGGTAAACTTTTCTGTATCGTTCTTAACGAAAGACTAAACAATTTTTTGGAAACAAACAAATTAATTCACCCAACCCAAGGAGGTTTCCAAGAAAATCGCCGAACAACCGACCATTTATTCTGCTTAAAAACAATCGTTGCAAAATATACAAAAAACCATCAAAAGCTATATGCCTGCTTCATTGACCTAAAAAAGCGTTTGATTCTGTTTGCCAAAAGAGGCTCCTACAAAAACTAGAGCAACTCAATATCACTGGCAAGTTTTATGACATGATCAAAAGTTTGTACTCTGACAATTCTGCATTCATTATCCATAACAAAAGGCTAACCAAAGCAATCACACCAAACATTGGAGTAAGGCAAGGCTGCATACTTAGCCCAAATCTCTTTAATATCTTTGTAAATGACCTTGCCAAAACCATCACATGTAATTCCTCTGATCCTATTATCTTGCTAGATCAACCATTAAACTGTCTGATGTTTGCAGACGACATTGTTCTTTTTTCTTCCACCCCACAAGGGCTTCAAAACTGTATTAATATAACTTCCCAATATTGTTCCAAATGGAAACTAAATGTCAACCACGACAAGTCAAAATGTATCGTGTTTTCCAAATTACAACCATCGGGACCTTCGCACAATTTTTATATAGACGGGAAACAACTTACTTACACTGATAGTTATAAATATCTTGGATTCACATTCCATAGATCATACAAGCAGATTTTTGGTATAAAAGAGTTATGTAAAAAAGGTGAAAAGGCCTGGAACATGAGCAGGCGCTCGTTGAAGGGATCCCCCACGAACTACGTTGCTATCCATCATACGCTATATAATACCGTTGTTAAACCAATTCTCCTCTATGCTTCCGACATTTGGGGAGACACTATAACTAGTGAAGAGAACAACATACTGGAAGCACTGCAAAGAAAAATCATGCGCCAAATGCTGAGCGTAAAGGGAAATACGAACACCCTAGCAGTAAGAGGAGATCTAGGCATTGCACCACTGCAGATAGACATTAAAGTCACTGTATTGAAGTACTTGCTACGACTGATCAACTCCGATCGAAGCACGATTATATATAAATCCTTTTCTGAGCAAATGCTCGATAACTCGCCAACATCTTGGCTAGGAAAAGCTAAATCCTTTCTGTCAGAAGTCAACATAGACCTTTCATTATTACTATCCAAAGATACTGCTAGTAAATGGAGTAAAAAAAATTAATCAATACAATCAAAGAAGAGCTAATTGATAAATATTCTGAAAAATTTAAAAACTTAATCACTAACAGCCTAAACAGATCCAATCAATTAAATTTTTATGCAAATATTTATGAAAATTTTGAATTTCAAAGTTACCTACTAATACCAAATGCCTCCGCTAGGCGTGCAATAACTAAACTACGAACTAGTGCACATAAACTCGGGGTTCAGACTGGTAGATACTTTGACATTCCATACCCAGAACGAACATGTAAATTTTGTGATGAAAACTATATTGACGATGAAGTGCACCTTCTGTTTCAATGCATTGATAATACCGATCTACGCGATCAATTTTTCAAAATAGCTGAAGAAGTATATACAAACTTCAGACAGATTGACACCAAAGAACAGTTAAAGGTTTTGTTTACCAAAGCATCATCCCAAATCACAAGAAGACTTGGGATATTTATCTCGAAGTCATTAAAAAAGCGACTTTCTGAAAGTCAAGTTGATGATATTATCTAGCCTGTAGTCATGTAAATAATTTAATTGAATATGTATAAATAAGACTACATCTTGCAAACCTGTCACACATCCTGTATTTATTTTGGATATATTGACAATAAATGAAACAAACAAACATCATCATCATCATCATCATCATCATTTCTCATCAGTGTCTATGTGTGTGTAATTATTTAACATTGTTACCTGGCCATGAGAAATTCAACTCCTTTGCATTGATATTATAAGTGTAGGCCTACAACAGAAAATTTAGCATTACGTAATCTTGAAAAATTTTCTTCCGAATTTTGTTTACTTCAGAATTATTTTCTCCAGTTAAATTTTAAATTTTCTTCTGAATTTTCTCTAACCTTCCGGAATCTAGGACTCCAACTTTTTTTCGGTATCTTTTTCTTACCGTCCATAGCAATCTACAAGATTTGTCATCAAATTATGCGTTAATAAAATATTTTTGTAATAATGACATTGCATGTATACAAATGTCCATCTATTAGAATTTATACATGTATAAAACGTTAGAGCACATAATTATCTATACCCAATCACGCTGCTGCTTGAATCAATAACAATATTTTTAAACGTGGGTTGTATTCAATGGAAATTGTCAAGTGAATCTCTTAAGATTGTTTACTGTGTTGACCACGTCTTACAGCTGTTTACTGTTTTATTACTAGATTGGGAATACACTTCACAGAATGTTCTTTCGAGTTTCAAACGATACGATTTTCTGCAACAAGAACCTAATCAATTATTTTCAGCATTTGTGGAAACATGCGAAAATACTCAAGAATTACATGTAGAAATATCACGTTTAAGAAACACTGGAAATGAAGTTCTAGAATTGCAACCATATATATTATGTGGTACAATGGCATTTGATTTAACAACATTTAAATATGTGTTGTCTGGTATTATACAAAAATGGATTATTTGCTGTACAAAAGGTTTACACAATGAAGTCAAGGTAACTCCTGCGGAAAACAGCTCATGAAAAGTTCATGAACGCTGTCCGTGGACGTTAAATGGTCCCAATTTTCATGAACTGTGCATGCACTTTTCATACCATCATTTCAGCTATCACAAAATTTACCTCTGTCTAACTTGAACTTGGTTGTTTTATCTAATCTAACAATGTTTTGCAATGGTAATAATATGTACTGTGATAGCACATTTATTTAAACAGGATAGACACTTCAGTGTAAAAATATTGTCATCAACGTGTTGCCTTGTATAAAATTAATACTAAATTAAATGAAAAATATATCTAAATATAAATTAAGTTAAACAAACAAAGGAACATTTATGAAGCATAATTAGTGAGTTGCATCAGCTTGAAGGATGGTTGAAATGTTCAAAACTGTTATCGATTACTAAGTTATTGTTATTAAATAAAGTTATGAAATCTATAATTAATATTTGATATCCTGCTAATGATAATTTTCGTCTTTTTCTAGAGTAATTTATTCAACGAAGTAAAACAAAGAAATGAATTTCGAGAACAGCTTCAAATTGATGTCAATGATTTAATGCAGTTGATCGAAGCAACTGTGGTGATTGATTCCATTGAAAATAGACATCATGAGATTGAATCAAGATATAGACCTATTGAAATTACTTATGAAACACTAAGGTATCAGCTGATGTGTAAATTAATGGAAATTGCACATTACTCCTGGCGTGAGGAATTACAGTAGGCCTATTTGCATGTTGAAATCAATCATGATACTCTGTGATTCATCTTGAAAAATTTCCAGAACTCACAAACATTTCATTCAATCTTTGTGAAAAACAGTTAAGGAGTTCTCAAACAGTTCCTGAACAGTTTATGAACAGTTCATGAAAGATGAATGGTCCCAATTTTCATGAACTGATCATGGACTGCCCGCAAAAGTTCATGAACTATGCATGATCACCTGAACTGTTTTTCGCAGTGGCTTTTCAACAAACTATCTCACAATCATTTTACAAACATTGAGTTGAAAAACCCTTGATGTTCAATACCTTATCAGGAAGATGATATCATGGAACTTATTTTGCATTAATGCTTCCATGATTCTCTTTGTTTCCACTGATCAATTACCACTTTTATCATCACAAATAATGGCACTTTGCTGATGGTGTTCTAGGAGATTACCCTTGGGGTTATGTAGATAAATGAATTAGATTTTTATGTATCCAATTAGGTCTTACGGTGTTCCATTCCCAAAGGAAGAACTTCTTGTAGTATCATCGTTGCGTGATGAATGGCAGAGTCTTGCAGATCTTACTCAAAAGGTAACGATTTGTATGATTAAAAGACTGAGACAATTGACCAGGATCTGAAACCCCCCGTGCAAAACAGTTCATGAGTTCATGAACAGTTCATGCAAATGTCCATGAAAATTAAGCCTTGTCTTGTTGATGAACTGTTCATGAACTCAACACATAAATTTGTCGCAGGGGAAGGACTGGGTCCAAGCTCCAAAGAAATCATCAGCTGAAATGTGTACTGTTTGTTCACAATTTTCTGTTAGATCCTATAATTAGGTTTTTATTTGAATAAATTATATTTTAAATAGCTTTTTAATTCCTGTTTTATTTTATTTGTACATTGATATGAATTGCCTTTCATTAATTATTAGTTGGTATGTGACACAAAATGTGAATTTTGGATAAAGCTTTACTGAGTACCTAGATCTAATATTTGCAAAGTTCCAAACATAAACTAAGTTTAAAAAAAAGTTTATCCATGGACTAGGGTACTCATAAGATATAATTGCATGGCAATCCATTTGATTTAGTTCATGATTGTTAAATGGCCAATTTTAATTAAGAAACTTTTTCATAATCATGATTATTTTAAACAGTTTATGAATTTTGATGAAAATTCACGAACAAAAAGTCGAAATAAGCCCATTTAAAGCTCATGAAACCATCAGCTGTTTTTTGCAAAGGCAATGGAACACAGTGTTGGGAAAGGCGGTTTTCAGTTACAGGAGAATATTATGCTGCTCAAAACGGAAGAACTAAATGAAATGTATTTTTAATTTCTAGAAAAGGGATGACCTGCTTATATCCAGAAGACTTTATTTTGAACAAGAAATCGACAAAGAGATAAAGGTTGGTGGTACATCTTCCTTCCATCTCGTGTTTATCTGTGTTATTTCCACATCCATGTATTTATGAAAACTAAGATAGTGCAACTCAAATTTGCATTTTCAAGAGGCTTCAAGAGATGATAATATGATATTACATTTGCTTAAATAATCCAACTAAACTGCAATTTAAACATCAGATTCAACCATTAAATAATTCAAATGTAAAACAATTTCTTTGGCCATTATTAATAACATCCTCAAAACTCTTGAATATTATTAGTTTGTAGAACATAATTTGTAAGTTTGTATTACTGAAATGAGGCTACTTAATTATTTCCTGAGTATTAATATTCTAGTGTAGACATGATTTGTTTTCTTTGATTATTTTTGACCGCTATGAATTTAATTATTAGACTTGTATTGCACATCATTTAAATATTTCTTTGTTTTATAATAGTCATTTCAACTTGGTTCCTCTCAACTCTGTCAGTCATTCTTGGAAGAGGTCGAACAATTGTCAAGTTGTTCATCAGAGACTAATTATCAAAGATTATTGTGGTTTGAAAATAGATTTGAGGAATTGACTGAATTCAAACAAGCACTAGAAAAATCCAAGATGATATTTGGTGAAATTCCTCAGTCATACAAAGAATTAACAACCATAGGCAAGGTATGTTTTTATTATGATTGAATTGGCATACTATTCCTAATTCCTATTTCGAATATAATATTTGGTCAACGAGTGTAATCAAAGCTAAACCCCCTAAAAAAGGTCATTATTTCAAGAACATCAAATCGCCCAATGTTCATGAACTTTTAATGGACAGGTTATGAAGTGTTCATAAAAATTTGGGCAATTCCACTCATGTTGGTTCACAACTGTGTTCATTAATTGTTCATGAACCCATAAGAAATTGTTCCTGAACTCATTCATGTTTTCACAGGGTTGTGATATACATACAATAAATATTATCGTTATTATGAAAGTTGTGATTCTACTTTTACCCCTGTGTGAAATATTCAATTAATGATTTTGAGATTCTAATTTCATAATCTTTTCAAAATAGATTTTAAAATGGTTGTTGACAATCTATGACATTCACAAACGCTATTCAAATTTGAACACAAGGTATTTAAACATCTTCAGAACCTCATCAATTATCATCATTATTTATTGATCTAGGGGACATTTGAGTTCAACAAATATCTAAACAAATACAAAATGAATACTAGGCCTACATATGCAATAGAAGATGATATAACGATGATAGATTAATAGCTAAATAATTTCACCTGCAAACTTTTTAATCAGAAGACACCATTGGGAAAAACTGTTCAAGAGTCCATGAACAGTTGTGAACGTTAAGTTGCACCATTTTTAATAACGTTTTTCATTATATTTTTATGAACAAGCTAACACCTTTTCGCCATTTAACGTTCATGAACAGTTCATGAACTCATGGACCGTAAATATTATGTAACACTTTCTAGAGCCCAACTATCTCAATTTGGTTTGATCTTTATGATGCAGTGATGTATGCTGTATAATGCTATCAATGTTTTTGCAGGTTTATCGAAGAAACGTGGGGGACTGTAGATTTGAACTTTTATGAATTGGAAGTAAGAGTTACTCTTGGTTTATTTATCTTTAACATTAATGTTTTTTTAATATTATGTATATGATAAGATATATAATATATTTACATTTAAAATATTGGCAGGCGAATAGTTTGGATGTGCTCATAATCAGGTTTCAGATAGTTTCTACCTGCCATCAATTTTCAGAAAATCCGATCCGATTCAATACCTTAAGTCCCCATGTGAATACATTGTTAACTATTTTTTCCACAGTTTCAGCATATATTTGCTGTTTGTGAAAGAAATGCCACCGAAAACAATAAATCAGCATTACTTTCAACAATGTTATCGGATGTTGAAACTCAACTGCGTCTGATACCTCTGATGAAAATGCTTAAACAAAAGGTATTGTAATTAATGTCATTGTTACTACCTGCTGCAACTTTCCCTCCCTCTCTTAAACATTCATTTGACAACATATAGCTGACCAATCTCAGTCTCTGGATATATCATCGATTGTTCCACTTCATAAACAAACAAGTTTCCTTAATTTCCTACATCATGTCTTCACACGACTTGGGATTCTGGTCACTAGCTACCCGTCTCTTTTTTTGGATATCATCTTAGGGTTGCTTGGTTTGAGTCAAATGTTTATTAAAGTGCACAAACCTGTTAAACCAAGAGCCATCTATTTGCAAGAGCTGACTGACACTCAATCATGTACCACTGTCAGCTCCAATTGGACAGATGCCAGTCACATGATATTATCGACTCAAATTTTCATTCCGTCAAACCCAGGCTCACGAAATTTGAACAAAGCACGCACAAATAATATCATGAATTCTATAAAAAAAAATTTCAAAAGCAAAACCTTTGTTACATGGAACAGAAATGGCGATATTTCTAGCCGCCAGAGCTGTGTGTCCCAACTCTTATAAATAGATGTCTCTAATTAAACCTGTTTTTGATCAAACAACATCAACTGTTGCCTATCTTGTTGTTTTAATATTTAATAACCTATGTCCTTGAGTTAGCTCTTCCCCTGCGAAAAAATGTGTTGAGTTCATCAACTTTCATGAACGAGTTATAAACCGTTCATGAACCTGTTATGCGCCATTAATGAATATTTCATAAACCGTTTATGAACAGTTCTTGATTAGTTTGCAAATATTTCGTAAACTAGATTGTGAACGTTTATCAACAATTCATAAAAATTGGACCATTCAATGTTCCTGAACTTTTTTTCGCAAGGGTTGGATACTGAAAGCAAGCACAATGATGGTTTGGCCCTTACACTATGTGTATTTATGAATGTATGATATTTACTTGTTAGGAAGTGAAACCAAGACATTGGAATAGCTTAACTGACTCATCCAATCTAGATGATGACATACTGACAGAAGATCTATTAAAAGATTTAAAGGTTAAAAATGTTATTGATCTGAACCTAACAATGTGAGTAAATATTTCATCACATTTCATGAACATATTTCAAAGGGTTCTATAGACACTCATTTAGCTCCTTGCCAAACAAGTAGTTCTTGTGAAATCACTTGAAAAGGCTTGACTGATTCCCTCTTTTTTTTCTAGGCATGCATCTCGTTTACAACATGTCGTTGGTGATGCTAAAGAGGAACATTTGACTGAAAAAGAAATCAAACTTGTTTCTATGAAATGGAATAAAATGGTACTTGAATTATAAATCAAAATTCCCAACATTATTTTTATTTCATTTCTCCAACCCTGCTCTTATCCAAATTTACTTATAGACTTTACAAAATAAGTTAGTTTGAAGATAAGCGGGAATGTCACTTACCCAAATTGTTTTAAAGCACTGGCTACGTTGTACTGTTGATCCTACATTATTGAGCTTATGCTTATTTATGACCCTAAATAACAATATTTACATATTCTAACTGGCTTGTTTTTACAAGCTCATTTTATGAAGTTTTATTCTCTAAGGACTATAATAGTATCTGCTTAGAATGTGGTTTTCTTGTCAAAAACCTAAAGGATAACATAGGCACTTATCTTTAAAAAAAAATAATTTTTCCTTCCCAATGTAATGTTACTATTAAATTATTAAATTATTATTAAGTTATTTACTATTCTACAATTTGGAAATAAATGTATTCAAATGCCACAGTGATGGTATGGCAACGAGTGTTTGTTAGATGTTTATCTCTACTATAAATTGTATCTTTGTTCTTCTGAGAATACAATCAGAATCTCATTTTTTTCAGGAGGTTCCAATGGTTGTTGTTGGCGATGAATTTAACATTGTTGATAGAGAAAGAATGACATCATTGAGAGTCGAATGTCGAATGGCATCAGATGAACTTTGTGCAATGTTACAATCGCAACATGCCAAACCATGCCTTGAAGTCATTTCTAATCTTGAATTACAACTGAGGAATTGTGATATGGCCTTTGAAAAGGTAACCGTTGCTCTAATAAATAATAAAAATAATTAATAAATAAATAATGAATATATATCATTAATAAAAAAAAGAAAATTAAAAGGTGTTTTATTTAGATTTTATCATTGTGCAGAAAACATAAAATATAAACTAAATAAAATATAAACTTAAAATATTCTTCTATTCTTCTGTTACGGCTGTGATATCTTAAGTTAATACCTTTGCGTAACAATCGTATACACAAAAATAATCGTAATGGCATCAATGCCATTCAATTGTATACCATTAAGTTTTGAACAAGAAAGAAATTTTTTTTCAAAGGTTTTCTGAATAGATGATGTTGATGATTAAATTATGTTGATAATGAACGATTCGATCCAGCCTTCACGATTCATCTTTATTTCTTGAAATTACAGTATGCCTCCACAGATGTTAAATTCCTGGTTAGTGTTTTTATCTTTGAAATGCTGATCATTTACTCATTTTAGGTATTGACAATGCAAGAAATTTGGTCTGCATTGAACAATATAATGTCTGATAAATCAATTTCCGAGGTATTGTAGGATTTTCTCAGCGTCGTGATCCAGATTATTAATTTACCATGCTAAAAATTTGCTTGAAACACCCGTAGAACCAAACTCTATGCTTCTAGTATGCTAGTAAGCTAGTAATACCAATATTTAGATTTACTTGATGGCTTTGCGTGATTATTTGAATGATGTGTAATTTGCTGGCTTTACCAGGCCTGCAAAAAACAGTTCATGAACATCAAATGGGCCAATTTTCATGAACTTTCATGAATAGTTTTTTTCAACTAGTTCATGAACTGTTCATGAACTAATGTCTCGGATCATCAATGAATAACGCACAATGACCGCATAACAAATGTTCTTTTCATTTACACAAGTACATCACCACCAGTTGTATCAATTCTGTCTTTCCGGGCAAGCAAATATCCGGTATTTAGAACAAATAAGGAATCAGGAACAGTATTAGAAAGCCAGGTTTCTAATGCCTCGGAGTTCGTGAACTCAACACATTTTCGCAGGGGTATCTTATATGTTCGCTAGTACATATATTATGTGTTATCATTTGTATTTCTGTTATACATAGGAATACTTTAAAGCTGCCAGCTGTTTTGCAAAAGTGGAGGCAGAGTTTTTCAATGTAATGTCTGATTTGAAGAATAAAAAATATTTGCTCAAGGTAATTTTAATCCTGAGACATCTTTGATTGATTGCAATCTAATTACAATTTAATATTTTTGCCGGGCAACACATATTCTATGTTATTACCTGTAAGGTAACCCAACTAGAGGTCTCCCTTGTGAAAAACAGTTCAGGAGTTCATGAACCCTCATAGACAGTTCATGAACAATTCA
Organism: Haliclystus octoradiatus; assembly: GCA_916610825.1. NCBI lineage: Eukaryota > Metazoa > Cnidaria > Staurozoa > Stauromedusae > Haliclystidae > Haliclystus > Haliclystus octoradiatus. Next base: position 1,048,912 of record OU744451.1, read on the forward strand.
TGAATGTCGGTTCATGAGAATTTGGGGCCATTTAACATTATTGAACTGTTCTTGAACTGTTCTTGAACTCCTGACCTGTGTTTTCAAACATTTTCAATCTGAATCTGATCCGAATGTGTTTAAATCCAAAAAAGAATCAAATCAAAATCAACCATTCGGATTCTGTGTTGATAATCCGATCTGATCAGACAGAATCCGGATCCAAATAATTTACAATGTTCTACTAATCATATAATGATCATATAATGATATCAAAATCAATGAAATAATTAGAAAATGTTCATCAGAAATAGCTCAAGCATATATTGATATCAAGGATATTAAATTCGAATTAAATCGATCCTGAAAAAACTGGATCAGACTTGATTCAGATCAGATTTGGGTCAGATTCACAGTATATCTAGAGGTGCGCTTTCTATACATATGCTCACTATGTATAGATGGGGATTATACACACAAAATATTGATAGAAATTGTGTTGTTTGTATAGTATATTGTCTATAACCTGAAAAAGACATTTGCGTCTTGATATTATAAAATAATAATGTTATTGTTATATTTGTAAATCTTTAGTTGAATTTGTAAAGTGACATTCCTACTGGCTCACCAATTGTTTGCAGTTCTCTGAAAGTTTGAAAAAGATTGATACCAAATTCCACTTGAAAATAAAACATCTTGTCTATACCTTTTTTGAATTTTCCTTACTGAACTATAATTTGAAAAGTTCAGCTAATTTCAACATTATTTGCATGGTTTTAAAAACAAATTAATTCACTCACAATTAATATGTTGTAGATTCTCATTTTCTTGAAATTTGTTGAGATTGCCGATTGGATTTGGAAGTCTTCCGATGTGCCCCCATTTCTTTTTATTGCATGATTGATATCATCAAACTGATTGGCTGACTTCTCGAATCAAAATCATGCGATCCAAACTACTGCTTTTGAAAGTCTTGTGCAGTGTCTGAGAAATAGCTTTGTTCGTTCGGCTACTCAGACTTTACACTTTCCTTAACAAACTCTTTAGTCTGTGCTCAGGCTACCAGTAGATGAGATTTGACTGTAATTTCATTAATTTTGATCATTTATTCCTTTGTAGATTGTTGAGAACATCTCCAATTTTGAAATGTTGATTACGAACACCGTCGCCGTAAGCAACCAGTGTGTTGGATGCATCGCATTACTCGCTGATCACATTGCCAGAGTAAAACAGGTAATGTGTATACGTTTTTCAAAAGAAGAATTGCTGAAATCAGACATTATGGAATCAATTCAAAATGGAAATGATTCTTTGTGAGAGTTTGCGTTATCAATGTTATAGAAAAATGCTGTCTACAAAGAATCATTCTTATGAAAAGCTACTTTATGAAAATTTCAGTTCCATTTCAAATATTTGGTTCATATTTTTAAAATGCTTGGAATGTCTAATTACAGTTTAAAGGCCTTTGAAAATTAAATTAAATTTTCAAACTTGATAAGCTGTATAACTTGTGCATCAGAAGCATTCGAAATTGCGCTAATACACCGCTCCTCCCTAAATGCATGATAGCATTTCAAATTATAAATTCCTCAATGAAAAACAGTTCAGGAGGTCATGAACAGTTCATGAACAGTTCGTGAACGTCAAATGGCTCTAATTTTCCTGAACTGTTCATGAACAGTTCATGAACCCTCACAGACAGTTTATGAACAGTTCATGAGAATTTGGGGCCATTTAACGTTCATGAACTGTTTTCACAGGGGTTGTATCTTAAATACTTTCCACTCGAAGGCGAGTTGCTTCATTCTTCAGGATTTCACGATCGGTTCGCAAACCTTATCACCACCCAAATCAATCAAAAGCAGTCACATATGGCTAGGTGTTAATATTTCAAAATGAAGTGTTCATGAGCTACGTTTACATAAGTATATCAAATATCACATCAATGCCTACATTTGACATTGACAGAAACAGCCATGTGCGACTGTTGCCATAACATGATATGATGCAGTAATGGGCCTCAATTGAATATATCAAGATTAACAAACCAGGCACTATTAATGACTAACAATGTACGATGACCTCTTAAATGTAGCAATCCATTAAACTGTATATCTGTGACATGATCCTGTTACATTTACATCTATTTTAAATTGCTATCATAGTTTGAATCTCATTTGAATTATCAACCTCCGCATTGGTTAATATTGTATAGTGTATACCCGTTTAAGTGCAATTCGGATGAGTGAAATTCCAGCTTATATTGTATTGCTAAAAGGACCACATTTTTCAATGTTATAAAATCAAGTAAATACTGGGGTTACACTGGGGTTACACTGGGGTTACACTAAGGTTACACTGGGGTTACACTGGGGTTACACTGGGGTTACACTGGGGTTACACTGATGTTACACTGGGGTTACACTGGGGTTACACTGGGGTTACACTGATGTTACACTGGGGTTACACTGGGGTTACACTGGGGTTACACTGGGGTTACACTGATGTTACACTGGGGTTACACTGGGGTTACACTGGGGTTACACTGGGGTTATGTGGACGCACCGAACTCAATTGATTCATTCATTCAAATTAAATCTCATGATAGTGTGCTTCGTATAACACCATTCGGTTCATCAAAATTCCTCAAAAATCATTTTGTGCGTCGAGCTAGCTCCGCATGTCAAATCATAAATTATTTTAAAGGATGTTTCCATGACAATGCGATGGAAAGAACATCGCTTTTGGGAAGTTGTTTTGGTGACTTGTTTATATGATTGAATGATGGCTGACAGGGAAGCTGATGTTTTCCAAACTCATGATTTAAAACATTTAAAAACGTTTTATTTTAGTCAATCAAAATGCATCAGCACTGCTCTTAGTACATAATACCTTGTTACAACAAAAACTGTTTCCCGTAAAAATACTTGCAAACCTTCGAGGTTAGTGCTTCATACAAGTTTCAAACTCTTGATAGGCAAAATAGAACAGAAAAATTTCTGACAATGAAAAATAATGCAAACAAAACACTCCGGTTTCAAACCATGCGGTATAATTCCAAGAAAAGTACTTCCTATCACATGACATTTGGACAGTTTTTAAAAATCTTTGACATTTGGTTTGTCTGTATAACCCAAATGCGAATTTAATGCTATTCAGTGTCGCACCTAATTCAAATTGAGTTTGGTGCGTCCATATAGCCCCAGCCTTATTATTTCAAATTCTGTTTTGAAAATTTTTTGACTATTTTTCAGGATTTACCTAAACTGAACTTTGTGTCTGACTTGGATGTGTTGAAACTCTGTTCTTTTGTTACTATAAATGAATTAAATGGCTATATAAGGTAAATGGCAATCAATCTCTTTAGAGACATTTTTAGAAATGATTTGTTTTTGTAATACTGAATAACAATGAATTTAGATGGATTTTAAAAGAAGTATTAAATGTTTACCAAATATAGTCATATCACCTAAAGCTTAAGGAGAGGATGTTAGTCATGAGCCTCTAGTTTATCAATCTTGTGTTATGCTATCTTGCTTGATATACTTATTTTGATAATTTCTTTCAATTATTTTGATGCATGTTTTTCATTTCTCAAATACATTAATAAATGATACAATTAATAAAAGTTGAATCAATTCTAAGGACATTTTGTTAACAGATTACTTTATCCAGAAATCGATGGTGTTATACTTGAAACCAATAATATCCTAACAGAGAATGTAATTTGTGGAATTCAAAGTGTTTCTGGTGAAGTTATCAAGCTGGAAACAGATGTATGTATACAGTTTTTTTTAATCCAAAACTTAGATATTAAATCGGAGATTACTCCCTTCAAAAACAGTTCAGGAGTTCATGAACAGTTCATGAATGTTAAATAGCCCTAAATTTTCATAAAATGTTTCATGAACTGTCTGTGAGGGTTCATGAACTGTTCATGAACTCCTGAACTGTTTTTCGCATGGGTTGTTTCTGAGTTTTAATATCAATGAATTGAACATAACTTTATTCTATGGATTTCATCTCAATTTAATTGAAGACAATCATTCAAGTTGTTGAGATTCTTTTATGAAATGTAATTTAATCTTCTGATACCTTTATTGGTTGCAAAACATCAATCGATAGCTCAATGCAGGGATGCGGAGAAGTGTAGCAATTGATTCAAAGATTAGATGTTGTCTCTGTCACGGAAACAACAAATCGTCTTTCAGACTCTATCCTTTATTTTAATTTTTTATATCTTTTAACATCTTCATGCTTTTGAAATCCATTTAGCTGCTGGTTTCATGTGATAAAGGTTATTTAACATTGAAAACGTTGCAAGACAATCTCAGGAAAACGCTAAAAGTTCAATTAAAGGATTTTATTAAAGACTACAATGATAATATTCAATTCTCCATTTTAATGTTAAAGGTTTGTTAAAAGTTGTGCTTTATAATACAGACAAGACTTGTGTAATGTTTGCAGAGAATCAGCCCATGTACGTTGTTGTTGTTGGCTTATTTGTCATATATGTCAGAACAGTCCAGGCGAAAAACAGTAAAGGAGTTCACAAACAGTTCATGAACGTTAAATAGCCCCGTTTTTCATGAACTGTTAATGAACAAGTCATGAAAATTGGAGCCAATTAACGTCCATGAACTGTTTTTCGCAGAGTTGTTCATCAATGTTATATGGCTTATTCAATACAATCATTGACATTTTTTGTAGGGGATTGGGAGAGGGCGTACAATTGTATATTTAGACATCCAGGATGCCTTGAATCAATTAAGTAAAAACATTTGTTTTTTTGACATCTGCTTTTGAACAAAAATTGACATTGATAGAAAAGGTGGGGAGTCACATAAAAATATTAATCCCAGTGATGCAGTTGCCATCCTTTGCAGAAAGGATTCGGGCTTTAAATGGCAGTCATCTTTTCTGAAGTTGAATAATTATGAATTTTTTATTTTGTGTTTTAGTACTCATCCCAGATATGTTACACTGCTGTTTTCATTGTCTGGACGAGATCTGTTGAAACGGTATGTCAATGATATTGTTATATACAAACTATGGAGAAACAGTTCAGATGGTGATACAATGATTGATTGAGTATTATGATAGATAATATGATCAATCATGCATACTGCTTTGTTCACGTGGGATTGTTCAATAAACAGTAAGAAAATATGCTGACGCTAATTTGACTGCTTCAAATCCACAACTCAACATGGAAATTAGTTTGAAGTTGAAGAAGCTGGACATTTTCTCATCAATTTATGAATTATTTTTAGCTATAAATAGTGTCAACGAATTTGCTTTTCAAGTCATGGTTGCCTTTAATTGTCTTTCATTTGCCTTCAATTGTCTGGCTGTTCCCCTGCAAAAACAGTTCAGGAGTTCATGAACATCAAATGGCCCCAAATTTTCATGCTGTTCATGAACTGTTCATGAACTGTCTGTGAGGGTTCATGAACTCCTGAACTATTTTTTGCAGGGGTTTATTCATAATGTGACGGTAAATACACTATCTGGTATGTTTCATCCCATCCCCTCTGACATAATACCAACATCTCTCTTGGTTGTATGATAAGTTGTTGTATTGATAGTTGATCGATGATGAAGATAAGCATCTCTCTTGCAATATTGACAATTTCTGGCAATTGAATCTGAAGTTACTTGCAAATAAATTAAATTATAACTGTTTTATCACTACATTTACTTGACTTTTCTGTTTCTATAAAGGCAATTCATGAGTTATCCTCTGACAAAAAGGCCATCATCAAAGTATCACGTCGCTTTTCAACATTTCTTAACACATTAATAAATCTTATTCATCCATTATTGCAAGAAGATGAAACCAGAAATGGATATATGTTGATGAAATATCAGCAGGTCTTATCGGTACGTTGACAGTGTTTCTAACTCATACATTTTCATAGCTATCATATTTTTCATTTCATAGTAACATTTTTTATTGCAATTATCACAGAGTAGCATCTCATTCCCTGCGAAAAACAGTTAAGGAGTTCATGAACAGTTCATGAACGTTAAATGGCCCCAATTTTCATGAACTTTTCATGAACAGTTCACGGACACTTGCGGGCAGTTCATGAACATTTAGGGCCATTTAACGTTCATGAACTGTTCATAAACTCCTGAATTCATGAACTGTTTTCTGCTTAAGGAGTCACGCGCATGTCTACGTTGCATTTGTTGTTCGTACAGTTCCTGAAACCATGCTGATTGCTGAAACTTGAATTTTGAAACCATTGATTGAAGTTGATCGTTAAATTATGCTAAGGCTTATTCAAAATTAAGCTTCTGGTGACCGCCAGTCAATATTGCCCTTTTGAAGGTTCCAAGCCAATGATGATTATGATGACCCTCTTTTAGATATTGGCAATTTAATATTTAATATTTTTATATTTGTTTTAGCTCATAATTGACCTCAGGGATGTTACAGAGAAACTATCACATAAACGAGTCAAGGGATGCTCTGATCTGGATTGGCAGCGTCAATTGCGTTGTTATTTAAATCAATCTGATGGTTAGTCTGATTACAATTTCATATTCAAACCACAATTAGCTTTATGACATTATGAACCCTAGAGAAGAGCTCTAGGACAAAATCATATATTTCCAATGAAGTAGATTTGAAAGAGAATTTTCTACAAAACTATTATTAATTAGGCGATCAAATTTGTCAGTGTAAAATAATAGCTTTCATGCTTTTAGATTATATTCATTGAACTCTTATTTATTAATGTTGAGTTCAGATTTCGCTTCTAACATCTCTACCTAGCAGTCTGAACAAATGTCAATGATATTGACTTACACTGTTGAGATCTGAAAACATCAAAATTAAGCGAACTGCCACTAATCAATGATGTACTTCTTCAAGCAATAAATAAATTGTGGATTGAAATGTCATGCTGGTATTGTCTTTGTAACAACTCCTGGACTACCAAATTAATTAGTTCATGAAAGTGAAATTGCCCAAAAGTTCATGAGTTGTTCACAAACAGTTCATGAAAGATTCACAGGAGCATTGTGCAATTGCTCATTCATGATTGCCCAACTTTTCACAAACTGTTCATGATAAACTAAATAATTTCACGTTCATAAGGTCATGAATTTTTTTACTTAGGAGAATCTATAAATGAGAAATATTTTATCTACCCTCTGTGGAAAAACTCCATGAGTTCATGAACATTTTTTTGTAGGTTCATCAACTTCTGGGTAATTTCATGTTCATGAACTTCCCCTGCTTAAAAAGGTTCATGAACAGTTCATGAAAATGTGGGATCATTTAGCATTCATGAACTGTTAATGAAATCCTGAACTTATTTTTACATGGGTCATTTTTTCTTTACCGTCACTCAAAAAAACATTCTTGTGTGATAAATGGCATTGCGCGTAATTACCATATTTAATTTTTAGTCCTTCCCTGCGAAAACAATTTAGGAGTTCATGAACAGTCCATGAACGTTAAATGGCTCCAATTTTCCTGAACTGTTCATGAACTGTTCATTAACTCCTGAACTGTTGAACAGGGGTTGAATTTCTGTCTGCCCTCTTCATGGTTCAGCAACAATTTATATCTTTCAAGGACCAATTTGTCAATCAGCATATTTCCAATGGCAATCCACGTCTGTTTGATGGTTGTTTTTTATTTTAATAGATTCAAACAATGAAATAGAGGTGACAGTCAGAATGCTTGATGCGTACGTAATATATGGCTTTGATTTTGTTGATATAATTCAATCCCCCGTTTCAATGAACGAAAAAGTATCATCCTGTTTGATTAAGGTATGTAATCTACATATAGGCTTTTAAATATTGTAATATGGATTTCTTCTCCAATTCAAATACCAACAAATATTTTAATTAAACAATATTACCTACCTGGAATCACTCCGGACACCAAAATGATGAAAATATCATGACTGTGTGGTGAAAACACTATGAAAATGGAAAAGTAAATTCTATAATTTTTTGCCACGAAAAACGAAAAATATGAAAATCATATCTACGATGTTAAAATGTGAAAATTCCATGAAAACATCATGAAAGTTCATACTTTTGTATGGTTTTGGTGTCTGTAAGTGAGTTCAGTCCTTCAGTTTAGAAATCAGCATTTCAAAAATGCTGATTTCTGATTCTAAACGAACAAACCTGCTATCAAAGTACACTGTGTCATCTAGTGGCCTTGGTTGTCGATGTACAGAATGATCCATACCCTACAACTGTTGACATGAAAGTCATGTCTTTCCAACTGCAATCAATATAACAATTTTGATGTTTAGATTAAGTCTCTGCTGTCTTGATTTTAATGAGATTTATAACAAAATTTAATGGAAGGTACCAGATCCTTACATTATATATTATAATTATTATTAATTTATGACAATTTTATAATGTTTTAAGGATATTCATGAGAATTTCAACACTCTGATTGAAGGTCCTTTTTTATCTGGAAAAGCAACACTCATAAAGGTATTTAAAATAGTTTTCTTTGACATCTGTTTTAATTACTTCTATTTACAACAGGTATGATCGGCAATTTTTGACGATTAGGAAATATTTTTGTTTACTTGTAGCTTTGGACAAACAAAATAGTATGTTCATGATCAAACAAAATGTTTTGTTTGTTTTTATCATCTATCAGTAAAATATATCCATGAGTTCATGAACAGTGACAGACACTCATGAAACTTTTGGGCAAATTCACGCTTATGAACCTATGGACTTTTTCACAGGCATAAATGTATATTAAGGGATTGTGTGTTTGTTTTTCAGAATCTATCCTATTTGTGTGGCAAACAGCTCACTATTCTAGATGTTAAAAGTCAATTCACAGTAAAACGCTTTAAATATTGTATGGATGGGATAGTAAAGGTATGTAGATGACTTTATATTTATATGAATTCCCTGTTGAAACCACAAATCATATATTTGTGTGTAAAGATTAAAATTTTACCAGAAATTAGTATCAGCTTTTTACACTATCAGCACCAAAACCATGATAGTATGTCAGTGTCATCAAAGTGCTGTGAAACACCATGAAAATGTAAAAAGTGAAAACCACAAATTTTTGTAAGCCATCCGAAAGTTTTAAAACATCCATATTCACAATATTAAAATGTGAAAATTTCATGAAAATGCCATCATGAAAACACCATGAAACATTCACGCTTTTTCCATGGGTTTGGTGTCAGTAGTTATAGTATCATGTCTGTTTTTGAAAATTACAAATCGAATATTAACACTTAAGTAGATTTTTTTGAGTTGCATACAAATACATGCTTATATTGGGTAATGAATCATTTGGCTTGATTCAAAATGAAGACATGAAGAAATCTTGGAAGATATCCGTTCAAAGCCGTAATTTAATTAACTAAATATTCCATTTCATTTTTTGCTGTAAACGCAGAAAATGAAAAGTGAGCGCACATGATGATTTTTTTTATAAAATTAGGTACAGTTAATTTAGTCCAAAGCAGGTGTAGCCATATCTCAAAAATATTCAAAAAAACATCACTGAGCACGCAAGTGTCGTATAGTTGTCATATACTTTCAAGGAAAGAAATCATAATAATAATAATAATAATAATAATAATAATAATATATACATTTATATAGCGCTTATATCAAAAAGCTCTAAGCGCTTTACAAATTTAAATAAAATGAAACTATAAGGAACTGAGAAAGTAAAACAGTATCTAAGACATCTAAGCCATCTAAAAAAGTAAAAGCTAAATTAACTATTCAATTGTACAATATATATTGTTAGCAGTATTCATTAAACGCTTTCTGGAATAAATAAGTTTTTAACATGCGTTTAAAATCTGATGTTGAAATACAAGATCTCAAATCATCAGACATATTATTCCATAATAACGGTGCTGCCTCAGAAAAGGCACGGTCTCCATAAGTCTTCATAACTCAAATACAATCAATTGATACACTGTTGTTTATTTATTTGTAATTTGATGTTCTTCTAGGATGGATCTTGGTGCCTAATGAAGCATATTGATGCATTGACTGGTAATCAGTTGTCACACTTTTTAAACATTTTAAGCAATGTAAGTTCATATCTTCTAATGATCTATTTTTATGGTCTGTGAATTTCTCACGAGTAAAGTAATACCCTTCCCATCAAATGCTATAATCTGCATCTGTTCACCATTCGTGTTCATATTTTATGGTAATAAAAAACTATTTATCAAGATCGTCAAAACTGAAATAAAAATACAACGATAAAATACAGCAAATAACTCAACAATTCCCTCTAGGAGCCTAAACTGTCAATACAGACAGATATAGTAACAATAATGAGAGTCGATAGAAACAGATAGGTCACACAAAAAGGTCATTTTACCGATAGGGGGAAATTCCTTCTTTGTAAACAATCGATGACCACTCCTCGACACACACTGGCTTAAATTTATTGAGTCATCGACATTGAAAATTTTTACAGTGATCTTCTGGCTTGTGTCATGTCTTGTGGCTTCTTGTGTCCATACGATGTCTATTGTAGACATAACCTTCTTTGTGGGAAATGTTTATGTTCAGTTACATGAATTCCTTCTTATGGTTAAATCAGTACCTCAAATATGTTAAAAATAAATCCGATGAAGTACGTACATACAGTGCTTTGATTATACTAATAGAGAGATTAGAAACTTATTATGGTTCCTGTGTAAATGTAAACCATAATACAGTAAATGTAAATGTTCACGAAAATGTAAACAAGTGAAAGCGATAAATTTGAAGTCATAAAAAGTTTGAAAACCATAAAGACATCCATATTCACAATATAGAAATACGAAAATGCCATGAAAGTGCCATGAAATTTCATGCCTATTCATGGTTTTTGAGTCAGTAGGGAATGCAGGTTATCCTGAGCACAAATTCTCTGTAAATAGACAATGCAATAGAAAATAGCTGTTCGAACAGGTTATTGATGCATAACCACTGTGAATAGGTACCCTTGCGAAAAACAGTTCAGGAGTTCAAGAACAGTTCATGAACAGTAAATGGCCCCAAATTCATGAACTGTTCATGAACTGTTCATGAACTATTCATGAATTGCCTGTGAGGGTTTTAATGAGAATTGGGGCTATTTAACGTTCATGAACTGTTTTCGCAGGGGTGTTCATGAATTGCCTGTAAGGGTTTTGATAAGAATTTGGGCCATTTAATGTCCATGAACTGTTTATGAACAGCTGGACTGTTTATTGCAGGGATAGTTGTTGTATGGATGTGAGTATTGATTGTTATACTGTGTCACATCATGTTATGATGTCAAATTATTTATATTTGTCCTTCTAGAACACTTCTGAAACTGCAGCCTTTCGTATGTTTGGAACATCAAATTTCTCAAAGTGTTCTGAATATGATGAATTGATAAGTTTCAAATTTAAGAAAATCTCAATAAATTTACCAGATATAAACGAATCAATCCAACGCAAGCTAACTATACATTGTTTTAAATCATCAAAGCTGATTGCTGAGAAAGCTGCAACGGTTGTTCAAATACTTAAATCCCAGATGTGAGTCTATTTTCGAATTATTATCCTTTATTTAATTCACGAGATAAATTATTGCTGATAAAAAAACCAAGCCTATTCGCAAGTTACAATGGACGTGTTGAACCGATCAAACAATAGAATCACAGCAAGACAGCTTTTACAAGGGCAGTAATTTTACGGTCAAACCCTTCTTAGCTCAAATGCATATAGAATGGTCATAGAGACGGGAAAAAGATTACAAAATTGCGATATGATGTCTGAATTTTTATATATCACGATTCCATTCTCAAAATACAAATTGGACTTTCAGCAAAGTCTTAAATGAGATTAGAATGTGCTATATTTAGCAAAGTTTTGTACTAGAAGTGTTTGGTGCTTAGAAGACTTCCAGCTGTGTGTTGATAGTGGTTGCGTGACTGCACCTTGCGAATTAATACTCACTTATTAGTTAATCTCATTGAAATATTTCTTAGTGTGTGCATTCTGCGTCAAATCGTAATTTATAAATATATGCCTCTCTTTGACGTTATTTTTTAATAATTGCAAGGGCCTGCAGGGTGATTTGATACACACAAATGTAAATTAATTTAAAATTGAGCGATAAATCGTATGATTGCCTTTTAATAAAATATACATGAAAAATTCCAAAGGAGATTTGAATGTGCCAAACAAGTTGGATTCAGGATTCATCATCAAAGCAATAAATTATTTATTCCTGAACTCAATTACGCTATTTTATAACTATTCAAATAATATTTAAAAATTTAACATAAATATAAGACCTTGACTTTTTCAATCTTTTCTTGTTTCTAACTAAAACATTTTTAATTTTGTCAGTCATGCTGTAATCAGAATTATCTGTGACAGACAAGTTCTGCATTCCCACTGCTTTTCTAAATTCCATTGCTATTGTTTCATATTTTAGTTCTATTTCTCTCGTTACCCAATCAACTTTAGATTTCAAATTTTGCATCAATTTTCGCGTTTTGCACCGTTTTTCACTTTTTTGCACGGTTTTAGAAATTAATTCGCTTGTATTTTAGCCAATCAGAATTGAGTAGTTTTTCATGTATACTGTATTTCATGTAGTACATCCAGTTGATATTATCTATCACAACATCATTTAACATTTTACATATCATTAATGCAATGAAGAGGTTGATATTAGCTATCACAACATCATTTAACATTTTACATATCATTAATGCAATGAAGAGGTTGATATTAGCTATCACAACATCATTTAACATTTTACATATCATTAATGCAATGAAGAGGTTGATATTAGCTATCACAACATCATTTAACATTTTACATATCATTAATGCAATGAAGAGGTTGATATTAGCTATCACAACATCATTTAACATTTTACATATCATTAATGCAATGAAGTTATGAGGTTGATAGGTCACTTTTTTTTTCTTTTTTCGGATGTATCTTTTGTCCACAAACCGGGTAAGCTTGCAGCTTTTTTTCACCGGCCAGGGATTGAACCCGAGACCCTGCGGGCCGTGGTCCAACGCCCAAGCCACTACAAGAAGGCCACACGTTCTATGAGATAACAGAAGGTTACTCCTCTTATTCATGTTGATAAATTGCAATCTTTTGAATAAATTTACTTTCAGGACTGTGCAGGGTTGCAATGAACTGAATATGACACTTTTTAACAACGTCATTAAAAATGCATTAGATCATTTGATTGATATAAATGAAATGGATGTTGCTAATGACGACAACCATGAAAATGAAAATATTCAAGGTGAGTGTTTTTGTTCAATTATATTTTAAATATTCCAATTTATTTTTGGGAGAAATTTGTTTGTGAGCACCTTCAAACTCGAGTTGATGTGCGCTTCACTTGCAGTCCATTCCTGAAAGTGGCCAATGTAACCTTGATGGAATGTATCTCTCACTACCGACATCAAAACCAAAAAAAAAATTGTGAAGTTTCATTGCGTTTTCATGGTATTTTCAAGGCAATTTTTCACATTTTAATGTTGTGAATTATGGATGTTTTCATGGTTTAAACATTTTGTGGTTTTCACCTGTTTACATTTTTATGGTGTTCTCACAACACTTTTTATGGCATTTCCATGGTTTTGGTGTTGGCAGTGTCTGTAGATTGTTATCACTACGATTATCGGATATACTGAACAGCTACTGAAAACCTACCGAAAACATACTGGAATGTGATTGGGCACTGAAACCATACTGGATTTCATCATATACTTAAATCTAGATTTTTCTCATTCTACTGAAAAACTACTGAAAAGCACTTTGAAATTCAAAATCTACTGAAAATAGCCATTTCAGTAGATAGCCTATCTAGCTAATAAGTTTTTATTATGTTTTCAGTAGGTTCTCAGATTCTCAAAATTCATAATCTAATGCTCCCAAATTGTTATTCGTTATTTGCTTTGCGTTTTAAGCTTTTGTAGTCTAATGTTAAATATAGATTTGGTATTGATTAATTAGTTTGAATATAATTATAGATTTGCTATTACTCATTAGTTTTGATATTGCCTGTAGAAAGATTACTGCTTGCTATGTTACTATATAAGGATAGTTATATTGTATTTGTTTTATGATTGGTTAGCTTTATTAAGTAATGTTTCTTACTTACTATATAAGGATTTGTAATATTGTATTAGCTTATTTGATTGGTTAGCCTCATTTTAATATGCCTCGTTTACAGGCATATATATATATAGAAATAAATTAAGGTGTCGTCATTCTTCACCTTGCGTTGTTGGTAGAATCGATTGTTGTTTTATTGTGTTAATAAGTTAACTACAGCTTTTTGGAAACACAAAATGTAAGTCTGTAAGGAACTATTAATAAGCTACGTCGTGCCTGATACCTGGTATAAATATCTTTATTGACATTGATCCGAGCAACAAAGGATATGACAAGTGTCTTCATTATTCCAACTTGTTATGGCAATGTCAGCGATTTCATATTTTCTATTAACTATTTGGCCTTTATCAGGATATCCCTAATGATCAAGAATGATATCATAAATCTCCCATTCTGACATTGTGATGCTCTTATTTAAGAAGATAAATACACAGAAAATAGACCAAATATAAGTCAGACTACCACATACCCTGCGAAAACAGCTCAGGAGTTTATGAACAGTTCATGAGAACGTTAAATGGCCCCAAATTTTCATGAACTGTTCATGAACGGAAATGACTGGGAAATATCGTATATTTTTGTGAAAATAACTTCTCTCAACTTCTTCCTTGTAGGTCTACAGCATGGCTGTTCTCCAAAATTTGATGAATCTCGTTTTCACAAGGAAGAATATTGCGTTGCTAAAGCAGTTTCTGAAGCATTGAGTAATCGAATTTGCAGTCGTGTAAGTTTGGTTTATAAAACGTGTGTGCTTATGTTGCTGATCCTTGAAGAATTGATTAAATTTTGAATGGAATTCATTATTGTTAAAAAATTGCTTCGTCGATATTCTAAAACTGCTTCAGTTGACTTTTATTGGCACGAATGATTCCAACCCACAAAGTATTGACTAATTGCTCATTTGCAGTTCAACCACAGTTGATACACACAGAACTAAACATTGCTCAACTGGCTTTGAAATATGACCATTGAAAAATGTATGATTTTCAGTTTTTTAAACACCAAAACTTCAAGACCGAAAATAATTTTGATGATAAACTTTTTGTTTATAATCATTTTCTTTCACATTTCTGACCTTAAACAATTGGACGTTGAACTTTTCGGTTATAAACTTGTTCATTGCTAAGTTTCGGTCTTTGATTGCCAATTGAATGTACCTGGCGTTGTGAGCTTTATTTCAAAATTAGTTAATAACCTTTGATTCCTGTTTAATTGTTAAGTAAACATTTCTGATGCATCAGAGGCATTGAATGGTTTATTTTGAGAATATAGTTACAGAGCGTTGATTTATTTTACTAATGAAGACAGTTATTATAAGACATGTTCATTGTTTAGTGTTAATGGCAAAAGGTGATCATCAACTTTTTATTTTTGCAAACTCAATTCTTCAGGATTGCCTTATTCTTCAACATGCTCTTCAAAGCTGTTTCAGTTACAACAAAAGTGACGTCTCTGGTCTATCTTCAGTGGATGGTCTGCCTTCAATTATTTCACTTCTGGGTGAAGATAATTCATCAAATGCTGTTGTTAATGTGCCGCAGGTTAAATCAGCAATCAAACAGCTTTTTCAAATGTCAAACGACAAGAGATGTAAGTGCTATTAAATTAAACTGATATTTGCATAATGATTGTGCATAAAAAATGTCAATACTTAACTTAGCTAGGACTCATAAGTGTTCATAATCTCTTTAATTCAACCTCCAATTTGTTTGAAAGGCCTACGCATATTATTCCTCTAAAAATGATTCATGAACAAAGGCCATTCATCGTTCATGAAAGTTATTGTGGTTCATGAACAGTTAAGAAGGTCATGAACAGGTCATGAACAGTTAAGGAGGTCATGAACAAGTCATGAGACTGTTCATGAACTCAACAATTTTTTTCGCAGTGGATGTACATTGTAGTTTGGTGATCAAAATTTGTTGACATTGAATATACTTTTAAAATTTAATATCATGGATTAAAAATTTGCGGTTTTCACTTTTTGACATTTTCATGGTGTTTTCATGCTTTTGGTGTTGGTGCTATTAGGTATATGGTTAATGATATAAGGGATTTATTTGATCAATCAATGTAATGATTATTTGCATGTTGTTAATCAGGTGTTGCAATTATCGGTCCTTCTGCCTCTGGTAAATCAACTGTGATAGAAACGACGATATTGTTGATTAACAAACTATCTGAGATTCAAACCGTAGATGATGCATCACCCCATAACAAACATACTCACCAGCTTATCCCAGTTTTAAATGAAAGCCATTTTAAATCCTTGGAGGGGTATTTTGATAAAAATGATCAATGGATCGATGGGCTATTACCTCACACGATGAAAAGAGAATATGCAGAAATGGATACTCGTATTGAATTTCATCCGTGGTTTCATTTTGATGTTTCTGATTGCTCAATCATGAATTCTGCGTTGGTCGACTTTGTTGGAAGAAAGGTAAAATCATGAAATTTCTACCTTTCATCGGCTGCACAGAACACGCTTAGAACAACTGCAAAATCCCATTACCAGGCCTACTGTAGAACTGTAGGTTACATTTGTGACGTAATAAATTGGAGCCTTAAAAACCATGAGGAACAGAATATTTCCAAAACATCATTTAAAAGCTTTGTCTATATTTCGTAATTTGATTTATATAATTATTATTTTTTTCTTAATTTTGCACAGTTTATTATTAACAAAAATGGGGCTACGCTGTGATGAAGGTAGCTATACTGTATAGTATAAAGGAATTTTATTCAATCAAACTGATTGGTTTAGAGAAACAAGGCCAAATCGCCATATCAACACAAACAAAACCAGGTCCGAAAACGCAATTGATATTGTCATTCAGTCCTGATGTCACGAATGAGAATTTCCAATTTGATCATGAATTTTTGAAAAAATAACATAATAAATGTTGCGTAAAAAATTCATGTATAAGTTGAACGGAGAATTTGCTATAGTTTCTTTACAAAGTAATTGGCACACAGTTTCCTATGAGCTATCGACATTTGGCGCACTCAAGGCACTTCAAATGAAAACCAAAAATGGCAAAAATGACTCACTGAGCCTTGTGATATATTTTCGTTTTCTCCTTACATTGTCCTCTTGTGTGCTATAAAATTTTGTCTCATATAAATCAGACCTTAAGGTGCACTGGTCCCTATAATCTGTAACATGCCTTACATATAATATTGTGCATTATTTTGCTTGGAAGGTTTTTAATTATGGTCCTTGCCAAAGTATGGAGTTATCTTCGAATATGCAATTTGTCTTTGAGACAGTAGACATTTGTAATCTCACGCCTTCTTTGTGCGCACAAATGGTGAGTTCCTTCAAATTAAAATTATTGAATTATTGTGCTAGAAGACGTTTTATAATATGTAAAGCTACTCAACATATTGTGAGAGTTGTTTATCGATCAACTACTGTGCTACATTTAAAGGATTTATTACAGGATGATATGATACATCCCCAGAAATAAAGTTCATGAACTATTCATGAACTGTCAGGCAATTTCACATTCATGAACCAGTTTGAATGAACTGTTCATGGACCCACAAAAAGATGTCCGTGAACAGTGGTCATCAAATCAGTTAATCGCAGTTCATGAGAGTTCAAGACGTTTGTGGATGTATTTCACAGGGAAATGGCAGATAACCTGCTTGCTTGTGTCATCTGGGCCTACATTGACTTTCCTTTTTTTGTCATTTGATTTTATTCATAACTTCTCACTTTATGTGGGCATTTAGACAGTTAACTAAAGCGCTGTGTCAGCTAGTGCATGTATTTTAGGCTTTTGCACTTTATTTCGGCTATTGTGTTGCGCAATATTTGACATGTGTTATATTGATAACTGATTGCAGGGAATAATTCCACTTGGCCAATGTTTTGAATGGAGATATTTCATTTCAAAATGGTTATCAAATCAACAACAAAGTATTGAAACGGTGAGATTGATTCAACAGATCTACCACCATACACATAATATCATCTAACACCTGCAAATAAGATTAGTTAAGTTCATGAACTCCCATGCAAAAAACAATTAAGGAGTTCATGAACAGTTCATAAACAGTTCATGAACAGTGAATGGCTTCAATTTTCCTGAACAGCTCATGACAATTTGGGGCCATTCAACGTTCATGAACTGTTCATGAACTGTTCATGAACTGTTCATGAACTCCTGAACTTTTTTCGCAGGGTAGCTTCTCACTGACCCCCTGAATTAAATGGTACACTACCGGTACATGCAATTAAACTGTAATCTAATTATTCTCAATATTTCATTATTCTCTAATAGCATGTCCAGCATCTTGTTGATGTTTTCATTGTCGATGTGATGCAACTGTCAAAAGATATATTTATGTAAGTATAGAAAATTTATTTTCCAACATTTTAAGACTACAGTCGAACTTGCTTAATATCCCCCCTCTGGTTCAGATGAAAAGTGGGATATTAAGCGAGGTAGGATTATTAGAGTTTGTATGTAGAATGGAGAATAGAAATCAGTTTTATGTGGGGATATTAAGCAGGGTGGGACATTAACAGAGGGGATATTAACCGAGTTCAACTGTACAACATTATATTTATAATTTAGACTTCACTTTTTTTTACATTTTCATTGCATTTTCATGGTTTTGGTGTTGGCATTACGAACAAACTAAAATCAATATAATTCAATGACATTGCCTTATTTCTCTTTCTTTGATGTACTTACTTATTTAACAGGCAAGGAGAATATCAACCTTCTGATATGGTTATCATCACTGGATTTATACAGCTACTTCAGTCATTCTTCTCGGTAAGTAGAATACATTTTTCATATCATTTTTATATTGGCTTGAAGTATTTCAACGATACTTTGTCTATTTATTGTGATGATGCGTGATTGTCATAATAAATGTCATAAGGCGTGAAGATCTGGGAGTTGAAGTAGTATCCATCTCCTCCAGGATAGATGTCATTTTATCAACTAGCCTGCGTTACAGACTGCGATTTATTCACGAAAGAATAGGGTCTGTGTGAATTGCTCGGTTTCTCTGTCCGAACCTCGTATCAGAATAAGATTGATGTCACATAATTCTCACCGGGATTCTCACATTACTTTGTTTACTTCAGTTAACATGATTGCAATAAGTTCTATTTTAGGCTTCGTAGCTATAATTATATAATGATAATAATAAATTTATATAGCGCCACTTCTATAATGTATTAATGTGAGTGGCGCTTTACAGGCATTGAAGAAATGAAGATTATACGTAATATGCTTTTTTAAATAAATACGTTTTAATTCTTTTTCTGTAAATTTCCAATGACGAACTGTCACGAATTGTAAGTGGAAGTTCGTTCCAATGTTTTGGAGCTAGGTACGAGAATCTACGGCCACCATAAGACTTTAGTTTGTACTTTGGTTCAAGTAATAGGCTTTTATTAGAAGAACGTAAATTTCTTGTGATGACATAAGGGGATTTCAGTTCTTTCAAATAACTAGGTCCAGTATTAAGTTTCACCAATTTGAACGTGACGAGTAAGATCTTGTAAATGATTCGTTCAGCAACTGGTAGCCAGTGAAGGTGTTTGATAATTGGTGTAATATGTTCATACCTTTTTGTTGAAGTGAGCAATGGAGCAGCAGAATTCTGAAGTTTTTGAATTTTCTAAATTTGAAATTTTGTCATACCAGATAATAAGATATTGCAATGATCAATTTTTGATGTTATAAATGCATGAATCCGTAGTTCACAGTGTTTAAAAGATATGAAATTTTTGATCTTCGCAATATTTCTCAAGTGATAATTTGCCGATCGACAGATGGAGTTTATTTGTCTGTCCATATGCAAGACTTCATCAAACTGTACTCCAATATTTCTTGCGAATGTAGAACGAGAAGTTTCAGTGTTACCAATGCTGATTGTTTAGATAGAAGGGCAATAGTATGCATTGAATATTAACAATTCCGTCTCTTTATTGTTTAATTTATGTCCATTTTTTGTCATCCATTGTTCAACATCAGCAACACAAATTTCTTATCTAGTTTATGACGCAGAAGGTTCACAAGTTTCCTTTCGATTAAATGATAAATATATTTAAGTATCATCTGCGTAAAAGTGGTAAGACATCCCTTGGCGTTTGATTAAACTTCCCAATGGTGCAACATATATGCTATACAGCATTGGTCCAAGCACTGAACCTTGGGGTACGCCACAATTAAGATTATGATTTTTAAGCTATGACAATTATCGAACAGAGGTGATGAATTTATCCGCTAAGAATAATAGATTAACCATGCGTTGATCAGAAACTTCCGCTCTGCGGCTGGACAGAGAACTGCGCAAATCACACAGACCCTATTCTTTTGTAAATGAATCGCTGTCTTTAACGCAGACTATTTATCAACCAGTTTATGAATTGAATTGTTCACGAATAGTTCATTAACTGTTCATGAACTCTCAGGAACTTTCACATTCATGAACCAGTTCATGAACTCATGGATTTTTTCCACCGTGGTATCTCTAGATGACTAATTAAAACAATGAACAATTGATGTGTCCTCATGGCATGTAATTATTTTTTCTTCGTCTCATTTAGATTGACGTTGAAAAGGGATTTAATGAAGAAAATATTGAGAGAGTATTTGTCTATTGTCTTGCGTGGTCATTGGGAGCATGGGTCACAGATAGAAACAGAAGATCAATTATTAGTGGAAAGATATTAATGGCAACAAAATTGTAATTATTTATGAACACAAAATCAAATTCAATAAGAGTCATTCTGAATCTTAATATACTTCTTAGTACCGTAATGCCTTGCTATAACAACGGGCAACAACTACCAACAACTACTGCACAAATGCACCAACTATTTTTTCAAAATGATAGTTCAGTAAACAATACATATGTAAATATATGCAACCATCATTTCAGTTCTGATTTGATTAGCAAACCGCAACAATTAGTTATAGTGGTCAGAGTCCAATGTCTGATTCAAGCATTCTTTACTTGAGATGGATTAGCAAGCTGTAAACATTAGTTATTATGCTCAATTAGTTTAATGTGATGTTCAATTTCAAACTGATACATTGATTGTTATTTTCTTTCAGCTGCCAAGGAATTGCGGACAATGGAATTCTATTTGATTACTCATTGGATGAGAATATGAAATGGATCCATCTCAACACAATGTAAGTTAATTATTATGTATACTTTTATCAGATAAATTAAAACTGGTTACCCCTGAGAAAAACAGTTAATGAACCTTAAATGGCCCAATTTTCAGGAACTGTTCATGAACTGTCCATAAACAGTTTAGGAAATTCATAAGCAGTTTAGGAGTTCATGAACTTGAGACGTTGATATAAAGAGGAAGTGACTATCTAGCCAAATTTCAAAGGGGGTATCGAGAAGTTGTGAGTGAGATTCAAGGTCCAATCAAACGGTTATTAATATTTTGCATTCTGTATTTAATTTTGTCTGATGAAAAGGTTGACATGCGTTGACATTGCAGCAAGTTAGCTTACATACATATTTTCAACAAAATACAAACATACTTTTAAACGCAAAATTCAAATCGAAAGAATCATATCAGCTATTATTTACAGCGCTTAGAATGGTTTGATATCTGAACGCTTAAGAAAGTTTCATTTGTACTATTCCTGAATACTTTATGAGCTTGATGCTTATTAAACGCTGCTTATCTTAGACATACCACCCCTGTAAAACTATTTTCAGGATTCATAAACTTTGCAAACATCCATTGACTAATCATTAAGAGTTATTTTCACAGGGCAATTTTCTGTCTTCATTGTTGCTTACTTATAACTTTTTTGTTCAAGGGCTATCAGATGATGTGAATTCTTCTTTTAGAATTGTATTTCTTTTTTATAGACCTGATCCCTCTTTTATTGATCAAATATGGCATGACACTGCACTGTGCTACAAGACCCAAGCTATGGTGAGATACAGTAAAATATGCTGGAGTTAGATTTTGTAGAAATTTAGTAGATATTTTTGTGTCATGTCTGATGCAAGAGAAAATATGTTATAATTTACTTGCATTTCTACCGGTAAAATTAAAGTTTTTTACAGTATTGTTTGTGAAAGTTAATTTTGGACTTTAAGGTAGTGTAGTGATTGGACTCGGCCAACACACAGGGTATTAGGTTCAATCCCTGGCATAATTACTATTTGACTAGCGTCAACAAGGACATATGGCCATTCCAACTCACATACGTTGAAAAAAACAGTAACCACTCATATAAAAACAAGCTACTAGTATACCCGCTCATGCTTGCGAATGTGTCCCATTTATTTGTAAGCCATACGAGAACAAAATACTTTGCATAGAATTTAGATAATTCCTTTCTTTACGATTGTTTCTATAATTATAATTATTGTAGCAGCACCAATGAAATAAAATGTAGTAATTTTAGTTTCCTACAACTTTTTGCGAAATATTTAATTAATTAGTTTGACCTGCCGGGGGTTCTGTATGAATGAAACAGAAGCATTCTCCTCAACTACAATCACTATCGCATAATTAATGCGTTATCTTATACGTCAGGATCCCACAATAGGTTCATCCTTCTGGAGTACTAAACGTATTTCAACATTTTCTTCTGAAATTTTTTGTTGAGATTAAGACCAATAAATCGTAAAAATATCAAACGTCTTCTGAATTCGCTCTAACCTTCCTGAATCTAGGATTGTAGGCTTCCTACTTTTGTCGGACCCTAATCAAAATATAAATTTTGTTGAGCGATGAGTAACGCTTCAACTTTTCAACAGTACAATGTAACCTACATAAGCGGAATTCCCTCATACTCTCTTTGAAACTATTTTGTGGTATGAAAGACGTTAACATAACTTCAAATTTTGTTAAATGTAATGAAAATCGTTTTCAATTTGGACTGCACTTAATTAAGCGGAGTACGCTGTTTTGTCATTATGTATGTTTTGTAATGTGAACAGGTGGAATATGAATCAATGTTCAAACATCTCAAACATCATCAAGTCCCAAATACATTGATTTTTGGTGGACGTCATTGTGGCAGATCATCATTTGCAAATGAACTAGCAACTCAAAATGGTTTGTAAACATGGACAAGAGGCAATAATTGAAAATACATTTACATTTACACACACACGCTTATCATACTAACATCAACATACAATAAGGTACGGCATTGTGTTAAGGTCTGCATCATTACTGTTTCCTAAGCATGCGTTAATGATAGGGAAAATAGTTTCAATGAATCATGTTTTGATGGTGAGACTCAGATTTTGGAGAGGAGAGTTGTCATATTTATGAGCTCTGAGTTTCAATAATTTTTTTTAAATAAAGTACAATAGATCCATCATCAAATTGTTTTCTGTTTTAAATGGTGAAAAGATTATCACCTACAAAATGCTGTGATGTGTTTCACCCTGGCTGAAAAATGTAGCTTGTGAACCTTTTGAAATTGTCCTGAACTGTTCATGAATAGTTCATGCACAGGTTAATTGATGTGTTTGATCGTGTTTTACAATATTACACTGCAAACACCAAAACCATGAAAATTTGCATGAAAGTGTTGTGAGAACACCATTAAAATGTAAAAAGGTGAAAATCACTTGTTTCATTAAGCCATGAATAAGTTTGAAAACCGCGGAATACTTCCATAATCACAATATTAAAATGTGAAAATTCCATGAAAATCCTATGAAAGCACCATGAAAGGTCACATTGTTTCCATGGGTTTTTGGTATTATAAGGAGGCACAAGTGAAGCATAATGAATATCAGAGTAGCAGGCGAAGATATTGTAGTTTCCAGATTGTCTCCAAACATTGTGTTACGGTAACAACCCCTGTGAAAAACAGTTCAGGAGTTCATGAACAGTTCATGAACAGTTCATGAACATTAAATGGCTCCAATTTTCCTGAACTGTTCATGAACTATTCATGAACTGTTCATGAACAATTCATAAACCCTCACAGACAGTTCATGAACAGTTCATGAACAGTTCATGAACCCTCACAGACAGTTCATGAACAGTTCATGAACAGTTCATGAAAATTTGGGGCCATTTAACGTTCATGAACGGTTCATGAACTGTTCATGAACTCCTGAACTGTTTTCACAGGGGAACTTATGCACGGCCAACGTGAAATCAATAGTTCATGAACCATTTAGCATTCAGCACTCTATCAACCGTGTTTTCAAAATTTCAGATTAGTAATAAATATGACTAAATCAAATAATATAAATCATCAACGATGCTAATATGATTCGATTTTTTATTCATGATTACTTTGAAATTTTGGGTGTTTGATATTATGTCTACGTTGCTCTAGCAAATGAAGTCGCTAAAACAGCATTGGAATTTTTTTGAGTTATACAATATCTATTTCTTGGTATGCAGGTCAACTACGGAAAATAATCAATTGCTTTTCGTCGTCTTCTTTCAACACATTACAGAACGCAATTGACGAAAATGTCACTCATAAATTTGGTAAGCAAATATATGTAGGTATGCATTTATAATTTTGTAAAACGCTGTCTTACTGGTCAGGAATAGGGCCAATGCAATAAATAAATAGTAGAGCTTAGATAATAGTAATAATAATGGTAGACAGAGAATCATATAGGCATATTTGCAATTATGACTGTCTGATTCTCTGTCTATTATTATTATTATGTATGTATGTTTGTATGTATGTATGTATGTATGTATGTATGTATGTATGTATGTATGTATGTATGTATGTATGTATGTATGTATGTATGTATGTATGTATGTATGTATGTATGTATGTATGTATGTATGTATGTATGTATGTATGTATGTATGTAACAGTATGTAAGAGAATTTGACTCAAAGATTACAAAATTAGTATGTATGTTTGCATAGATTTATGTATTTACTTTTATTTATACATGATCAGAGTCTTTCAGCAAAAATACATAATGCAAATTACTGCTATAAATAGAGGCCCAAATTGAGATATTGTTGTATCGTTAGCCGTAGCTTGTCATAGAAAATGAAATTGCCATAACAAGACTTAGTACAATGGCCATGTGCTCATTTTCTTGATTGGAGACTTTTGGCATTACGTATTTGCGTAAATACGTTGTGAGCTCAAAATCATTATTATTTCGAACATCCTTATACTTTACGTAAGCAGGATCTAATTAGACTGTAAATGTGAATGCTTCTACTAGTGTCTATTATTATCATTCTATTGATGTGGATTATTCTTAGGAAATATCTATTCATCTTCTTGTGGAGGTTCTCTAAACTATTTACTAGATGATATTCATCTACCGTCTGCAGATAACAATCAAACTGGATTCATACCGGTATGTCACACAATGCAGACAACTTTTCATACCGTACTACAATATTTATCAATAATTATTATTGATCGAAGGCGAGGTGAATAGCGGCTGATAATGACAGGGGTCTGCCGGTGTCATTGTGACGATATTCATCGAGCCTGAGATCAATAACTGATTTAGTCAATGACTAAAAACAGGTCAATTTTGTAATATATAATCATGACATGAATTTTGATGTATTGTAATGCATCATATACGCAATTATCCGCTGCGTCTTTACTCTTTACACCATAATGATGAGAAAACCCATACCGGTCAAAAACCGATTGATAATTGATCGCTGTTTGACCAAGCGAACAGAATCATTTTTGTATTGACCTGTTAGTTGATGATTAAATATATATAGATGCACAGAGGCACAGATGTTTTTTTCATGTGATGAATTTTTTCACCACATTTATAACTCATCTTGACTTAGGTGTATACTGAAGTCAGCCCCTGTGAAAACAGTTCAGGAGTTCATGAACAGTTCATGAACAGTTCGTGAACGTTAAATGTCCCCACATTTTCATGAACTGTTCATGAATAATACAAATAGTAATAATACAAATAGCGAATAATACAAATATATAAATTAGAGCGTGTGAAACTTTCATTAAGAACCCTAATATCAAAACGCTGTCAATAGAACAACACACAAAGTCAAACACTCTTCTATTTGTGATTCGAAATTAATTTGAATTTGAATTACATGATTCGGCTATGAGGAACTATAAATTAGTAAGTAAATTAGTGGCAGTTTGAAACACAATGTACCTCAAGAGCTACGTACTCATGAACTGTTCAGAGAACCATATGAAAATGTTCATGAACTCATGTATTTTTCACAGAGGTAATTTAAACTAAATGAAAATAAAAGAATAAAATAAACCAAATGAAAAAGAATGTGTTTTGAATTTCACCGACAATAAAATATCGATTTTTCCAATTTTCAATTGTCATATCCTACTTTATTGACTCAAAAATCACCTTGCAACTTATGCTAGAATCCGATTTATACACGCTGGATTAGGGTAATACAATTAATACTGCAGTAATTTATTTGATGCTCATTTTTGTGTTGGGTTTGTTTTCTAATATGTTATGACTTTTTGAGTGAAATGAGATTTTTTATATCATTAAATCAAATTTGTTGTTAGGGTCTTCGGTTTCTAGCTGAACATGAAATGTCTTATGACGCAAGATGGCCATTCCATCAGAGGAAGATTCGATCAATGTCACTGATTGCCACAGCAGATTTATCATCAATACAAAAGGTGGAGAGAATACTAGTAAGAATGGAATACATAATGATAGATTAAAATGATTGTACCCATCTTTAAATTTATAACCCACAATTGGTTCTCTGCAATTTATCCACATTCAAAGTATCTTTATAATTGTTTCTGCCTCGATATAATATCCAATCCCATTTTTCATTTTTCATATGCAATGTGATGAGGGCATGGGGCTGGTACGGGAGTTTAATAATTTAAATGATGATAGTGATTTTTTTGACTGACTGCATAATAAAGTTGTACAATAAGCTTCTTTGTGATTATCAATTTTTCTTTTAGCGCCATTTTGTTTGCCTGCGTCTTCCGGAATTAGACTCTGAGGCACTTTCAAAGATATTTAGTTGCTTTTTCAAGGTAATATATATATAAGTGTTTGCTTTCGTAATTCCTGTCTTCTAGGTGTATATGCAGGTCATGTTGTACTGTGGTACTAGCATAATAACGTAATAGGTATAAAAAGCATCTGTTACTGTTTGAAACTGTCTTCTTTCATGATTACATAGTATACATTTGTATATAGCCTATCATTTGATTGAGTTTGCATGTCATTACCATCACCAACACCATGAAAATACTATAAAAATGTAAATAAAAGAGACCACAAATTTTTAAAGCCATGAAAAAGTTTGAAAACTTGGAAACATCCATATTCACGATATTAAAATATGAAAATGCCTTGAAAATGCCATGAAAACGCAATGAAATTTCACGATTTTTCATGGTTTTAATGTCAGTAGCCTAGTGTGAACCAATATAGCTGGTATTATCATGGTTTGCTTCTGTTTGTTTGGTTATATATGGTTTGCTTCTGTATCCAACTTAATTTGATTGGCATTTGTTCATAGTCAACATCGTTCCCATCAGGGCCCAAAGCCTTAACCTCTATTGTTTGACATGAATCACATCGCTCTTTTGAAACACATGCATATAACAACCATTTTCAACCTTGGAGTTTTTTGAGGAACAGAATTAAGTTTATAAATTAAAATAAATATATCTTTGAAGTGGATTCGAACTGGAACATTCGATTTACATATTCTTCGTTGTAGCCACAATGGCAACACCCGTGAGGGCTTAGGTTACTGACCAATAAATACACACAATAGGGTAGTGTCACATTGTATTGACCCAAACATCTCAACGGGTTCCTAATGGACCTCATTTAGGTCCTTAGTGAGACACGTGAATGAATACTATTCCCAGCGAACTAGCTTGTGACGTCAAAAAGGATAGTTGCTGACTATGAACTATTACCAACCCTTATATTTGATATCATAGAGCTCTAAAGTGATAATAGTAATTCAACATCTCCTCATGTTTTCATCATGTTTCTGTGATGCTTTCTATTTTTCATATTATAGGGAATTGACGAACAAATAAGAATATCCTTGGATGATATCTCAATTGGAACAGCAGAAATTTATTTGCTTTTTAAAAGGATGATGACAGTCGATGAATCTTTTTCAAAGAATATTGCTTTATTCAACCTTGAAAAACTCATTTCTATTTTCAATGTGAGTAGGTGTAGCAATTAATTATCTTGTTCAATTAAATCGATTAGTGTTATTGAACATTAACCTTATTGAAAAAACAGTCTGGGAGTTCATGAACATATCATGAAAGTTTGGGCCATTTAACCTTTGTTATTACTGTTCATGAACTCCTGAACTATTTTTCGCAGGGTTACAACTCTACAATAATTAATCAATTCTGTATTACTATATTGAGCATATTTGACGTCTTCAACCAACAATTAAAAATCAGTATGTTTCATTATATAATAATGATAATAATATTCTCGTCCTCCTTAGCACCCCTGCGAAAACAGTTCAGGAGTTCATGAACAGTCCATAAACAGTTCATGAAAAGTTCAGGAAAATTGGAGCCATTTAACGTTCATGAACTTCTGAACTGTTTTTCACTGGGGAAATTTTTGAATAAATTTAGACAATGTAAATATTGATAGTTATTGTAAGGACTCTTACAAGGCTGCCATAACAGTGTAAAATTTTATGGCTGTATAAATTCCTTGACTAATAATAATGGTGTCAAAGACTACGCATTCCTTCTATATGTAACTTGAAATTTCACAGTTTATCTCAAAGCACAAAACTTAAATTACAGAAAATTAATATACTACATTATCTGTTACCGCCAAATTTCATGAATATAATTAATTTAGTTTATATTAGGATTATGTGTAGTTAAATTTACCGTTAGTACATGTAGTAGTTATTTGTAGTTAATTATGTCATTGTTAGTTTACTATAGCCTCCATAGATAATCGTGTTTGTGAAACAATCTTTATTTAATTAACGTACTTTAGTGAATTTCTGCGTGCAATATTAATTAAGCACGTACAAATAATTATTAGACAGTCTAGACAAGGTAACCGTTGTACAGGAAAATGCATACACTAGCGATTTGAAATTGATTTAAAGATTGAAAGGAGATATTTTTATGTGTAGTTATAGTTGTATACGTCCGTGTAAACCTACACCGAAGGTATGTAGTTTTATGTTATATTCATTGTATTAATTACATTGAAATTGGAGGGTATACATTTACGTAATTTTTTCATTTGTTAATAGAAAAACCAGCAGTTACTTACTATATCAAAAGACAAGAAGTCAATACATATATCAAATCGTATTTCTGTGTATTTGATTTTGGTATTTGATATTGCTGCGTATTCTCTCAGATAAATATTATCACGGATGTATCGCCGAGACTAGACATTCTAGTCTGTGGTAACAGTATCTGTCTGATGATCACATTAACATATGAAACTTTAAGTTACAGAAAATGAATGCGTAATCTTTGACTCCATTATTATTAATTATTATTTATGCCCTTGACATCGAACGCTATCTCAACTGCTATTAAATTACTATATATTACTATTACTTCCATATTACTATTATTATAAAAAACGTTTTGCTTGATAAGTTTGATAAGTTAGACAAGCAATAGAATAGAAGTAATATTCATGACTATTTTGAAATTCCATCCTTTTCAGTTTAATCACTTGAAAATGTCATATTAGTATAATGACGACACGTCAAAAAATCTGTCTATTCTATCGCTTGTCTTATTATCAAACTATTGTTATAGTATTTAAATTTGTTATATCACTAATACCAGCATGCCAAACATTTTTGTAGGCTCAATCATTACAGAATGTTCTTGATAAACTATCGATGCGTGTCATTAACATTTTCCATCTTTGTATTTATGTAGCATTTATCTCTTCTAATTGAAAGATCTTATTTGAACAATGCCACTCTAACAGACGTCTGGCATCAACAAATTCAATTGTCTATCAACGGTTTGGTTAATGAGAAATCAAAATGTATTTTAACAGAAAAGTTGCAAAGCATAGTTAACAAGGTAACACAATGTCTCTACATTTCATTTTATTTATCTTGTGTAAATGATGGTTCTCTGAACTTGCCCTAGCAGTAAATATCTATTTTCATTGAAACGCCATTTGTATTTACATTTAAATGGTCACCGTATAGGTAGTAGCACATCAATTGGTATTCTATACATTGGTGCACATTTCATATACTTTGGGGATAAAATTTTAT
Source organism: Haliclystus octoradiatus (assembly GCA_916610825.1). NCBI lineage: Eukaryota > Metazoa > Cnidaria > Staurozoa > Stauromedusae > Haliclystidae > Haliclystus > Haliclystus octoradiatus. The sequence goes on from OU744451.1 coordinate 1,079,281, forward strand.
TTGATTTCTTTCAGCGTTTTGGAATGTTTGAATTAAAGGAAAAAGTTTGGCTTCTACCACATGCTAACTCAAATGAGGTTAGTATACTACAACTTTAAACAAATACAAAATAATCAGGAATGAATTCCACCCCTGCGAAAGAAATTTTTTTCTGAACTGTTCATGAATATTGTGATATTTAAATTTCATGATCTGTTGTCACTGGGGCCTAACCTTTTTGGGATTAAAACATAATATTAATGAAATCTTGACAGCGGATGACAAATCAAGACCTTCCTGCAATGTAATCTGAAAATTGATCTGCGATGTCACGGCTGAGATCAGTAAATCTTTTTCTCTTAGTGAAAAGAGTCACTCCTCTAGGTGTCTTTGGTATAGTGTGATATAGGTTGATGCCTTCTCAATTACTTTATGTAAGATTCTTACGGGGTCGGCATGGAGGAGACAGAAAAACACGCAAGTAACTTCAAAATATAAACACGTCTTTATTCGACGACGATCAACAAGCAAGAGAGCGAAACAACAGGCATTCAAAACACATATAACAGTTCCTAATCACATGACAATACGAAGCACCAATCACAACACATTACTAATTATCACATGACATCACATGCACTCAAACAATACAATCACGTGAACAACATGCACAATACCTAAAATACTACATGATATCACATATTCAAAACATCGTCACTACAACACTTCACACAGATATACAACTGAGACCAGGAAATCGTGTTACCATAAACAATATCATAACTAAATCCTACACTTCCACCGGGTGAAAGTTGATGTCTAAGGTGAAAAACATTGGAAAACTTCGATACTCACCTCATGCACAGATATCTTAACATTTATTGATATCTATCCTTATAAGTCATATTTATATCTATGTTGACACATTTTTAAGCCATACATAGGTTAACCAATCAAAATACAAGTCACGAAATGTTCGTATCAATTATGATCCACATTCATGTTAATTATGTTTTTGCTCTGTTGGTAGTTTTCTTGAGTAACTTTCATTTTTGTAACAAATCAATGCTCGGAAACTGTTTAATATCTTCTTGCAAATTGATACCAAACTATTCTTGAATACTGTTCTGAGGGTTTATGTTGCATTTTCTTTTCCAACAGTTAATTTTACGCAACGGAGAAGATTCCCTTTCATGGGTAATGTCAATGCTGAAGAACTACGGCCTAGATTTACGCATGGATCAGCTATTTCTGTTCAGAGAATCAGTGCTACATTTGTGTCATCAATTATCACTGACACTTTCTCTGCCGAACAGGTACATATATGACCTTTTTAAACTGTTATGTTTGTCAATGTTTGCTGTTGATCTACGTTAATATAATTATTAAATTGAGATGAACCTGAGTATGTCCAAGTGTTCATTATTTTATTTATCAAAAGCACTCTAGGGAGTTTGGAATCTAATTAATACTTAGACACTCAGAATGAGTTAGGAAATAATTTTAAACAATTTATTCGCTTCCTGAATAATTAATTTTAAGTATAGATATTGAATTCAGTCAACATGGTTGCAGCATTGTGATTTGTAGCAGGGATTTTCAATCAAAGTTCTTCAGATTTTATTTTAAAGCAAAAACATTGGATTACATATTAGCGCTCATTCATGAAATAGTAAATTTAAACAAGGTGATTACCATTTTCCTTGTAGCTCTTGTGTGCATTGATAGATCAATAGCAATTCAGACCAAGGTTTGATTCCTCCTCAGTGCTCACATCTCCTGTGAAAAAATCCATGAGATTATGAACAGTTCATGCATAGTTCATGAACAGTCGCGAAGAGTTCATGACTGGTTCATAAACTCCCCTACGAAAACAGTTCAGGAGTTCATAAACAGTTCATGAACGTTAAGTGTCCCCAAATTTTCATGAACTGTTCATGAACTGTTCATGAACTCCTGAACTGTTTTTGCAGGGAATGAACTTCTTTATATATCTGTCTGTAAATTTGTCATATCGTAGTTTACGGATATTAGTAACATCTCAAATGAAAAAGTATTTGTGCTACATTTGGAGTTGACTGTAAATCACAGTTATATATGATTGAAAATTTCGCAGTATTTTTCGCATATATCTATCAATGTATTAGGAAGTTAGTTTATTGTGCCCCAATTTCAAATTTTAATGACAACAAATTTTACAAGTGCTTTGAATTGAATAGAAGATATAACTACAGTATATACCAATCATAGAAAATGTGTATAGATTATTAAAGCGTTAACATCTGGAGGAGAGTGCTGCATTAACCTATTTTCCTTTCCTGAATTTGCGAAACTTTTAATGTAGCATAATTATTAAATTTCTGTTTCAGAAATTTCAAACCTCATACTTACATATTATGTGGCTCAAACAGCAAGCAAGTGGAGAACATTATCCAAGTGATGTCTCGTCATTTTGTATTCGAATACATCACACTCAATGGTGACTGTGAAATTGTGATTGTCAGAAAATTGTTTGTTTTAGCAAAATCTGTCATTGAAGATGGAATGAAAATTGTTCTTTTTATAAAGGTATGTCCCTCATCAATTATTTAAAAATTCTATACCAGTGACAAGATATTCAATTTTAATGCTTAGAGTTATCGTATGACTGTGAGCTACATATATTACAAATAAGTTCAAAAACATATGTTTATTTTTGTGGAAATTTGATATCCATGAACCGTTTTTCACAATTGATTTCTATTTATTCAACAGAATTTATTTTTACTTTAGGAAAGTCTCCTCTATAGGCGTCCTGTTTTGGAAAGCTTTGTCAGTCTGTTTTTGAGTGGCAGCATTGGAGCACAGGTAAGAGGTTGAAGAGAATCTTTAAAGTTATTTCAGTTGATGGAGCACATCAAGGAAAATCTGTTTGGATAATCTATAACCTATTCATGCTAAAGTCTGCTCACGCGTGTTTGATTCAGTCTCTCGGTGGTTTTCTATGAAGATATTTGAATTATATATCATTTAGAATCGTCAAAAAGAATAATGCTGCTTCTGATTGAATAAATGTCAAATGCTCAAAGATGTTATAACATTGTAATCAACCGAATTCTGTTTTTATTTTTATTTTATAGTCAGTGGACAATACAACTACTGATGTGTTATTTAATTGTGACTGTCAAAAGTTAAAAAGCAATCTTCGTTTAATTGTGATGTCTGACAATGAGACTAATCTTCTTGAAAGAATTGATAGGTAAGGATTTAAGATATACGTGGAAAATATATATTCTGAGATTGTTGATAAATGTTTTGTCGGTAGTGTAAATTGTTTATGTTGATTGTGGTTGTATTCTTTGATCATTCAAGTGATGTGTATGGCTCTCCTTCAAAGGTTCAAGTAAGGATTATACCCCTACCAAAAACAGTTCATTGAAATGTCCAGGAAAACTTAGCCGTTTGACGTTCATAAACTAGTTCATGAAATGCTTGTAAACTGTTTATAACCTATTTACGAACAGTTCAGAAGTTCATGAACAGTTCATGAACTAGACCCATTTTTTCTCAGGGGGATAGTTCGCTCAAACTAATTAGTTTACTAGAACAGTTTTGATATTATTATCTTCCTTCTTTTTTCTTTTATCTCCAGTTATTATTACATTCTTTTCAGATTATTAATTTGCCCATTTTGAATTCCTTTAGATTTTCACCTCCATTTTTCAAGCTTTTTAATGTGATAACAATTGAGAACGGAAATGAAACATTTTCTGAAGAACAAATCAACACGGTACTATGGTATGATGCTGATAGAAATAATGGATTGTTTAATGCGGGTGACAGGTAACGTCATTAACGTCATGTGTGATACATCTTCATTTCAATTTCAATGATAGGTCACTGTTTTATATTTATTTATTTTTGACTTCCAGGAAGAGATTTTCTGGTGCCGTATCCAGGCTGTATGATGATTTAAAGATGTCTCAGTTTAATTGCTTAGACAGCAGAACCAATCAATCAAAAGACGAGCCTATTTTAATGAAGAAAATGAAATCTTTGAGGGATGATGATAGAGTCTTCTTCAATATGAAAAGTTTTAAAATTGATTCAGCTTGGCTTCAGAAGATGATTGCAACTTCAAGGAATATGATTTCCTCAAAAGGAATAAAACGTTTAGAAAAATTAGAGATTATTCAGTAAGTCACATTTCCGCTGTGCTTTTGCTGTTGATTTCTTTAGAGATGTGATCTTGAAAGATGATGTTGCAAAACCAGTTGAACAGTCTTGTAACTATAATATCTCCGCTTCTCATATCTCCACTAATAAGAATAAGGGATGTTGTATTTAACGTAGCCTATAGTAGTTGTTTCTCACCTAAAACAACACCATTAAGTATTTTCATTTTATAATTATGTGTCATTGCCGAAGTGGAAGTTGTTAAGGTTCAGGATTTGAAATAAATTATTTTCGATTTCCAGCGTTGGCTGTAGTTGCCAAAGTGCCGCAGATACAAAAGTTCTATTGTTATCGATATGGCAAGAATAATAATAATTATGCAAAATTAACACGATGGATTGATGCACAACTGCATTAATCAAGAGCGTTGTGCTACCAGCATGTAATAATGAGAATAAATCCATTCATTCATTCAATAGTTGTTAACTTTGCGCTGTTTTCATGAACACTTAGGATTTGGTTTTAGAAGTTTTTAGAACTTCCAATAAATAATCAGAGTGTCAACTGAAGTCGAGGCTGAGCCAAGACATACTGACTAGATTTTGTAGTATCTCTCATGTTTTATTTGGGACAAAACTTCCTAATGATCTGTCTTGCGATTATGTTTTTTTATATATAGGAGCTCCTTTTCATCTTTAAATGAAATTGAGATACAGTGTAAAACTATTCATTCAAAAGCAGAAGAACTAAAACAGTCTGTTGGGTCTTTGTCTCGTGAAACAAGTAAATTATTAAAGAAACGATGGGAAAAATCAAGTGCACTGGAAAACTTCAAACAGAAACATAGCTTAGATGATGGCAACTGTACAGATGTGGAAATGGAGGTAAGTGTATGTATGTTATGCCTTTGTGAAAATCGCGTCTGGATGTCAAGGAATTGCCTACTTTCTCATGTAAATCATCTTCAATCCCTTGTGAAAACAGTTTAGGAGTTTATGAACAGTTCATGAACGTTAAATGGCCCCTATTTTCATGAGCTGTTCATGAACTGCAGGTGAGAGTTCATAAACTGTTCATGAACAGTTCATGAAAATTGTGGCCATTTAACGTTCATGAACTGGGGATGAACTGTTTACGAAGTGTTATGGAATCTGCTGATTGGTTGGATTTACAAACAGTCACTGCTATCAATATAGAGATGTACCCACATAAAACTGATTTGCAGCTTCCTTTCTCTGTTCCATTCTCCGTACCTACTTTCATAAATGTTTCCTCGCTTAAAATGTTCCATTTAATTTGCACCAGAGAGGCCATATTGAGCTGTACTGCGTGGGACTGTGGGGTTCCAGAACTGGTTTCCGTTTATGAACTTGAGAGGAAAGATTTTATTTTCCATTGGGGCGAAGCAGCATAACAAAATTCCTGCAAAAACATTATTGAGCTCATGAACTGTTTATGAACTGTTTATGGACTTTCCGGAATTTTATGAACTGTTCATGGACACTTTATAAACAGTTCATAAACTTGTTCATGAATGTTAAATCATGAATGTTAAATGACCGAATTCTCATGGACTATTATTTGAACTTTTCATGAACTGTTTATGGACTTTATGGACATTCATGGACTGTTTCATGGACGCATTATAAACAGTTCATGAACTAGTTCATGAATGTTAATGACTGATTTTCCATGGACTTTTTTATGAACTGTTCATGAACACATTAGTATTATGGGTGAATCGTTTGAAATTTATTAAAATTTAAATTTTGGCAAATTGATTATTACATTACGGATGAGGTAATAAAGAACATAAGTAAAGTAATGTGGACGGTGTCGCCCTACCGAAGGCACCCGTACCACTCCTCTATTTCTAGAGGAGTGGCTCTTTTTCGCTAAGAGCAATGATGTTAAACGCTCCGTAGATCTCAGCCGCGACACTGCAGATCAATTTCAACAGATTTCATGGCAGATAGGCCTTGATTGTCAATGCGCAACGATGCGCCGCAGCTACTCACAATGCAATTCCTTCTGAACCATTCCATCCGCCATCCTTAGATGGTACTCATTTGATGTTACAGATAAAGTCAAGGCTGAGTTGACCTCAGGGGGATTTGAACCACAGTCGATCAGATATGACACGATCTGAAGTTCGGTTGCTCTGCCAACTGAGCTAATCACCCCAGCTAACGAACATAGAATAACGAACAATAACGAACAATAACGAACAATAAAGAACATGATTGGTTCATCAAAGCAACAATAGCCTTTGGTGGTGTCATCTCTCACTTTCACAAGAGTTAGCGTCTTAATCTTAATTATATTGATTGGTTTAAATTTTTCGTTCTTTTTTTTAACATAGCAGCATGAAGTAGGCATCACAGACCAAAACTTTTATTAATTGCTAAACTAAATGATGCTTTTATCGGTATCAAATGAACAGCGTGACATGGGCACCCAATATATTGACCAAGATGGCCACCGCGACAATTTCATTAACAAAATGAATTTCTCCTTTTATATTTTAATAACAGATGAATCAAAATAGAATAATGGAACTATCACATGACTTACGCTGTGTAAAAGAATCATTTGATGACGTCAATAACCAAAAAAGAAAAATTGACGAGCAATTGAAATTGAACACTATTTCATTAAATCATTTAAAACAACTGCTGGACAAGTAAGTACACCCCTGTGAAAAACAGTTCAGGAGTTCATGAACAGTAAATGACCCCAAATTTCATGAATTGTTCATAAACTGTTCATGAATAGTTCATGAACTCTTATGAACAGTTCATGAACTCTCATGGACAGTTCATAAACAGTTCATGAAAATTGGGGGCCATATAACGTTCATAAACTGTTCATGAACTCCTGAACTGTTTTTCGCAATATTTCTGCAATGATTTAATTTTCACAAATAGTTGTATTCAGTGGCATTCAGTCTCATACAACATCTGATATTTTCTCTCAACTGAATAAGATACAAAAATGTGCCTGTTACATAATGTAATAGTTTATATGTTATATAATTTTTATTATAGTGTCAGTGTTATTGTTCCCCAATGGAAAGAATCAAAAGCTGAATTAGAGAATCATTCCTTGTTTCTTGGCAATTGCTTTATTGCTTCTGCATTTTTAACATTTGGTACAATGTTAAATGGTTTCCAAAGGTAATGATGAGATTGCAATACTACCATGATAAAAACAAAGTATTTGGATGCTGCCAGATGTGAATGCTGCTTAAACACTGTATAGATGATAGAGATGATTCATTTCACATTTTATGGTCGGTATTAAATGATCGGTTCATAATCAATATCGATCCTTTTCTTCTTAAGTCACACGCTAGTTCGTCGAGTTAAGATTCAATCAAGTTCTGTTTCCCTTAAAACGTGGTTCACTAAACCCCAAAGCTCGTTAGGTACTCGTTAAGAAGTTAGAGTCAATACCAAATGATACAACCCAATTTGTAACCCAAGCCTTCACTAACTGTAGCGATGTTCCATTTGAAATCCCTTTCAAAGAAGTGAGTTAGATCATTATACTACAGTTTAACCCGAGTAAGTGCAAGTGCGTTTATCCAAATTTGCACTTACCTGAAATTGCGTAGCAAACATTTGACCAGAAAATAGTTCATAGGTTTTCAGATTCAGGTTGCAGATAACCGGGAACTTCACTTATTCTAGTTGCACTTAAGCGGGTTACACTGTAGCTTATGGTTAAATGCAACCTCAATCAAATGACAGGGTCTAAAAATGTAAGCTATATGTAATCAATGAAAGTAGATGGTTATGCTATTCTAGTAACTTTGATGGAATTGATGTTGACTATGAACTAATGCCGACCTTTGGGGACCACATTTTATATCAGTTTTTGAAATCTTATAATCTTCAATTTACATTTTAAACCTTTTGTGTGAAACAAAAACTCCAGTGTTGCAAACATTAACAAAAAAACCCTTCTGAATGATGCAGAGTCAATTAATTGAACAACATTAAACCAACATATAAGCACACAATTAATATTGGTCGACAGCGCATCACAAACTGGCTACCCTTATTTTCATGGGTTTTCAAATCCAAATTTCAATCAATTACATGTAGTAATAGTAATGCTATAAGAAATCTTTGGGTTATAAAATGTTTATATAATATTTAATAAGATATATTTCATCATTTCATAACACAACTTATTATTTATTTCTAAGGTTTGGCTTTGGCATTTTCATACAAACACAGTAAAATAAATTTATAAAATGTATAAATTTCTAATATCATTTTATCTCTCAGTGATCATTTTGTTGAAATTCTTCATGATTGCTGTACTAAGGCTGGGTTCGAATACGACATTGAAATTGTCACCAACGGCAACAAGTTTTCAGAGTTCTTAGATATCAAGGTAAAAAAATGTTGTTGTTGCTGTGTAAGATGAACTTTAGAACAAGAGACATTGTGAACATGTACTATTCTACCTGTATAAAACATCCACCTATGTTTATGCCAGACAAATGCTAGCTTGCAGGGGAGCTAGCGCAGATGGCAGAGCAACCGAACTCAGATCGGATCATATCTGATTGACTGCAGCTTAAATCCTCCGAAAGTCAACTCAGCCTTGCCTTGAGTTATTTTTTATCTAAAACATCAAATCAGTACCATCTAAGGACGCGTCAAATGGTTCAAAGGAAATTGCATTGTTAGTAGCTGCGGTGCATTGTTGCACATTGAAAATAAAGGCGTATCTGCTATGAAATCTGTTGAAATTGATCTACAGTGTCTTGGCTTACATCCATAAAGAGCAGTAAACATCATTGTTGTCTGTGAAAATAGAGAAGTGGTACAGATGCCTTCGTTAGTGTAATAGTCTAAATTTAATTTATGCTAGCTCAAGGTATCCATTCTTACCAACCAGGATTGTGAATCCATGGATGCCAAATGCTTTCTACAATATTGAAATCCCATATGAAATTTAAAAAGTAATGGCTACTGTATCAATAGCAGGGTATATATTTGTCGATTATCGCTAACGAAGGCGGAGGTTTTTGTGGAATGAAAAGTAATCTAATTTTACAAAGCTTTCTACTATTTAAGGTGTTTAACATCATTTTTCAATTTTGTTTTCTTCTTTATTCACTTCGAATTGGGATTAATAATCTAGTATTTTATATTATTTTTTCCAATTTTTTTTCATTAGCTTTTTCCTTTATTCATTCAGAATTGTGATTTGAGCTATCAACTTCTTGACATTCCCTCTGACACCCAATGCTTACAACAGTTAGCCACCATGTCATACTTGCCTCTTGTTCATTTCGTTGTTGATCCATTTCGAATGGCTATCCTTCTGATAAAACGTGCTTATCCAAACATTAAAGTAGTTTCATTTCAGGTAAGATTCTAATATTGCTTAAACGTGTGACAGAACGTATTAGATAGGCATGTTGAATGTCGTTCTCCTATAAACCATTTTCTAACTAATATTCATATTACTGAAGCTGGGATTTTTGAATATTAAATATACGTGTTGTGGTCTCCTTGAAGATCTTGTACAAGGTCACTATATTTCGGTTGCATGGTACTGAGGCCATGATGAACAAAACAGTTATAGTTATAGTATATAGTTATATGTCAGAATAGAACCCAAAAGTTAATTATTATTAAATCGTAAAAATCAGTTAAATATTATTCATGAGATAGCCCTATAGCATCTTGAGTGCATGATATTGCTTTCATTTGTGTGATCAGTTGTTGACCCATTTCTATATTTGATAGCATTAATTAATCAGCATTAGCTATATTTCACACTATTAGCATCAGATTTTGTATTGTCTCGTTTTATTTGAATATATAACCTGCCAAATGAATACCAGATGCCAATATAAGATGAAGCATCGTATTGATGAACGCTAATGGCCTGTTTCGCTCAAAACGGTTCGTCCCATGTAAAAAACCATTCAAGAACAGTTCATGAACAGTTCATGAACTGATTTATAAACGTGAAATTGCACAAATCTTCGTGAACACTTCATCAACTGTCCATGAAAAGTTCATGAACATTGGACAATTTGATGTTCATGAACTCATGAACTTTTTTCACAGGGAATTGCCATTTTACTTTCATATAGCTTATGAAAGAACCATCAAAGCAACAGTCTTGTGTATTCATTTGTTGTAATTAAATGTTGTAAGTAAATTGTTGGAGTTTAGTTAAACATTTAGGAATCCAGAGACGTACCTATATATATGCTATGTTCTGTGTTATACATTTGATTAGACATTTTCAATTAATATATTGACAAAATCTGATGCTTCTTTACTAGTCTGCATTTATATAGCAATCTGTTAAACGTCTTTTGAACATTTGCTGGAAGTCTCTTAGACATCTTGTAAACGTCTTTGGACATCTGCTGGACGTCTTTTTGCATCTGTTAATTTCTAGGAATTGTTTCAAATGGATGAGGATTTTATATCAACACAATCTGAAGATTTGATGATAACTGACGTTGATCCTTCCCTTATTATCAACCATGAACATGTAATGAATAATGTGCATAAAAGATTTCAGGCCTTCTGCAAGGTAACATATTTTTTACTATATGTAAACACAACATCAAAACCAAGAAAATGCCGTGATAGTGTCGTGAAAACACTATGAAAATGTAAAGACGTGAATGAAAATCGCATATTATTTAAGCCATGAAAAATTTCAAAACCATAAAAACAACACTATAAAATGTTGCGCTTTTTATTGGTTTTTGTGTCAGTAGTGATGATTTGACTATTGCATTGTTGATGTAAGTGTTGCTACATGTATTCTGGCACAATGTATCAATAGTTTTAATCTCAACTACGGAAATTAAGAAATTGTGAACATCAAAAATGTTATCGCAGGTTTTAGGTCTTTAAATAAATACAGTTGCCTATATGTATTACAGATGAATATTGCTTTTTGTAACAGAATCATTTACGCTTTGATAAGTATTGAATCACCTGTAACCTTATTGAGTAGCTGCAATCTATCTGAGTATAATTGTTAATGCTGATTAACTTTTCTTCTGTAGGTCGATGGAGAAGACATTATATTGAAAAGGTAAGCACACAGCAGTACATTAACAATGTTCAATCATATTAATGAATGCAAACGGAATGAAGGAATTTCCATTGTTAATGTAGTAGAACATTTCATAATTACTCAAACAGAATGATGTCCCTTTAAAATAGTCTCTGTGAGAAACAGTTCGGTAGTTCATGAACAGTTCATGGAAGTTGGGGCCATTTAAAGTTCATGAACTGTTTATGAACTGTTCATGATCTGCTGAACTGTTTTTCACTGACAGTTCATGAACATCCCCTGCGAAAAACAGTTCAGGAGTTTTCTGAACTATTTTTTGCAGGGGAGTTCATGAACTCCTGACCCGTTATTAGCAGAGAAAGTGATGAAGGTTAGATGGCCCAATCTTTATGAACTATTTATGAACAGTATACATGAACAGCTTGTGGAAAACAGTTCATTTAACGTTCATGAAATGTTCATAAGGTTTATTAATAATTAGTTGTGAAATGTTTGTGAAGTTTCATGAGTTCATGTTCATGAATTGTTTAATATAACGGAATTTAATATTCACAAAATGTTTTCACAAGATTTTCATATTTTAACAAATTGTACAAGTACAATAGATATATATATTCCAATTCACAAACAAAATAGTCTGCAGGAGTATAATATAGCATACGAAAATGATGGGAAAATATTGACATAATTTCAAACATGGTTATATTCTTTTTTAGGGTTTTCTTCCTCACAACAAACTCTGTCCATAAAATCCCAATTGCGTTTCTTCGTTTTGTAAATTTGATCGACATCTCATTTGTATCATGTGATTCACTGACGGCCATCTTTCATTTTCATTTGCTGTCAAGAGAAAAGCTGCGATTGAAGGAAAACAGAAGAGAACTTTTACAGGTAACAAATACACATCAAAATCATGAAAAAACAATGTGAAATTTCATGGCATTTTCACATTCTTGTTTGGTTTCTTAATCCAGGGAAAACTAGATGAGATCAATGCCATTCAGACAATCGAACTTGATATTGCTACAAAACTTAGTCACATTTCGTACTTGTGTAACATTGGTGATGTGAAGGCAATTCTCTCAATGCTTAGAAGACGAAAAGATCACATCCAATCGTAAGAGTGATATTTGATTAAATATTTAATTTGAGTTAAAATCTTCCATCTAGAATTTCCCATGTTCATCTTGTCATTCCACTATACCGGGTAGAAATGAGTAATGCAACATCAGAACCTGATTGATTGTTGGAATACACTGACACAACTCTGAAGAATAAACAGATCGAATCACCTCGTCTTCTATAATACGTCAGCGGATGAATGTCTTCTTTGTGGCAACAGCCCTGCAAAAATAGTTCAGGAGTTCTTAAACAGTTCATCAACGATAAATGGCCCTGAGCTGTTTTTTCGCAAGGGAAAGTATGTGATGGCAACGTGATAATACCAGCAATACTAATACCGGATTCTATCGATTTCATTACAATGCTCGGCAACCAAGACGACCCGCATCAATTTTTACATTTGGTTTGTAGCAGAGTGTATTTTGCTCTGCATAAGAAAGTCTGACATACTGGCTTACTTTGGTATAATGTAATTCAAATGCCTAACCAGTAGGAAAATCCTTATGCTGCTCAGATGGATATCCGGTATACTGGAATCCCATCCTTACTATAACTATATTATTGAATTCTAGGGGAGTAACTGTGACCCTTCCCCAAATGATATTGAATGTAAGGAATATTGGCAAAACCAAATTTCTAATTTTCTAAAGAAGATATTATAAGTAAAAGTAATGTGGACGGTGTCGCCCTACCGAAGGCACCCGTACCACTCCTCTATTTCTAGAAGAGTGGCTCTTTTCGCTAAGAGCAATGATGTTAAACGCTCCTTAGATCTCAGCCGCGACACTGCAGATCAATTTCAACAGATTTCATGGCAGATAGGCCTTGATTGTCAATGCGCAACGATGCGCCGCAGCTACTCACAATGCAATTCCTTCTGAACCATTCCATCCGCCATCCTTAGATGGTACTCATTTGATGTTTCAGATAAAGTCAAGGCTGAGTTGACCTGAGGGGGATTTGAACCACAGTCGATGAGATATGATACGATCTGAAGTTCGGTTGCTCTGCCAAAGATATTATAACCACCTTCCTTGTGTGTAAATGGTATATAATCTGGGTAGAATATAGAATTAGGTTTTGTTATCTTTACTGTGTACATAAGGAAGCTAGCAATGATTGACGCTATGTGAGTCATAATGTAATATGAGTTAAATAAGTCTACATTATGTGATGTGATATATATTTGGTCATAAAAAGCATACATATCAATTACAAGTTAGCTAAGTAAATTATGACCAGGGTCAACTCTTAAGCAAATTGCTTGTTTGTTTGTTTACGAAATGTTCCCTTTTTTGCTCTATTAGTGCAGTGACTTGTAAATTCCTTACTGGAGATCAACTCTCTTACTGTTAATAGCTTGGATTCATATAACCTCTATAATCAGGCTTGCTCTCCAGCACCATTAAAATGTTAAAAAGTGAAAACCACAAATTTTTTAAGGCATGAAAACTTGAATGTTTGAAAACCATGAAAACATCCACTCACGATATTAAAATGGATAAATGAAATTTCACGCTCTTTTTCATGGTTTCGGTATCAGTAGTGGTTACAGATAATTATCACAATTTCCATAAGATTTATAGTTTATGGAAATGATCATAAGAAAGAATTCCGAAAACGGGTTTGTTTACAATGTTATTATCTTTGCTTACAACTTCAACCATATTTGCTTACAGATTGAATGAGCTGCAGTCTTCCCTTCAGTCTCTGGGTCAATCAATTTCATCATATCGTCCAATTGCTAACCGTGCTGCAACCATATTTGATACTTCGTGCCGTATGACAATGATCAATCCACAATACACAACATGCATAGGGATGTTTCTATCCCATTTTAATTTTCCGGTGAAATTCCCTGATCGGTATGTAAAGTATCTAGCAACTTATTGGTCTTACTTTATTTGATATTCAAAGAGGAAACCTCTCTCATCTTAGATAGTTTTCAGGAGGGTTCTCTATAATTTATTGGTGTCTAGAGGGTTTCATTATGTTAACTAATCACAGCTGAGATAAAGATAAATTAATCGGCTGAAAAAATGATATGTCAGTTTCCCATCAACATTTGAAGATATTATAGATACACAAGAAATATATCATTATTGCAATAATACTTAGCTTGCAATTCTATGGTTTTTGTTTGAAGCTTGTTTTAAGTGATTTTGGCTTACAAGATTCTTAATTGCAAGCCAAAATCGCTCAAAGTGGGTCATATACATTTTATTTTACTTAAACCAAGCTATTTTTGCTAAATACAAGAATTTTTTGGCTCGAAACAAGCAAACATTATTTTAAGAGTCAAATGTTTCCTGTGTATAGAAATTGAGAAGATGTAAAGGGGATGTCCCCCTTGGAAAACAAGAAGGATTTTCATTGTCTAGTATTTCTAAAATGGCATTGGATAAACAGACTTTAAATTAGCCTCATGTTTGTTTAACTTGATCATTTCATGGCAATTATATTGAGTGAAATATTTATAAGGTGTCCATGAACAGCGTACAGAATTGTTTATCTTGTGATCCTCTTGCTGCACTCAAAGAACACAGTACTGTAGTTCATTTATAGATTTGATGTAGTTCAACAGCTAATTTGACCGTTGAGCACTCAAATGCGTGTATGTCGTTCGTATTGTTTCTGCGCGCATGAAACCATGCTGAAACTTGAAGTTTGAAGCCATGCTGAAGCCATGAGACACATAGATCGTTGAACTACGTTAAGCTTGATTTAAAATTAGGCGTGTAGCGATCGCCTGTTAATGTTGCCCCTTTAACATAACAAGTACCGATTTTGCAAGTTGATCCCCCCATCATGTTGTCACTATTGTTTGTTGCCTTCTGTGTTCGCAGTGAACCTCTCGAAGCTGTTGTGGAAAGAACTCAGCGTTATCTGTTCAGTGCTAGTGCTTTCAGTTATAACGATGAAGACCGACATGTATTTGCTATGATGTATGCAATCGAGGTAATTGGTAAATGGTGACTCCTGTAAAAATAGGTCATGAATTGTGTTTGCCTTTTCATGAACGGCTCTGTCAATTTCACGTTTATGAACTTCTGTTTGACTTTTAGATAAATTGTGAATTAACGTTTTATCAAGTCTTTTTAATTAGTTATATTTAATTTTCATTGTAAATAATAACGATAGTTTGCTAGTAGCTACACAACTAAAGTGTATTTTCTTGTTTCTAATGTAAATTTTTGCTAAAAAGTTTTCATATTTTGATTACTGTATTCTATTTCTATAAATATTGAATGATTATACGCGAGAAATCAATCTATCATCTATCTATGCTCCACAATTAGTATAGGTACAATCGCTTAAACAGCATTTAGAACCATTGTCCTTGTCGAAAAGAGCCACTATGCTAGAAATTGAAAAGGGATACGGGCGCATTCGTTATAGAGCGATACCGTCTCAATTAATTATTAGCTAGAATTGCTTCAATTGTTTCCAAGGTTCTTTTAGCTTAGATTCACTCCCACGCATAATGAATTCTATTGTACAATATACCCGGAGGGGGGTAACTTCCATTGCGCTTCAACGGGGATGTTCAAATGGAACTTTCGCAGAATGGCCACAAAAAGTTTTCACTAATATGAAAAAGATACCCCAAATATATTTTTGTGAATGACAGATTCAACCAAAAATAAAGAAAAAACAAAAATTCATAGGCAAAATTTGTTTTGCAGAATGAAAAAATTGAGTAGTGTCAAAATGATGAAGGTATATCCTAAAATATGTTTTCTGGATTTATAATCCCCGGGAGAATATATCTTATGATACTATAGTCTCTAACCAAGCACATGTGATTATTTATTATTGTTTGTTTCGTAGATCGAACGTTTACACGGTCGTGTTCATACTGCAGAGGTTGAGTTTTTGATCGATCCTCATTTTGGTGAATTCACCAAACAACGCTCTGTTCCTAAACAACCAATAAGCATCACTAGAAAGCCACTTGATTGGATGAGCACTGAGCAATATCAACAGCTATTGGTAAGTCATCACGCAAATCAACTGTGAAAATTAGTTTGAAATGTATACTGCATTATACCTTCAGTGAAATGTCTAGTACACATACAGTCAAACCTGTTATAACAGTCACATCAATACAGCGGCCACCTGTCTAAGTATTAATCGCTTAATCGACATTAACATTTGAACTTTGTATGTACTGTTTCATTAATATTTATATGTATATTCATCTCTAATTATTTATCATCAGTCATGTTTTTTTCCTCCTTCAATATGGCTTTTAGACCCTCGCAGAGAATTTTAATTGGTTTACTGATGTATTCGAGAAATTGATGAAAGAAGGCCGTGAGATGCAATGGAGACTGATAACTGAACACGAAACTCCAGAACGAGTTGAATTACCTGATTCTTTAGATTCAAGGTACTTAAAACCATCCAATCACAACTGTTTAAATCAATAGTCTTTTTTAAGTTTGTATTTAACAAATAGAAAGCGATGCTGAGTTTTATATACTTTGACACGAACACGCTGGGAGCGTAATGAGACATGAAAGAGGCTTAAAAAATCACGAGCCGCCGGGCATTTTGGCCTCTTCAGTGTGTCATAGCACCGAAAGTGTTCGTATCAGAGTATCTAACACGGTATAAAATAAATAAACTGTTTATTTTGACATTAAAATGCACAAAATAATGATCACATGTAAAATCTCACAAAATGACGTCATTGTAGAGACTAGAACAAGCATTAACTTTTTTGAGAAAAGCTACGACAAATTATAAAATGGAAGAAAAAAAATAATAGAATTAGAAAAACGTGAAGAGCATTAGCGAAGTCTGAATATAGTATCTATATATATATAAGATTTAGGGAAAAAATATTGAGTATTATTCAACTCTTCGTATACAGGATCCTATGCGTGTATACTTCTGAAGCTGTGAAAAGCTGAAATGTATCGTAACGCATTAATGTGTCGCTTTAGCGTGTATCAACAAAAATGCTGTATAACTACGGACAGTGTTTAATTTGTTATTTGGCTTCGTGTTACTAATTTGAATTTGAATGGTCTTTTTAAACGCTCTATCAAACAAAGCTCTTGCTTCATATGAACGCCATTTTGTTTCTGTTGCAACTTTATTGCGTTTTTGACTTCAAGCCAAAAGCCGTAACTTTACGATTTTACATAGCCTGGCACAAACATCAACAACAACCAATCAGCAACAGTATCACATTCAATGATTTTTATAATAATGATTTGTTGTGTTTTAAATTGTAGATGCTCACCACTGCAACGTCTGATGATTTTGAGAGCATTGCGTAACGATCGATTGATTGATTCATTTGATGCCTTCATTCAGATGGTTCTTGGAAAGCGGTAAGCACATACAATTTTAATAATCGTCATATTTGGATAGTAAGATGTTACATTTTGTCTAAATAGAAATTTTTATTTGAGTTAAATTCTCTAATCATTTTTTTCAGTGTGCATTATATACACATGGGGGGGGGTAACTCAAGAAATTTGAAGGACGGGGGTGACAATTTGAATTAAAAATTTTGCCCTCCAAAATTTTGTTTTTTCAAAATCGATACCTCAAATATTTTTTTTATTTAGGCCATAATTATACCTCAAATAGTTTTTTACTGAAGCATATTTGAAAATTGATTACAATTTCGTGGGTTTGCATCAACATCAACAACACCTCGAATATTTCAAAAATTCTGAAATGGATATCTCAAAAATTTCGAAGACTGTGAAAAGGTACCCTCAATAATTGGCACGTCCCTGTATACCATTTGAATCTTCCCCCGGGAAATTACACCAAATGAATGATCAATACTATAGAGAATCACGTAAAATTAACATATTCCTTCTTCTCCTCCTCCTTTTCGCCCCCTTGTCTGGGGAGTTAGCCCCATTGTCGGGGAAATTCTGTTGCCACCCCTTTTCTGGATCAATGAAAAAACCTGCTACCAGACTAGTTCAAGTATATATAGCCATTAATTAGTTTTTATGAACTACATTGTGTAGGGTGACTGTACTTGCTATTAGTCATAATCATTGCTCCATCTTCACTTGTTGTATATCAGCTCAATCTGGAGTCATACAAACTGAATGCATACAGAACTGAACGATGTTGTCAAGTGGGAAACAACTTTGCAAAGATCTTTTTTCATTTTATAATTATGCTCAATTAACTATAAAAGACTAAAATTGCCATAATGTTTCTTCTAAATGGCTACCTATTCTTTGCTTTCTCTACTTTTAGTTATTCATCTTTGTCTCCAATTGACGTATCATCGATTCATCAAATCAGCAGCAGTAGAATTCCAATCGTACTCACCTACGAAAATGATCTTTCCATCGCGTCACTGTTAGTCAAACAATTGGCGTCTGACGCAAAGGTATGCTTTTAGACGAGGGTAAAGCTATGGAAGTCTACGCACTCAGATGAAATGGACACTTGATAAATTTAATTTTTATTCATTTATAATTAACTAGTGAAGTGAACCCGCTCCGCTGGCGGAAATTTGAAAATAAAAAAAAGGAAAATTTAATTGCTAGAATTTAGCCCAAATGATAAATATACAATAGAGCTGGATCATGAGAATGTAATTCGTTCTTTTTATTGAGCCGCAAGAGAAATCCTACGAAAAAATACGCTTCAGGCCGTCAATTGAAGGAATATAAGGATATAAACATAAAACATGGCCTATGTAGCCGCAAAAAAATTATAAGATACCCAACGGAAAGTATGGATTTGATACGTTTACTATGAGAAGCGTGAATTTCGAATACAGTAGATACAGACAGACATACATCGACGTTTAGATAGTAGAAGTAGGATAAATTATCATCAATCTGAATACCACGTATTTTTATTTCTCAGGCAATGTTATTAATTGTTCACTTGTATGCAACATCTCATACAATTGGAGAAATAAGCAATTTAATCATTGACACAATGAACAAGGTATTAAATGTTAATTACGCCGCCAAAGTAAATACTACCTATTAGTATTTACATTAACAATTCATTTGAAATACACAAAATGTTAATGAACTCTTTATCAAAACTTCACTTAAGAAGTCAGTATTCTGGCCAAATTGAGGACTTTATAATGTTGAGTAATGCCGTTGGCTTCATTACTCAATGAGCAAAAACACTATCTTGAATGCAATCAAGTACAATTTATTAAGGTTAGCTTCATAGAGCCGACGAACTCACAACGCCTTCCAAAAACTTATCAAGTCAAACTATTTGAATACAAACTAAATACGTCATACACGGCTAATTATTAACTATATTACATGAAAATGAGGCTAGTTAATACAAATACGAGATTATACATAAGCTATTTAAGTATTGCTATTAACAGGAGTTTTCGTCTAAACAGTCGTCAAAAATCAATACATATATTTAATGGAACGTTTTATTGTAAATGAGCTTGTTGAACAATTTTAGTCACACAATTACTGCCTATCCTATATAGATATTTACGAACTTCTTCCACTGTATATGACATATTCAATGCTAGGGTCGCTGGTTGCTATTGGTTGGAGTTCATCACTGTGTATCGTCTGTCATCAAAATACCAAATATTATACAGAGCATAAAGACAGTAAATATCAATGCCAGGATATGGATGGTTCACAATATGAAACAGCAGTTACCATGTCAACTGTTACAATCGAGTGTACAATTATGCGTGGAATCATGTTATCAGGTGAATGTGAGATTCCACATTATATATGATATGGAATCTGATAGGTGACTTGATTTGTGATATGGATTCTGATAGGTGACTTTATTTGCAATATGGATTATGATGGGTTACTTTATTGCAACATGGATTATAGATAGATAGAGTTTTACTACAACAATTTAAGCATTACATAATGCAATTCCTAAATATTTTTGACGTCACCTCTTAAGTAGTATAGCTTTTCTGTTTGAGGGACGCAAAGGTAATTTACATGATTATTAAATTGTTTAAAGAATTTTATTACAAGCACTATATTGATACAAACAAATCATAGATGATTACGATAGGTGATTTTATTTATCATATGGATTCTGATAGGTGACATAATCTCAATATGAATTGTAATAGGTTTTGCATTATTTGTGTTGCGGGCAGCCCCTCTATAAGGAGGATTAACTCAGATGGCAGAGCAGCCGTACTGCAGCATTTGATCATATCTGATTGAATGTTTGACTTTATCTAAAACATCAAATGTGTACCATCTAAGGATGGCGGATGGAATGGCCAAGGGGATATCGCATTGTGAGTAGATCCAGTGCATCGTTGCACATTGACAATCGAGGCCTATCTGCCATGAAATCTTTTGAAATTGATCTGCAGTGTCGCGGCTGAGATCAACAAAGAGCGTTTAAAATCATTGTTCTCAGCGAAAAAAGCCACTCATCTAGAAATAGAAGAATGGTACAGGTGCCTACGTTGGGGCAATACCGGATCAATTACTTTTACTTGTAACACATATTGCAAAACCGTAGTCGAATGCAGTGCAAGTAATCAGAGCTTTAAGTACTTTTCTTTGATTGACGAGATGTGATATTTTCTAATAGGAAAGATATTTCTTTCGTAATGTTACAGTTGTCTCTCCTGATGATTTCTCTCAAGTGCATTTGGAGAAATTTACGAAAAAATTAGGGAAACGTTTTACAGTCCAAATTGATACAGCTATAGTCTCATTTCCTTTGCATAAAAGAACTGCAAAGTTTGATTTATTTTATCAACATCTTTTTTATCTTTAGTTATTTTTATTTTTTCATTGTGAGGATGTATTCTTACATGTTTTTAACCTCTCTTTTTATAGCCTGTTCGCACATCACTTTGTCAAACTTTGAGCTGCTTAGGAAAGCAAGTATTCTCGCGCTCCAATTCAAACATTGAGAAGTCACTACTGTTCAACATAACTGTGTTGCATTCAGCAATGAAACTCAGAAAACGATTTGCCAATGTTGCCCTTTTAGAACCAGATGCATTTTGTCTAACTGCTGAAGACATTAAGGTATGATGTAAGATAATCTCTCTTTCTATTGTTGCTCAAGATTGTTGCTAAATACTACAGGAGTAATAACAGTTGATCAGTATGCTTGTCATGTAATGGACTGTTACGCTTAGCTTTGCATGGTTGTGTGGACGTAATGATTACATGTACATGCTGTTTATGTTGTTGCTCGTTCAGCATGCTAAAATTGTCCGATGGCTGTGAAATTTGGCTTTTATTTGACGTGTTCAATCAAAACATTTCAACGTCAATGTTGTGATATAGATATGCCTTAGATAAGAACTCTCAATAAGCCTCTCGTACCTACAAAAGAGGTCTCGTTCTAAATAAATCTTTGTTTCAATTCTAGACTTTTGGTGATTATGTCTTCCATTCTTCCAATAATTATACTCAAGCAGTTGATAAAAACAAACCCTCTGACATTGACAACAACAACAACAAAAGCATTCCATGGAACAAACTGCGTTATATTTTGGCAACTGTAAGTTTAATAATAGATTTGTTTTCAGGTTTATCAGGATTTCATGTTTGTGCACTGCATTTAAGCTTAATCTTAAATTAGGTAACTTAATTTAGACAAATAGCTGAACAGTATTAACAATCAACCGCGGAGGCTGTTGATTTCTGAAGAGTTCTTATTTTCTCCTTACGTGCCCTCGTTCGCCAAATGTCAATAGTTCATAGGAATCTGTACGCCAATTGCTTATCATTGCTTTATTGCGCTCTTGGTTTTCTTTTATTTTTTGTGTTTAATCAATTAGCACTATTGTGGACGTCAGATGAAGAACAAACATGATCAAAGAGCCATGTTGTATTTGATAGAGTTTTGGATTTCTTTTAATAGCTGCAACAAAGAATTTACATCTTTCAAAGGTTAGTGACGTGGAAATGAGGAAAGAAGGAATGCGTTTACATATATTGTATTAATATGTTGTTACGGTAGATCGATCTTTATTAATTTGCTTAATGATGATACTTTACTTGTCTATCATCAACATCAGAGTATTGCGTTTCTTGCGTTCCATTTGTTAGCATCTGGATGGGCATCTTTTTTTAAAAACGTCATCTGTGTTGTGGATAACCCCTTCGAAAGCAATTCAGGAACAATTAATGAACGTTAACTGGCCCTAATTTTCAAGAACTGTTCATGAACTGTTTGTGTGGGTTCATGGACTCCTTCAACTGTTGTTTGCAGGGGAAATAAGTGATCAAAAATGATCATGTATGAAACGCATCTGTCCCTGAGATGGCATGCATCTACATTGTATAATTGAAAGGAAAATATTTTATGGGGAAAGCTGATGACTGAAACTAAGTAATGTTTCCATATTCTATATTGGACAGAAAAAATAATTTGTTACAACATTATTTATTGTTACAAATTGCTTTCTCTGTCAAATGTGTGTTGCAGAAGATGCTGCTAAAGATGTTTCCATAACCACTTTTTTCATCCCGTTATTCAGGAAGATATCGACTACCTGCATTGATTCACCAACCAATGGTTGATCTACAAGGGCTATTGAAATGGATAGATCAACATTATAATAATCGTTCTTTAGATTTTCCTGAATTTTGCGGAATGGTGACATCATGTGAGGTAAATCAATACTAATATGTTCAGTTGCAATTCTTGAAATTAAGCATAACTTCGACTGAATAATTCATATACTGTATATCTGCTAGCAAATTGTTAATTGTTCATTATCTGCTGAAGACACGTATGGAGGCATGAAAAACCCTTATAATTCCTGATGAATTATACATGAAAAACCTACAAAAACATTTTGAAAGTATCAAATATGCAAGAAAGCTTATCAGACCTGAGAAAAACATGTTTTTATCAATGCTATCTGTACTTATAAATATCAAAATTGGATTTGAATCAGGTTTCGCAGACTTCTAATCTATATCATATACGTGGAGTTTGATCCATTCCTTACCGTAATACTAGCTGCAATCAATACTTCGACACCAAATCCCAACAGATTGATAATTTTTACTGAGTAAGTTTCGAGAACCTGTCTAATATGCTGTATGTGACAGCTGGATGTGTTATAAATTTTATGCCTGAATTTCATTTTATGGAAACAGTTTTTTGACTGAGACAATGCAGTATTCTTGATCTATTGCAAATGCAAATTTATTTTTTCATTTTCTCAAATTCTCTTATAGACATATCTATCACACGAGCAGTATGCACTGAGTGCTATCAACTTCTTATTGGATAACAATCTTAAATACAGTCATAAAGTAGATTATCTGTCACCAAATCCACCAATGAAAATTTTTTCTGGGGAAAATCATGCAAAAGGTGCAGGTACAAGATTGCTAATGAAAAAATCATATATGACATCTTCAAGTTTAATTAGACAATCAAGCTCATCAGCTCTGAAAGACGTCTGTGAAATGATCTACAGAAAACTACCAAAACTATGGAGTCAGGTAACTGAGATAATTTATCTTCTTTGTTTTGTAAAATTGACATTGAGGAGCGTAAAAAGCTGGTTGCAATACAAATGATTCGATTGTTTCTAAACACAAATAAATTTTGGATCTAGATTGTGTCTTTCTTCATATGATTAACTCAAATGGCAGAGTAACCAAACTCCAGATATACAGTCTGAGATCGAATGATAAATAAAATATTAAATTTATTTTTATAGGAATTTGTAAATGAAAGAATTGTAAAATTTGGTGGCGCAACCCAGTTCAATTTATTCCTTCTCTCTGAGATTGACTCTTTCAGTACTCTGATAAGAGGGATGCGATCAACGGTTGAGGTAATGCATAGCAAATTATTAAAAACAATGAGTACACATGTTCATTTCAATGCAATAAACCCATCTTACATCCATAAAGTTAACTTACAGTTACGGTTTTTTGAAGGGGCTGATACGTGCTACGTTTATAGTTAACAGGAAAACACGCATTCATATAGGATTGAATAACAGAAAGATTAGTAGCTATAATGAGTATAATAATATAATATCTTGAGAGCGTAATTCCTTCTCAAGGAGGCATTTGGAAGTAGATCGATTGTTTCACTTGTGCACACCTGCAGTATCAACGTGGTTGTCGAGGGAGGATAAGTAGCTAGGTTAAATTTAATTCTGAATATTAGTTGATGTGATGTTATTCTGTCTACTTTGCCTTTAACTACAAACAAAAAGAGGTATAGATGGTTTGCTATTTGAGCGAAATGACTATTTTCATAACAATTTCATTTGATGTATATATTCTGTGGTGTTTGATAGCCAAAAAACTATCTTATTATACATATCACATTGCAGTTGTGCACGATTTTAAACTACTACTATTTTACTGTTTTGTTTTGTGTATTATAGGGGATATTGAAAGGATTACATCATCAGCATTTTCCCTTAGATCCGTCTCTGGTTGAAGATGCCTCATATCTCATCTATAATCGCGTTCCACTTAATTGGATAAGTGTTGCTAAGCAACATGAGAGTGTCAATATTGCTGTCGATGTATCAGAGTGGTTGTCTAACATTTTGGCGAGAATTTCATTCATTGAATCTCTACTAATCAGGGTGAGTTGTATTGAAGACATTCATTAAAGCTTGTTTCTATTCAAGAACAACCGACTGATATACATAACCCTCATAATTATAGCTGCTATACACTACAGAACCGCACAATTACAGCAATCTTCCATTGTCCATAGAGGTCGGATTTCTGTATGCCATGCAGTAATCGTTACATAATAACAACATGGTCTCACTCATAGTGTATGACTAGACAAATAGATATATGAATAGACAGACTGCCTCTTCTTCATGTTGTTACTAATTTACCGGGCTAATTTATCATTGACAGGGAAGAGAAAACACTGTCTCCTTTTGGTCTGGTGCTTTCTTCGATCCATCCAGATTCTTTTCCGTCATTCTAGAGGTATATAATAAATTATGACAACAACTGCTAATATCTCTGTATTAATAGTAGTGTCTGTTTGTTTTCAAATAATCGTCGTCTGTCCGCCACTTATGTACGTCTTACTTACAAAATAATACCAATAATACGATAGAGGGGAATTGTACAGTGACAGATTTGTGGTACGGAAGTTATGATTTTCTGACTTTGTTTCAAAACAATAAACTTTATTTGATATTTTATTTGATGTCATTGTATTAACAAATTTAGACTCTTGCTTACAATTTCAAAGGTTGGCAATCTAATGGGTTGATAAAATCGATAAAATGGAAAGCCAATTGAAATATCCAGAGCAGAAATGTTCTGTTTTCAATTTGAGCCTCGAGAAAAAAGTGGAACAAGTAAAATTAATTAAGTCAATCAGTTTTATGATAATTAAAATATTACAAAATACTGAATTGCATTATTAGTAGAATTAAAAGACAAAACAAAATATGTTTTGAAATCAAAGAACGCGTAGACCTATGTAGTGGTGAAATTAACAATCTAGAGCTGGGCACAACCGCATTTAAAATTTATTTCTGAAACAAAATGCCGCTCTTTACTTTTCTTAAAATTGAAATATGAATATTTCACTTCTCTAATATATAATTTGTGGGAACATTTATAAAACAATATATTTTTAAATCAAAGCAATGTAGGCCAAGGAACTTGCAAGAAAATTTTAAAATGACATCGTCGGCGTGGGACTCATTTGAAATTAATTCATCAAAGTTTGATGACATTATCAAAGCGTGTACAGAGAATTCAAAGTTATAGAGCTCAGAGTTAATCAATGCATTGCAGAAGAGTATTTATATTAATTGAAATGTTTATGACACTCAGTGTTGAGTGTCGGACTTAGCTCTTTCAAAAATCAAAAATGTCAAAAATTCAGAACATCTTTTTTCTGTACTGAGGAAGTGCACCAAT
Source organism: Haliclystus octoradiatus (assembly GCA_916610825.1). Taxonomy (NCBI): domain Eukaryota; kingdom Metazoa; phylum Cnidaria; class Staurozoa; order Stauromedusae; family Haliclystidae; genus Haliclystus; species Haliclystus octoradiatus. The sequence continues at coordinate 1,105,479 of OU744451.1, forward strand.
AAGTTTGATTGCTTAATTCATGAAATGTTATCAATCAAAGAGCTAAGTGCGACCCTCAACACTCAGAAAGATTCCGTCCGGTCCAGGCTATTTGTATAACTCTACCTAAGTAAATAAAATATTTTCTTTGTTGTATTGTTTTGTACCCAATTTTTATAATCACGTAAATTTTTACTATAAATACTTTATTATTTTAATATCTTACTCCTTTTAACCTGAAGATGCAATTAAGCTATTGCGAAATGTTGTTTAAACCTAAGTCTGTATATTTTTTGTCGCTATCCTTTATCTTAAAATTTTATATAACTGCAAAGAATACAGTGTTCAGTAAATAATATAAATGATATGATTTGATTCAGTATTGTGATCAAAATTTGTCTGTATAAAAGTGTCATTTTATAGAACATGCGTTTACAGGTTACGATGAAATAACAGTAACATAAATCCCCAGCGGAGGAGGACCGAAATTTTTTTATACAGCCAGAAGAAAGGAAAAGTTGAAATTTCAAAAATGTTCTAAATTGAATGTAATTCTCACACACTTCAGACATGTTATTATTTTTCATTTTCTATACTATCCCTCATACAAGCATTTAGTTAAAATCTTTCCTTTCTCTACAGGAAAATGTTACTATCTATGAACAACATTCACAGTTTGTTGAGAAGCTAACATTGATTGGTGAATTGACTGGAAAAGACAAAGATCATGTGAGATTATGTGTTGCGCTTCCCCCAAGACAATTGTTTAAATTGAGCCCATAATGTCAATTCATAAAGGTTCATAAAGGGGTCGTAAAAGTATCAACTTTCAAAGCAATCAATTCCTTAGTCATTAAGTTTATTTATATGACGACGAAAATGATTATCAAAGTGATTTGAGTGATAGGTCCTTGGGGTGGCAACATTGATAAGGGAAAGGGCTATATTACGGCTGCTAATAAGTAAGATTAGTTTGATGAATTTCTATTCTAACTGACCATTTTTGAAATTGCTCCATTCCGTAGGGTCTGTCCACGTTCTATTGCTAGATTTACAAATACTTTTGATCGAAATAATTTTTAACTTCAAGCCTTCCTATATATGCTACCTCTTTCAGACCTGATGATGTTGCTACTTTGCACCCAATCCGTCCACTGCAAACGAATACTGTATTTTTATAGCTGCTTTACTGTTTTTATAATGACATTTACAATGCATCATTCTTTTTTCACGTCCAAGCTATACTCCATCTATGCAAAACAAAACGTTTTAAAATTGCTTTGTCTCTGCGTTAGATCAAAGAGCCACCCAATGACGGATGCTTCATTCACGGATTAGTATTATGGTCAGCTAGTATAGACAAAGCAACTCTATCGTTACTACCCATGCCTTTATCAAAGTCAACACCTTATCAACTATCTGCAATTCACATCAAATTAGTGCCAAATGCACGCAAGAGTCAATCGAAGAAATCTGAGAAGCCATGTGAATATTTCAATTGTCCATGTTATCATTCACCTCTGAGAAAGGGTGATCCATTGTTTTATATACGATTGCCTTATAAGGATATTAGCTATAGTAAACTAAATGCAAGATCCATTAGTTGTTCATTGACTGATATGTAGAAAACTATAAATAAAGATATATACAGAAAGAGAGATATACCTATAATTAGATAGATACAGCGTATATAGTCGCTTTTTTGAAGCCATTGTGTGCTGATTTTCAAGTACATGTTTATATATATAGGAATAGTACTTATATGCATTTATGAATAGAAAGAAAGAAAATATGTTTACAAATGTATTGATTTGGAAGACATGTTGCTTTTTTATACCAGTATGTTTTCCTTGATTGTTCTACAGAAGCTAATGACATTAAAATCATAGAATATTCTGAAGATATTTTAATTGTTGTGAACGGATAACGTCTTCATTTACCTTTATCGTATGGGCATTGCAGTATCGTGCGACTTCTAAAACATTTCCATATACAAAATTGCATATTGACAACTGGCACATTTCACTGTTCAGTGTTTTCCCATATCTCTGAGACACAAGCCTGGGTGAACTAAGAACTATGGTTATGTCTGCTTCCTGGAATCATCTCGCTGACATGCTAATTAAATCAAGAAACCAAGTATGTAATCCTGCTTTCATTTGTAATCAATTTTGGGTTCGACTACAAGCATATAAAAGGCGCATATTCATAGGATTCTAGGACACAAGTCAATTGTATCTATATTTATAAGCTGACATTGGATGCGCTTACACTATTGCGTTTACATTGAACTAGAATTATACGGTTCGGGAAAAGAGAGTAAGCTAAATGCAGAACTCCACTTTATATCTGACATTTATATCATGGCATAAGCAACAAAGAGAACTATAGTTATAAATAGATTTTTACTTTCTTGGCTTTTCATTGCAGAGGAAGTGCCAAGTAATCCGCTCGAAATAGCTGTGACATCACTTCCGCCTTGTGCCTTTGTGCAGAACGGATTGGATTTTCTTGAGATGATCTTGTTGAGAACTTGAATGGTAAAATCAATTTGTGGTTGAAAACAGGATTGTTTCATAGCTTCAATTGCGCATGCGTTTCCTTCATCAAGTTGACTGTGATAAAGAAGAATCACAAATTATAACATTAAGCAGATTGTAGGATAGTATTTGTAAAACGCAGTGAGTTAGTCAGTGCCGGATTAACCCGTAGACAGCCGCCCGAGTGAAAAGACTAACAAAATTGAAGAAACAGTGTTTCTTATAAAATATTAAAATCGTTCAAATAAATAAAAGTTTAATAAAGTTTATTTATAACAATACTGACTGACATAAAAAGTAAGTTGACTTTTTTACGGGAAGAGACGATGCATGCAGTTAACTAATAACTTCCACATATTCTATTCCCGATTCTATTACAGTATTACTGTATTAATAATTATTTTATTAACTTCACGATAAGATAATCATTTATATATCGAGGAGTGTGATTGTATATATATTGTTGCTTACATAAACAGTAAGCAAATAGTAAAATAGTCAAATTTTCCCAAAATTCTTGGGGCCCTTTTTAATCCATCGCCCCTAATGATATTAACCCGGCAATTCAGTTAGATTTACGATGTTCTTAAAGTTGAGCTAAATCACGATCGTAAATTATCGATTTGAAAGTGTGATGTCTTGTTCCAGCACAAATGACACGATAAGTTCAATGTTGCATATAAACTGTAACTAGGAAATCTACGAGGAGACATTTCAGGCCCTGGGATTATACTGAAAGATATCGGATTAGAAATGATCGGATTCAGGGATACTATTCTAAATCTGTTATCCTACAAATGCTTGCCGTCCAGTCACCCACCTGCAGAGAATAGGATCTCCTGGCACTTGGCCAAAGTATTGATGGAATGTCTTGAAACAATTTTCGTATTGTTGCTTGAACCAAGGCTGACACATTGCTTCTAATCTAGGTGTAATATCTTTTCTTACGCCACCAAAATCACATAGCACCTATACAATGATAGAGCAACTTAAAACTAAAGCAAGCGAATATTTGCTTTGCTATGTAACAATGAAGAATGTGGTATTTTTTGGGCAATAACGCACTAGTCTGCTCGCATACTCACTGTCAAAATGTAAACTTGGTGGAACAGTAAAGTCTGCCAAACTCGATTCATACTGCAGTGGACAAACTCGAACTGCAACGATTTTATAATTAGGCGTGTTACTTATTTTGTCCAACGAAGCAAATATAGAATAAATTTATAATCATAAATGAAATTGTGAGGACAAGTCAACTAGTAACTACACCAATAATCGCCATATATAGCCGTTAAATAATGTAATGTAAATATAATGTTTGTTGTTTATCAAAGGAATTTTCTTTCTCCTGTATGAAACATTTACATCAATCCATCCCTATGTGAATCAGAGATTTGAGTACAAATAATTGATGCAATTATGACAGTTAATGGCTCTAGCATGTCTTGGAAATCATGATAATTCTTATTTCTTGGTATTCAAGTTTATCACAAATGCTTCAAACGATTTCGAAAACCATGAAATTTGCTTAAAATAACAAAGAGGGGATTTATTGCAGTCTAGATTATCGAGTCTCTCTTTGAAATGCCCTCCACTGATTCGTCGCCAAAAAGTATTAGCGTCGAATCACAGCCTTTGTAAGACAATACCTTTTACACCTCTCCACACCCCAGCTGAATCAGCAGAAGCAAGGTTTTTTCTTCGAATTGGCAGACTTTTCTGTTCTACAAAGTTTGCATTTTGACTGTGAGTCTGCGAAAAGGCTAGAACGGCACTGATCAATAAATTATTTAGAAATTTAAGATAGCCTCGTTTTAGTCCTGACCTCATTTTATGTAATCTCACACAATGTAGCAATAATTGACCCTTTGTAATAAGGTAATAATTTAATATAAACATATAGATTTGATTTCGCTATGCCAAGTTATGCGCCTATACAGTTTCAGCAAACTCCTCAATAGAAATACGAAGACAGTAATAATAATAAAAGAAATGTATCATGTATTTCTCATTTACTAAAAACAGTCATACCTTCCGTCTTTCTTCTGTGTCATCAATTTTTCTCAAGGATCGTTTCAATATTTCAAGCTTTGTTCCTCTCAAAAATCCTTTCAGACAAAATCCTTGTACCGAACCAATGCATTTGTAATACTCATCCATCTGAGTCCTTGAAATAATTAAAAAAGGATTTATTCAAAACCAGAAAAAGAACTTGAAGTTACATGCAAATATTATTGTTCATATTACAGTGTATATGTGACCTTAACTGACATTTACAAAACTCCCAAAAAATACTAAAACAAATACAAAATTCCTAGAAATGCCCAGGGTTGCAAAATTGTCAGTACGTACGTATGAGGGTTGATCCAAAAGCATACAGCTGCGTACAGGGAGGAGGGGATGTCCAATATTGAAACATTTACTGAGTATACGTACTAATATGGATGGCCCCCAACCCGTTGTATATATTTACCTGCAAGTGCCTGCTGTGTTATATCGATATGGTTTATACAGTATGTGTTTGCATGCGAATTCACTGACAACAGCGAGCTCAAATTCACAGCTTCCAAATGAATCCATGTCATTGTAAACATCGATCTCTCTTCTGTTACGTTCAGGCATTATGGCATCACCCAAAGTTATATCTTTTGCATGTGACCCAGTTGGTATATCCAAATACACCATCCCTGGAATTCAGTGGTGGAGATACACATTAAAATATCGTTTAAAAAATCAATTGAGTATTAACGGCCGTAGCTGCATGCTTCTGTCTGGAGAGCTTTAGGAATTTTTCTCGACGAAATAGGTATTTTGTCTGAAAAAGACCTATAGCATTTGCATATTTGCGAGCTTCAGCACTGTTGTCTGTAATACCTTCAAAATTGCACGATATGTCAGTCAACATATTAATTGGGGGGCTTGTGACACACCAAGAACTTTACAAACGTGAAAGTATAACATGGTAATGTCTTCGCGACAGAAATAGCAACTTTTTAATAGGATCCTGTTACCAGTAAATCTGGCTAGCCTAATTATGTGTATAATGAGAATGACAATGTATATATCTACGATTACAAGGCACCTTCTGCTGTTCTCTCATAGGAAATATTTGATGCTGAGCGAGTCACACTTTAATTAAGCATCATAATACAGACAAAGAGGCTTTGTAATGAGATATCAGACCTGAGAAGGTTTTCAAATTGTGTAAACGGTTGTTTATAATTTGCCCGCCCAGTGGATACAATAATCAAAGTGTTATTTAAGACGATCGAGTGAATTAAATTAAGTTATTTTAGTTCTCATTCGTAAAATATTTATACAATAACTGCATTTCAACACACCTATAGTCTCCAGTATCCTGTTGATTTGGTTAATCGAGAAAAAATAAAGTGCATTTTCTACTGGGACTTTACTTAAAAGAATATATCAACATAAAACAGCATTCTCAATTTACCTCTGCAAGATCAATATAAATAAGGTGTTAACGCATTATCTTCTTATTTAATATTGGTGTCTGTTTGTATAGGTTGTATTATTTATCTCAAGATTATTTATCTCAATATAATATTAATTGATGTCATGTCATCCAAGCAAACAATATCAACGTCATTACCAAAAACTGCAGGTGTCTTATAAACATTGCAGGCTTTAATTTACATGCAGCCTGAACAATTACTTTATTTATTGAACATGTTCATGTAAGTATACTTACAACAGAATAGTAACATCATGATGCGATACATTATGCCTTGAGTACTGGAAAGTGTGTATTTTGAGTGGTTGCACGCCCGTTCCTTGATTTCAAGCAGACGTAAATAAAATAACATAGTCTGACTTTCATTACTTAAATTCATTTCTAATTTCAAGCAATTCAAAAGACTAATAGAGTGGGGTTTGTTTCTGCCAGAAAATAAGTACCGTTTTATTATGTTTAGGCTACTCAACATTTAAACCCTTTCAATAGACACCAATCAGTTATTGTCTAATATAATAATAGTTTAGATGTTGTTCAGGTTTCTTAAATTCAATGTAAATAAAGGCTTTTGTAGTTGTCTTGCGTTGCGTGGGTGATTCCTCGAGTAGTGCGTTTTCTCGACAACAACAAACAATTAGTAGTGAATTATAGTCTAAGGCATGGGTTATACGAGCGAACCGAAGCTAATAGCAATTGAGCTCGCTCCTAGTCGAATTAGATTTGCCCGCCGCGTTATACATGCGAACTTATATATTAATTTAGCTAATGGATTACGTGAAGTAACATGTCTCTTTTGTCATTGAAAATATTGTTGTGTGAAAATTGGAATTTTCTCACATGACCAAAATGCTTTATACTGTTTTGTTCGTTGAAGCGGGCCAAGTCTTGCATCTTGTATTTAAGTTATGTCTTAGAAGTTGTAAAATATATAAAACTTTCTCATGATTCACTTTGATTTCCTGCAAATTAAATTTTATGATTAAGATTTTTTTGCATTTAATCAAGCTTTTCCTTTGCAATTTATTTTTTGTGTTTGGCCAGATACATTTTAATTCATAGATATGATAATCTACATAATGATTTGATGTTCTATTATGAACGGATTAAAAACGTCACCATGGAAACGTCAATAGAACAATGACTTGAAGCTTTTTCTAATTTGTAACCCCCGGTTTATTGCCACATAAAGGCAATTACGGAGACAGTCACGGCTCTGTGATAAAGGTGTATTTGATTCGGTTCGCATTTAGCTCGCTCGTATAACGCAGAGGCGCTCTTAATGCATTAGGTTCGCTGTTAACCCGCTTGGACTATGCGAACTTAATACATTGGCGAGCTCAATTGCGTTATACGGAGCGTGCTAACAGCGAACTTAATTCGAAAGAATGAAATAATCGAAATGTATTAGATTCGGCTCGCTCGTATAATCCATGCCTAACTATTATATCTTAGGCTAGGGTTATATGGACGCACCAAACTCAATTGATTCATTCCTTCGAATTAAATCTCATGATAGCGCGCTTCATATAACACCATTCGATTCATCAACATTCCTCAAAAAACATTAAGTGCGTCAAGCTAGCTCCGCACGTCAAGCCTTGAATTAATATCATCGCCATGCTATACGAGCGAGCCATCATCGCACCGAACCAAGTACATTCGATTCAAGGTGCCGTGACTGAGGCATGGGTTATACGAGCGAACCTAGCCTAATAGCAATTGAGCTCGCTCCTAATCGAATTAGGTTCGCCCGCCGCGTTATACATGCGAACTTAACTATTAATTTAGCTAATGTGATGTAATGTAATGTAACGTGATGTAAAATGTCTCTTTTCTCATTGAAAATTTTGTTGTGTGAAAATTGAAATTTGATCGCATGACCAAAATGCTTTTATGCTGTTTTGTTCGTTGAAGCGGTGAAAGTCTTACATCTTGTATCTTTTAAGTTATAACTGGAAGTTGTAAAAATATATTTTTATCTTCCTCATGATAACTTTGATTTCTTGCCAATTATATTTTATATTTTATATTTTTGTATTTAATCAAGCTTTTTCTTTGCAACTTAATTTGTATTTGGCCAGATACATTTTAATTCGTAGATATGATAATCTACATAATTATTTGAATTTCTATTACGAACGGATTGAAGACGTCACCAACATCGATAGAACAATGACTTGAATCCTTTTTTAATTTGTAACCCCCGGTTTATTGCCATATAAAGGCAATTACGGATACAGTCACGGGTCTGTGATAAAGGTGTATTTGATTCGGTTCGCTCGTATAACGCGGAAGCGCGCTTAATGCATTAGGTTCGCTGTTAGCGCGCTTGGACTATGCGAACTTAATACATTGGCGAGCTCAACTGCGTTATACGGAGCGCGCTAACAGCGAACTTAATTCGAATCAATGAAATAATGGAAATGTATTAGGTTCGGTTCGCTCGTATAATCCATGCCTGAGCTCCTATACCTACCTTATATGGCAATAAACCGGGGGATGTGCAAATCATAAATTATTTTAAAGGATGTTTCCATGGCAATGCGATAAAAAGAACATCGCTTTTGGGAAGTTGTTATGGTTACTTGTTTATATGATTGAAAAATGGCTGACAGGGAAGCTGATGTTTTCCAAATTTTCCAATTTTAGTCAATCACAATGCATCAGCACTAGAATTGAGGTCGCTTTTATCATAATATGTACGTTATTTTAATGGAAGTTCGCATTTAATTTGCTCTGAGTACTATACCTTGTTAGAACAAAAACTGTCTGCCATAAAAATGCTTGCAAACCTTTGAGACTACTACTTCATACAAGTTTCAAACTATTGATCGGCAAAATAGAACGGAAAATCGCTGAAAGTGAATAATAATGCAAAGAAAACACTCTGATTTCAAACATTGAGGTATAATTCCAAGAAAACTGCTTCCTATCACGTGACATTTTGGCAAGTTTTTAAAGATCTTCGACATTTGATTCGTCTGTATAACCTCAAATGCGAATTTAATGCTATACGGTGTCGCACCTAATTCGAATTGAGTTCGGTGCGTCCATATAACCCTAGCCTTAGTTTGCGGTTTCCTGCTGATAAAATTCCATTTCAGAATTTCTTATTCCAAGTATTTTCAACGGGAGAAAGTTTTTTAAAATATAACTTTCTATTGGTGTAAAAGTCCATAATAAAACTGTGCTGATGGAATGAGAAACAATGAATATGTCGATATACAATTTGATTGTGAAATTGAAATTGCTGTACATATGTTTGGGGGTTTGTCTACACACAGATGATTTTCCATACAATATAAAGTTGACAATCCGTTCGAGGTAACTTTCATTGCGCTTCGATGGGGTTGTTCAAATAGAACTTTGGCAGAATGACCATAAAAAGTTTCAGATCACAAAAAAAAAATACAACGGTACATTTTAATCACAACAACAAATAATTACATAAAGTAATGAATAATAACAATAAAAAACTAAAAATTAATTGTTTAGGAAGAAACAAAAAGAAAACTCATTGAATTTTCGTAGAATATCAGTTAAATTGTAATTGAGTTGCAAGAGAAATATTGGAGCCAGCAAACAAAAACCTTTACAATTTATCATCATCATCATCATTTATTCAGAAACCTTTAAGTTATACATAACATTTTTTGAATGGACTGATACATGTTGCATACATAGCTAAGTTAACAGGAGAACCAACATTAAGTAAAGAAAGCGTTTGAATAAAGTCACTGGTAACAATAACGGATTTTTATTTATTCGAACAACGTATCAACATCAGTCATTTTCAAGTTAAAAGTAAAATATATAATTATTTGATATTTATAGATATTTCAGAATAAAATAATTAAATATATAAAAGGCTCGACATAATTTCGCCCTTATAGAGTCTGATTGCTTGTTCAGGATAGGTTTCAATTCCCTGATGAAAAGCATTTCATACATTAAGCAATCTTGTTTACTGTTACAATGCTTGAGAATGTCGAAATTGCTGCTAATGTCGGTTCCTGCATTGTGGGTTTTCCATGCTTTCCACAGTCTGCATTCTTGTGCTCTTCAACCCGTATAAGGAGGTGTTGACGTGTGTATCCGACATAACTTGTGTTACACAAGTCATACTTGTAATAATATACTATGGATTTTCGAGTTAATAATGAAGGTTTTAGTTCACGGTGCCGAACAGCATCTATTATTTTCTTACTTTTAAAAACGACTCTTATACTAGTATTAGATTTTTGCCAAAGCCGATCCATGTCTTGTAAATAATCGGCAGATGATTGATCCTTAAAGGGGAGTACGATAGTTGCAAGGGTGTCCTCTTTACGATGTTTAATAAAATTGTTAAAATAATTACAATAGGGCTCAGCGCCCATACGTCATCAATCCACGAAACATTGCATTTTGGGATACCTGGTCAGACATCAATTTCTCTTCGTGAATTTTGCGAAGCCACAAGCAGTTAGGTTTAGCTCATTATTGGAGTGTCTTATCGTCGTTTAAACCAAGTTTTAAAGTTTGAATTGTTGAATTTATTCAACTTTAATATATTATTATGTCTTTGTCTGATATCTCGATTGTATTAACCAAGGAAGACGAGCCTGGTGCCAATTTATTAAGCGAGACTAATAATTCTTCTGTAACGCAATTGCGTCGTTGGTTAGAGTGCCATGGAGAGAAAAGATTGCCTTAGAAAAGGTAAAAGTGAAAGAGAAAGTGGCCTTAGAAATGATTTAATAATTCGTGTTGAAGGATTGATTGCATTAAAAGCAAAAGTGGATTTAAAAATAGACGGTGGTCACTGGTACGAGTTGAAAAAAGCTGGTAGATAGTGTTGGAATTATCGAAATTAAATGTTTGAAAATGTTACCCTACAACTCCGTTGACGATGTGATTAAAAAAAGGCAAGCTGCTGATAACGACGCTGAAACAAAAAAGTTTTAGCACGTCAGTGTTTTAAATGTTCTTTTTCGAAAATTGGTTTTGAAAGAAAAAAATATATATCATTACCAAGTCCAACTACTATTGCTAATTACTGAGGTTTCATATTGTGACTTTGTTCTACACAGTAAGAAAGGGAATCCCTCTATTCAACGGATGTATCCAGATAAGGAAATACAAACAGAAACTATTTTAGCTACAGAAACATTTTGGAAAAAAGTTTTTATCCCTGAATATTTTTTAATGAGGGTACCAAGACGACTTCTACCCATTGTTATTGATTAAACAGTTTAAATTTTATCTCAATGTAGACTAATGAATATAGGAGAATGATATAGTGCAAAGAAATATACTAGTAATAATATTTGATATACAACGTATAAAACCTGTGTAAACATGCAGCTGTAAATTAAATAGGAGATATTGACCACTATAGACAGGTTAACACTTTTCAGAGTTTTATTTTAATGCTAAGATATTTTTAGAAGACTTTTATTGATTTTCAACTACTAATTTGTATTTTATGTTTCTTCAGTTACATAATCTAGCTCTTTAATTCGAAAAGAACGGTAGCTTTAAGATTCTTATTGTATTGTAGATCAGTTTTCACCCCCACAAGGGTTCTGCAAGCCACCTGTCCATATGGACCGCTTCTATAAACAGGGTGTTTTTTGTGTAATGTAAGTGGGACAAGGAAGTGTTTCTCTAAAATAAGATAACCTGTTGGTTGACAATTTCAGTATAATTAGAATAAACAGTAATCAATAAAATAAAATAAGATATTATTCAATAAATTAGAATAAGATATATTGTACATACATATTTAGCAATTATCTGCATAAGCAATTTTGGAAATTTACAAGACATGATGATACATTATTAGACTAATTGAGAGCTCAAGTCAGCTAGGTTCAAGGGAATTGTGCCACTAATTAATCTAAATTTCTTTAAACGTTCATTGAACCGCTCAACGTGAATTCGAGCCTTGGCAATTCGTTTCCCCAACAGCAATTCTTCTTTACTTAATGCATCCCTCTGCTTCAGAAATAGGGGAATAAATATGTTGCCTGCTTGCTAAGTAAGAGATCCTGAACTGTAAAGCCTTTATATACTAAGAGGGAGTCTCCTGGATTAATATGTTGGAGAATTCCACATTCTTTGAAAATTTTAACATCGTCTATACCTCCTTCATATAGATGGAATACAAAACAAGCTGCACCACAAGGAGTAACTGCAATCAGGAATTTCATTGTATTGTGATTCTTATAAGATGAATACATATTGACTTGCTTTCCATAGTCACTGGGTGTCTGGCAAAAAAACTCAGTACAATCTACTGAGCATCTGATGTTTTTAAATCCTTTAAAAACTCTTCGTAGGAATGGTTTCATCTCTTGTCTAGTGGGGAACATCAGTACATTCATATCCTTAAAATGGTGATACAAAAATTGTATCCAAGTTGTGAGTATTTTCCATATTAATGTCTCACTAATCGAGTACATATGAGCAAGAGTTGTGACATTAAATCCTCTTCGTAGCCTTAGTTAGGTAACAAACAACTGATCCTCCGAAGAAACATTTTTTGGAGTTCCTTTCTGCTCCGGTTTCTTTCCACTGGCAGCACCACTGCCCCAATAAACAAGGTTAAATTTATCGTCGCCAAGAAAGTCAAATAGCATTCGAAATTGTTCGGGAGTAAGGCCAATGAATTACTTACATTTTTTAACGTCTTTGAAAATTTCTGTTGATGAAAAGAGCGATGGTTGAATAGATATAGGTATATTGCTTGGCATAGCTTCTGAAGTCGTAGCATCGTTCAGTGGCGCCTCAGTCATATCGAGTAATTATTTCATCAAGTTTATTAGCAAGAGTTTCACCTGATATAGACACAAAACTGGAGTTGTCTATTGTAGAATTATCAACTTCAGAAGTAAATTTCGTGTCACTGCAGTGTTCGAATGTGTACGTTGCTCAAGGATGAGGCCTTTTTCTACCCACACGTTGACGATCACATGAACTTGCCGTTGCAACTATTGGGTAAGGATTTTCATCAGTTGGACCTTTACCACCGACAAAATGCAGTGTACATATATAAGTATACTTTTTGATTTGTTCCAGTTTGGTAAAGTCTTTCCTTCCACATGCATGCTGCCAAGTTTTGGCTTTGTTTGTTCTTCGTTCCATTTCTGAAATTTCGAGCTGTGACATATTGGCTTTGATTTTTCCAGGCTTTGGAAAACAAATAAATGATGCTCCTTCTGGAAGTTTGTCAGGATACCGAGAGTCTGACTTGCAAGTACCCCAGCAACAATGTTTTGTTGCTCCTTTACGAAGTGTTACGTTTTCTGCCATAGCATAAAACAAGATAGAAAATTGAATCAAACACAGTATAAAACTCAACAGATCAAGCACGCAGTAAAAATTGTTTGTCTAACCAGGTATCCCACAACTCATTGCGGTCGTTTCGGCGCGGAGCCCTATTAAAACGGCCTAAATTTGATTTAAAATATTTACAGGATATTCAAGTATTTTAAAATTGTTCTTAATATTTGTACATTATTGATTAAAAAGTTCCTCAGATGATCAAAATTGGAAAGCTCGGTTGATCATAGTTTTTAAAAGACCTGTTTTGTAACGATGATCAACATTACTTTGGTAATGTAACATTAGTACTGTGTCTGTTGCTTTATTATCAACTGTGCTACTTAAATGTGTCATAGATTGTTCCAATAAAACGTCTTATTAGAAATTTTAAATACCCAACCCGCAGTTTTATCTAAAATTGCGTTTCCGGTTATGTCTGGAAACCTAGCACGGCTTGGCTCGCTCAAAACTAGCGAAGAGAACCAGAACATTTGGAGCGAACCTGCATCAAGGCACTGAACCGATCCCAATCAGACGAGCGCGCCAAGAGAGTGCTTGGAAAAAATCCTGGCGCGGTGCGCTGCTGGCACGCTGTATAACCTAGGCCTAACACAAGTTATGTCGGCTACACACTTCGACACCTCCATATACGGATTGAAGTGCACAAGAATGCATACATTGGAAGGAATGGAAAAACCCACAATGCAGGAACCGACATTAGCAGCAATTTCCACATTCTCAAGCATTGTCACAGTAAACAAGATTGCTTAATATACGAAATGCTTTTCATCAGGGAATTGAAACCTAGCCTGAACAAGCAATCAGACTCTAGAAGGGCGAAATTATGTTGAGCCTTTTATATATTTTATGAAAAGCTTCTTCTTAAAGCATTAGATAACACAAATCAAAGACAACAGTAATTTGGAAGGTGTTTCATTGATAAAACTCAACGTTTCGGCCATCGTCTGTGACCATTTTCAAGAGTGAAAGAAATTTTATTTTATTAAGTTAACTTTTATATTGTATAAATAATTAATTTACTTCTAATTTATGACTTGAACTTCCTAGATTACCTAATTGTAATACAAATAATAACATTTTTAGTTTGGTAAAATAGAATAAGAACTGGACTTAAAATAATTTGGATCGTAATGAATCTGATTGACCATTCAGGTTTTGTTGTAAGTCCCTGATGAAAAGCATTTCGTAAACTAGACAGTCCCATTTGGAGCTGCAATGTTTTAAAACTTTAAAATCATCGATTACATCGTCTATTGTTTGATTGTGTTGTTGTATATGTTTCCCAATTGCTGAACTCTTTCTGCTGTGCTCTTCTATTCTTTGGTGTAGGTGACGCTTAGTGTATCCTACATAGCTTGAACTACACAAGCCACACTTGAAATGATAGATCATGCAATGTTCCGAAAGAAGTTCGGGTTTGGCTTCACGATGCCTCAAGTCGTCTTTGAGCATTCGACGAAGACGACTTATAATTTATAAATTTATACGCAAAATATAGCAGAGCTTTAATAATAAAAGTCAGAGAATCAGACAGTCATGTTTGCTACCTGAAGTTTCACGCCGAGGCGATCATCAGGCAATCTATTCAATGATAAAAAGTACTATACCTTCTAGATACATACAAAATAGGGTGCCATTGTTATCAAGGCTATTGTTAATTTTATGGATATAGGTTATTCTATTGTTCTTTATTCCGGCGATGCTGCATGATAATATATCATGTTTTAAATTTTGACAGGTAAAATTTGTTTTCATGTCTACATTTTGATATCATTTCGGTTTTTTTATTAAGAATGTTTTTATTAGAGAAAATTATATGATACATTTCTGTAAGACAAAAGGAGCATTTTTTGCTTGGTTGTTGTATGTCACAGCAGTAGAAAGTATAGACCATTTGATGGTGTAGTTAATTTGATTATCTTTAAGTTGCCAGATATGCTTGGACATTTCTGTTGAGTAAAATAATAAATGTTGAGTTTAAATAATATTCTATTTATTTATTATCTATAATTTATTTTATTCACGGTTCTCTAATATAATATCTTGGTAAAACCATATGCGTTCAAGTTAACTTTGAATAATAAACCGTATTCAAAGGTCAAAGGCCTTCGCAAAATCGATATAAGCACAATCTGTTCATTCATCGTCATCATCATCATCATCATTTATTCAGCACTCTAAAGCTTTGAGCTTTTGTTCATGGGAATGTCCATTCAGTTTATGTTTCGAGAAGTTAATTGCTGCATTTTGGAGGAGAAGCTGTTTTGAATATAGGACACTGCAAATTTCCATTCATCCGGTACAGTACTGAAAGAATGCTCGAATATATATGTTGAAAACGGAATAGCTATTTCCTTGCGAATTGATTTCAAGAATATTGCTGGGAATCTATCAGCATTTCCGAAATGTTTTATTTGGAAAGTTTTGTAATGCTTCAACTTTTCGCAATATCAAAACTCAATAAAGTTCAGACTTACATCTGGAGGAACTACAGTTGGAAATAGACGTGTGACGTCATGATCACGAACATAAAATGGAGAAAATGATTTGTTTTGTAGTTATATTATTACTATTAATAAACAATTAGTAAAGACTTTCCGTTGACTATGCTCTCATAGCACCACGAGAGGCACGTAAGGAGAATACGAGAAAGGCATCAGAAAATTACGAGCCGTCTTCGGCGAGTAATTTAAGACGGCTCGTAATTTTCGCCTTTCGAGTATTCTCCTGGAGTGACTCGAGTGGTGCTACGAGAGAATAGTCCACGGAAAGTCTTTGCTAATTGATTTAGAACAGAACTAGTCATTTTGGGGCTATTTAGCACATCTTTGTTTACCTTTACTATGAATGAATTTTACCGATCAAACCCTAAATTCTCCTTTTTTCGTAACGTCACCGGAAATGAAATAAAGTGATAGCAGCCTTGGCCGTTTTGAAAACGTAGATATTTTGAAAGAAGCGAGGGGCGAAAAAGGAACGATCAAGCATGCAATTAGGAGCAACAACTTCATTTAATATAACATAATTTATAAAGTTATGGGTTAAAAGTTAATGATCTCAACATTTAATAAACAATATATAACTGATGATTATCAACAATTTCTGACAGACGCCCAATCTGTACAATAGAAATATGAATAAAATAAATAAGTAATGATTATCAACAATTCATGTGATGTGTTGATAAATTTTATTTAAATTTATTGATCAATTGAAATAATATTATATGAAAATGTAGTTTACCTTGGTATAATTTCATTGAATATTCCGTTGCTCTCTTTGTACTTTTAGCCTCAACAGATTTTAATAATTCATCAATATCTTCATCTGCTGTCTCATAAAATCGTTTATTCAGACTCAAACTAAAATCAAGTGCTTGTTGATTTGCCACTTTGGAAACATCTGAAGACTGTTTTTGTTTTTTCTCCACCGCATTGTTATGTTGATTTGGCGTCATTGCTCTCAGCCAATCAAATTGCAAGGATCACAATTGCTCTGTTCTGATTACATTTATCTTACATTATTTGAGGAACTCCTTTACATCAGAATGTGTGCTATCTTGTTTAAACTTCGATTTATAATTCTAATAGTAACAATGATTTATAGCCAGTTATGTTATTCTATGACGAGGATAACAGTTCCTTTTGCGATTTGCACAAAGTTCTCTTTTGTACAAAGGCAGATATGGAAAATTTAGTACATCTGTAATGTGTGACCAGAGTTCATTACCTGCAGTACAATGTTTTCTATATCAAGGTATATATAATAATACACAAGGGTTTGGGGATAACAACATAACGTTTGATTATGCGTATTTCCAAAAGGAGATGAACAATGAACTAATTTAAAGATGTTTTAAAATATTTTTTGATTTTATTGAATCTTTTGCGTGTTGGGAGCTAGGTTTCAGTTTATAAATATAAATCATCTCATGAATAAGGCAATCAGCTTAGTTTGTACAATATCGTAAAACAGTAAACCATGTTAAGGATTCCCTAGTTTTGAGGCCATCTTGGTTGAGAACGTGTCGTCCAAAGGTGTTCAGGGATGCGTTCGTGAAGATAACGGCAAGTAAAACCAACACAATCTGCCTCACACAAGGCATTTTGAACGATTTAAATAAAAAGCATATTGACCTGCATTGAGACAGAATTAAAGAAGTATAACAATCTAATTTCAACGATAACCGGATAAGAAATACTGAAGTCACAGTGATTTGTTTATACAAAATTGATAACTCTAGTCCTCTGTAAACTGACCATCTATCTGACCTTCTTTGAAAGTGGACTGTTGAAAGACCTTTGACTTTTGAGTACCCAAAAATGCATCTTATTTATAATAGTGATAAATAATCGAAAGTAGCCAAAAAAGAGACATACTGTTCTCGCTACTCCGAGTTTTAAGCCATACGGCGATCATCAGGCAAGTATAGATTTTATTATTTGCAGAAAAACATATCGATGTACTACATGATAGAATGTTACACATAATTGAGTTTCTAATTTTAGCTATTGTTTAATTATTGTCCGTCTCGGTAACTTTAAATTTTTGAGGTAAAATTTACCTGTCTACCTCTACTAATCAGTTCCGATCTTTTGTTTAGCTGGTTTTTTTGTTGTAACTAATTTTAAAAAACTTTTTTAATAAACAAATTATTTAACAAATTAACAAAACAATTTTCGATCAATCGAGCAGCAAAGAGATATTCAAAAAGACCAACTCCTATCATCAAGCGGCCCTTAAGTCACGCAGCTATAGAACCGCACTCGAATTCAACCTACCGTAACCATGACGCAACGCTAAAACGAAGTAGAAACAGAAAGAGAAATATTTTCTGGTTCAACCCCCCTTCAGCAAAAATGTGAAAACAAACATCGGCAGAATATTTTTGAATTATTATCAAAACACTTTCCCTCGAAACAAAAGCTACACAGAATATTCAACCAAAACAATGTCAAGGTCAGCTACAGCTGTATGGAAACGTTGACACTATCAGAAAAATGCATAAAAAATCTTGACACTGCCATAGCAGCATACAGCCAAAAACAATGAAAAACTGCAGAAGAAAGATGAATGCCCACTAGAAAACAAGTGCAAAAGATCAAGCATCATTTACAACCTACAAGGCCACCGTTATATCACGTCCGATAATAGTTTTATAAAAGTTTTATATAATAAGTAGCTACAACAAAAATATTCTGCTAAACAAAAGATCGGAACTCATTAGTAAATATAGACACGCCAAAACAAATTTTACCTCAAAAGCTTAAAAGTAGCCGAGACCGACAATAATATAAATAATAGCTAGCATTATAAACCCAATTATGTGTAGAGCCCCGGCAAAATGAGGCCAACACTTTGCCAGCTTTTTCACAACATCGATATTTGAATATGTTGGCTTCATTTGGCCACCCGAGCCAGCATTTTGCCAGCATTTTCACAACATTGTGCGAAATTTTTATCAAATGCTGGCAAAATGTTGGCTTCATTTGGCCACCCCAGCCAGCATTTGGCCAGCATTTTCACAACAACGCGATTGATGTTGTGAAAAAGCTTGCAAAATGTTGGCTTCGTTCGGCCACCCCAGCCAACAAATTTCAACAAATTTTGTGTTGGATTTTGTTTGCTGGCACATTGAAAATGATCAAAAAATTGGCCAACACTCTTCTGTTTTCTTCGATGTTGTGAAAATGCTGGCTTCATTTGGCCATCCATTTGGTAGGATGCCATGGCCTTTCATATTACTTATACGCTGATGACACTCAGTTATATATTTCATTCAACCCAGCCAATATGGAAAATAAAAACATGACCATGAAAATTGGATGACATAGAATAATCTGAAGCTGAACTGAAAACTATAAACTCCCATAAAACTGAATTATTGCACATCAATGGCAAAAACTACCACAGTCACCAACTATGATATTTAGATGGAATCTAAATTGGTCACGAAACTATCGACTCATCGTCAAATGCTCGCACTAATGGTGTCACCATCACTTCCTCAATGGCTATGGAATCTCACGTAGTGAACATTTACAGTCTGGTTTCCATCGTTTACAAAAATTTTGCAAAATAAGAAAATATCTTAATCGTAAGTCAGCTGAGATAGTAGTCCATGCCTTTATAACATCACGGCTGGACTGCTGTAACTCACTGTTGTATGGAATACCACCATCATCACTTAAGCCTCTTCAAAGGTTAAAAAATTCCGCTGCTAAGGTAATCATCATGTCTGGGAAGTATGATCATGCAACACCTATTCTACGTTTATTACATTGGTTACCAATCAAACAAAGGATTCACTTCAAAATAGCTTTCAAAGCTCTTCACGGCCTTTCACCGCTGAACATTTCAGAAACATCTCTCATTTGATACTACTCACCAATAAGATCTCTGCGTTCATCCAATAGCAAACAACTAAAAAAGAAAGCAAGGTACCAGTTTAACCATTTTGGAGCTAGATCATTCTCCTTCACATCGGCACTCTTTTAGAGCGACTTACCTTATGAAGCGAGATCCGCTGAATCTATTTTCTCTTTCAAGAAACTAATAAAGACTTTTTTTTAAGAAAGTATATGAGTAATGTAATTTTGTAAAACATTACCATATTCATATAGTTTTGACAGTATTTCAATGGTATCTATCTTTTAAATATCTTCTCTTTAATGCATTTCTTTTAATTTTTTAAATGTTAACGTATGTAGACTGTACCACCGGCAACATTGTAAAGCGCTTTTGAGCAAAAGTTTTGAAAAAGCGCTATATAAATATTGTATTATTATTATTATTACTACTATTATTATTATTACATGCCTTTGATCACCGTATGGTGTGAAACTCGGAGTGGCGAGAACAGTATGTCTCTTTTTGATTCATTTAATTTATTTACACTGTTATATATAATTATTTCAACTATAAAAAAGCAACGAAGGAGAATAGCAAATAAAACATGCTACATTTTTTAACGGATATAGATTAGGTAGGTAATGTTTGATATAAAATGTAATTTTTAGGTCTGATGATTATCATTGTACCATCCTCTCAATTGTCCCACACTCAAATCCTTGTTTTCTAATAACTATTCAATGTAGCTTTCGATAAAAACAATAATAATTCGTAACTACTTTGTGATACGGAGGAATTCTTTTATTATACTTTTCTTTGAAACTTCTTCGTGATTGAATTGATTCCTTTTTTAATTTATCATGTGAAACAGTATTTTGTATGTATTTATTATCCTTCTATAGTCCATCCATCTTTAGAACAGCATGACTTCATACAAATATAAGGATAGTATCTGACATATATTGTTACCAAGAGAAAATTTGCTCAGCTACTGACACGAAAAAACATCTTGGCAAAGAGTAAGATTTGATTAGGTAAGTAAATTTAAGTAAGTTTAAAAGTAACACCATCTCTGTAAATGTTTACTAATTTTAACTTCGTGATTGTATTAGCGATAAAAAACACAATAGTTTGAAGATCTCAAAATAACTCATTTCATCGTCACACAAGATAGTGAAAATGCAATTTTTGAACCGTTGCAAACAAATCCCTTATATATTTTATATTAAATGATTTTGAAGCAATATAAAATGGTTTATGAGTAAAATATTTGAGTAATATATTGTCAGAATCACTGCTTTCCTGTCATGGCCCACATGGAGGTTTTTAAATTTTTTTGCGTAATGAAAGAAAATGTTTCGACTTCATTAATTTTATGATTTTCATTTCGATTTCAAATTTAACCGGTTATCGATTTACAAGAGAAAACATTTAATAGTTGAAACAACTTATCATCACGTTTCATCTGTCATTTGGATTGACTCAGCAACGCCAGTGACTCATTGCTATAGATAGTATTATGGCGCAGAGGGAAACCAAGAAATTATATTTCCGCGAGCGTTTGAGGTCCTCCGAGGCAGTCATACATTACCTACTTAAGTAAATTCATTGGTTTTATGTGACATAGCCAATAAAGAAGTAGCAAGCAGGCAATTGTAATAATCTAATTGAATTATTTGTATAACTGCAAAACGCAACAATAACAATTTCACATAAAAGAATTGAGAATTATGCATAATTAAAGAGTTTCGAATGACCAGCAGCCTTTGCTTTGTTTTTTTGTTTTGATTACAAGAAACGAGGGTAATCCACTGGAAAGTGACGTCAGAGGATTGTCCTCGTGGCTGTTGCTACGGAAAGACACGACAGAAAGCTCGAGAAAATAGTCTGGTTTATCAATTTCAATTTTGGATAAATTTCAATTCTTAATTGTCGAAATGCAAAGTCTATGGCTATAGATAGCCAACAAATGTATACGGCTCAAAAATAAATAGCGGAATGGGAGTCACAATCCGATCATCTGTCTGAGAAGTTTGACGCAAATCAAAACAACTTGGATAAAATGTACTTTCAAATCAACACTAATTAAATTCATATGATTCTAAATTTTACAATTTACGTGCATAAATACTACAGAAAAATAATGCAATATAAAACATACATAGGTATGTAAGTAATGTAACTAACTATTTTTAGACGAAGCCTACGTGTTTACAAACATAATTTGGAGTCTGAATGATCAAAGTATCCGTATTAAAAATCGAATTCACCTGGTGTTATAATTTCATTATGTTTCGGTGATAAATTTCGATTTTGAATGCTAACAAATCTCTTCCCGTTCTCCCAATCCCCAATATTCTTGTATCGAGTAAACACCAACATGAAATTTTGAATCAGTCGAGTTCAATTGTAGTTTTCAACTCTGTTTTCCGTCCTCAATCCGTATGACGCTAGTAGCAAGTGAATTGATTTTCGTGGTACACATGTCTTCAAGCGTCGAAAGCCCTTCGACGTCCACCTCTATTGCTCTTTTAACTTTCCAAACCAGTTCGTTGATAAATAACTTGGCAGAGATGCTTCCATGTTCGTTTTACGAAATGTTTTGCAAAATCGCGTTGGTGTGCAAAGGAGACACAAAGGCGGGCCGTGTATCATGAAAAATTTATTTCCCGCTCTTGAGGGAAATAATAGATTCAATTTACATTTACGTCACGTGACCAGCAATTCATCAATCAATCACAAACATTATTAAACTGAAGAAATTTCTTTTCTTTCTTCTTTCTTTGTTAAATATCTTTGCAACTGTTTTGCATTATTACTGGTTTGTTCTTTGCATGTCATTATACTCTCACTAATCCGTCAAATAGCGGACGGAAAATATGTTCACGGTTTCTCAATGACAAATATCGCTGAATAAATAACCATTATACAATATATTAATGCTATATTTGAGCATCTTTGAAGTGATTCTGACAATATAAGCTAATTTTTTATAGCCTGTTTGATTAATTTTGGTTTCAGATTATCTGGAATTTGGTTTCCTCAAAATGCTTCCTTTAAAACTGCTTGTATTGTTCATCTCAATTTCATCCATTAAAACAGCCAATGATAAAGACTATTGCAGAGTACAAGCAAATAGTCCGATTGCATTTTTGAATGACAATACTGTGGCAGCTCCTAATCCTGAAGTCCTAATTGCTAGAAATCGGATACATGGTGATGATCTGGTTATCTCTGATAGTACACCAACTTTGAAATTTCGAGCATCGTTGACCAATACCCTTGCTTTTCCTCAAACAAACGCTGCCTTTACTGCCGATGCATCATTCTGCACTGCTGGTAGTACATTCTACTCTGCTGATATTGACGGTGATGGTTACGATGATATTGTTTGTCATGAGTCAGCTACTAGCTCATTCACATACAAACTTTACAATCCTCAAACAAAGCTCTATTCTTCTATGGAAACATTGACAACATCTGCTCAATTTAATTGCGTACATGGCACTAGCAAGATCATTATTGGTAACTTTGATGGCACTGGACCAGATGAGATTATTTGCATACCCAATGGAGCTATTGATTTTAGTGCAGCCATCATGTATTCCCCTCCATCGTGTTCGAAAACTACATCAAGTTTAAAGACAATGGGATATAATCCTTTTGCACATGGACAGTTTGGAAAGACACGCTCATCGCCTACTCTCGGTCACGATCACGGTCATAATGAACATCACGATTACAGCTATCATCACAGTCACCGATATGCTCGTCACTCTAACAACTTTGCATGTACAACTGGTCGATCGTATTCCTTTACTTCTGTGAATGTACCTGGTTGTGATCCCAGTGCTGATAAAATCATTGTTGGTGTAGTTGGGAGTGGTTTTTATGAAAGTTTAATCTGTCATCACGCAGATAATTCAATCTCATACTACAGAGGTAGCGTCACATTGTCAGCCTCTATGTTTAGCACACAAACTGCGACTGCAACTGGAACGGCTTGTCTCAAAGCCACTGAGGTTTTATTAGCAGCTGATGTCGATGGAGATGGCGATAGTGATCTGGTGTGTGTTCATGGTAATTATGACACAGGACCATTCAAGAATCACATCTCCTTTCAAACCAGTAGTGGTGTATTTGATACTTTCCAACAACGTTCCACTTCATGTCCTTCCTTTTGCTTTTTTCTCGCTGCCACGAATCCTGGCATTTCTTGGAATGTATTAGATTTTGATGGAGATGGTAGTGATGATATCATGTGCCAATATAAAACAAACAGCGGCGAATCATTGTTAGAAGCATCTATGTCAAGGCCGTTCTATTGAAGTAATTTAAACCATATCTGTAATGTGATTGACTATAATGATAGAACTATTAATACTTACATTTATAAATATCAAAGCATCGATGTTTTTATTTTTATTTTACAACGTTTCGTGTCATCAGGCCCCAATTTCAAAGCATTAATTTTATTGAAAAAATAGAGGTACACTGTAACCCGCTGAAGTGAAATTCGGATAAGTGAAATCCCCGCTTATATTCAACCTGGCTTTATAACTTTATAGACTATTTTGTAAGTTTGGATAAATACAATGAAAATCGTTGACGATTTTTGCACTTAAGCGGGTTACACTGTATGCATTTATGCTACATAAAAATTACATAT
The DNA here is from genome assembly GCA_916610825.1 of Haliclystus octoradiatus. Lineage (NCBI taxonomy): Eukaryota > Metazoa > Cnidaria > Staurozoa > Stauromedusae > Haliclystidae > Haliclystus > Haliclystus octoradiatus. The sequence continues at coordinate 1,129,822 of OU744451.1, forward strand.
GCATTGTTGGCAAATACAAATTGAAAATCCAATGGAATGGATATCAACAAATAATATTTGCCAATTTTCCATTCTAAAATTTCTAAAATAATGTTGATTTAATTGAATTTTTCTCAGTGTTCAACGAAATGTTGACAAATAAAAATAAAAATATCTATGCTTATATTGATATTTATTGTTGTTAATTCTTTCAAATTGAAGACTCTCACTAAAATATGGATATCATTAAATATTAACAATGGAATACATTACTTGTTCCTTATAAAATGTATCTCGTTTTTGAAAGAAGTTCAATATGTTCTTTGTGTAATCCATGTGTTTATGTTCGCTATGTTCTGTAAAGTCTCATTTCTCCCGTGTTCTAGACTTCAATGTTAAACAACGTATTGATTCATGCATAGCAGCCTACGGAACATTCTCACCCATTGACCAGCATTCCAGTAGCTATATTTACAATGATCATTAGTAGCGTTCAGGGCTTGCACCAGGATTTCACCGATATGGGGCTAAATCTCCTGACGAAGGGGCTATCTATAGCAAAACTTAACAAAAATGCTTGAATTAGTGCATAAAATTTCCCTAACTAGGTATCCCGACAGTGACTGTAGTCCCCTGACCCCATCCTGGGCCACCTCCGTTAGATTGAGTGTTAGGAATATCTTCGAAGAATGATTCCCTTGATGCAACCCTCGAACGCCGTGTTACGATCATTGCCTTGTGTAGGGAACTCATTAGGGTGAACTTTTCATCCCTAAGCGATATTTAGTTAATATTTTGTTTATAAATCTTTCATCGATCTGTCATATCAAGATATTATAACCAATATAGTCTAACTCCAATTTGTGTCTTAAAGAGTTTTAAACAGTCCATAATATTATCTAACCTTTGTGAAACTCAACCAAATAAAATGTATTTAACATCCTCAAGTATTAAATAATTCAAATTTAAAAACAACATCTTTGTCCGACATCAATAACATCCTCAGAAGTCTATTTTTGTAGACCCAATATTGTTCATTTCCAATCATTTTGATCGCTTCTGCCACGGCAAAATCACTGAGAATTAGCCTCAAAAGCTATTTTAAGATCATCTCGTTTTGATGCGAAAAAAATTTCCGGGGGTCAGATTATCAAACAAACAAACTTGGTTTCTTTTATTATTTGGTTGATTTTCACAAAGGTAAGATAATATTATGGCCTGTTTGAAACTCTTTAAGACACAAATTGGAGTTAGACTATATTGGTTCTATTATAATATGTTGGTCATAACAACTGTCGGATAACTTGCTAAGTACTGCATTATGCATCTGTCCATAGAAAATCTTTGTTATATTTGAATATAAATTGTAATAGCCAATGTGAAACCTTTCATTCCATTTGCGAATCCTATGTGGTAGCCCTACATCATTTAACAAATACCAAGTAAGATACTAACTGTCGTATATTTGCTACAGGCGATCATCATTATACAACCATAATAGGTCGTCATGCGGTCGTCGTCGTTGTCGTTGCGCGTGTGCGATTGGTGCTGATCCCGATATAACGGATTCATCATTTTCATATATTTTATCATTATTTCTATTTCTACAGTTTTAAATTATTATTCAATCGTTGCTTATACGTGTTAAATACAATGCTTGTCATTGAGTAGGAATATTCCGTGCGCCCAAAAAATGACGATTTATCCATACCTTCAAAACCATGCAGTTAGTTAACTTTGAACTATTTGAAATGACATGGAGTTAATCTGAGGTGCATAGATTACAAATTAATAGGGAATATTAATGATAAACTTCAGTAGAGTGATTAGCGAGAACAAACAATACAACACGTCTGATCTCCTTCAGGTACACCGAGGAACAAACTATATTTAACAGATTACAGATTTATTATTCTATATTTACAATACAATATACATTTCCTTTATATAACGAATACCAATTCTTCTATTTAACCATAGTTCATTTAACCATTCTAACTTTTGTAACGAATATATACTAAGCAATTGGTACATATTTTCCTATGAGCTCTCGTTTTCTCCTCATATGCCTCTCGGTGTATCAAAAAGCAATAGCTCATATGAAACTGTGCGCCATTGGCATAGAAATATAGCTTAGAAAACCTGTTGTAAACATTTACTTGACTTTCTTGGAATAATTTATATACTAAATAATTAAATAATTTATTAATATATTAAAATGTATATATCGCCTGTTGTTACACAACCGATTTGGAAAGAGCTTTTCTTTCTATCCATACAGCGATTCTTTCCCCATCAAAATTGAACACGATATAAACCACCTAAGGGAAATACTAATTCACCCGCTTTTCTTTGTAATTAATCGATATACTAAGACTCCGTCACCAGGATGAATATTTTGTTATTTAGCCCCTCACTCGCTGATCATAATGTTTCTTATAAGTCTGTTTTCGTTGCTTCATCCTCTTGTACACTGCTGACCAAATATTTCACTGTGATTCAAATAGAGCACTTTCACAGTCATCCATGTCTATTTGATAGGGGGTAATAGGTACCCTAAATGCAGTTTTGGAGGGTAAAATTGGATCATAGCCAAACATAATACGGGCTTTCACCAATAACTGTGTGGGGTGTAGCTCTATCAGCCCATAATATTTCAGGTAATTGTAACTTCCAATCAAACAGATTATCTTTAGCCAAATCAGGAAGCTGATTTTTACTTTTTCTGTTAATTCACTCCACCGGATTATCTTGAGGGTGATAAGCATCAGTGCCTTTCTTCTTAATTTTTACCCATGTACAAATTTCTGTAAGATCACTGTACGTTAAAGATCGTACAGAATATCGGCATAATATACTACAAACAGTGATGTTCTACAAACAGCATCATCTTTTTTATTAGGTTTAGCAAATACCTCAATCCATTTGGAAAATATATCAACTACAACTAAAGCAAAATTTTTTACCTTCTTCTGATATCTGCTTGAGCTCAGTTAAGTCGATCGATACAACCTCCCAAGGTTGAGATGCAGTTTCACTCAAGGTCAATGGTTTTTTGGTTCGCATTTCTGATCCCTTAGCCAAAGCGTAAGGATGGCATCCTTTGCACCAATTGTGAATGTCTTATCTCATTTTGAGCCACCAATAGTTTACGGGCATTCTCTGTCAAGCATACGCTGTTCTCCAGACACCCACCAAAACCTCTGTGATTCTCTGTAAGTATTGCTTCTCGTAAATGCAAGGGAATAGCAATAGATGACCGATGGGGTTTAGGATTTAACCTGTTCTATTATATGCATCTAAAACGTGGGTTCTATCAACCTCACCGTTGACCTGACTTGACTCAGCTTATGACGCCATGCTTCGGCATGCTTTAGGAATACATTGGCCCAAGTTACTGTATACTGCTAAACTTAGAAAACTTTCCCCTTCTGCCTCTGCTATGGCTCACCAACGTCAGATGTCTTTTTAGGTCACACGGAAATATCAAAGACCGCTGCATGGCATCCTTCACTGGCAACCGAGCTTAGACGGGGCTATGGGGGAGTAGTATCTTTTCATAATGTTTTGTATTGTGAATTGTGTTATTTAAAAGTTTCTTTGTCAGCTATGTCTGACCGTGATTTGTGGCGTTCTTTGTGTAGCAAATATGTAAGGCGTAAGAGGGACGGCACATTCATATAATGTGACTGTCTATACTACTACTGGGTTTTAAGATCTTGGAAACGAATCAAACCATCTAATAAATGTAGTTTTGACTTGTAACAATCAATCCTTTCAATAAATAAATTATCATTGTTAAAAGTATAAACATACTAGGAATGAGTTTGGTCCATTATGGACCTTCTATGATAAAGCTTTCAGATCACTTATAATTAAACAATTGACTAAGCTGACTATCGCTGTATAATACGGAGTCTGAACTCTGGAGGAGAACATGAGACACAATACGCATTGAAACGATGTAGCATTAATCGATACATCTTAATCATTCCTTTAATAAAAATTTAATTTATTTCACATCAATTGAGTCGATTGAAATGTATAATTTAACGTAGCTATATCTACATAGAAAAACTTTATTTTATGTGCTGAAAGGAGGCCAGAACACATTAATTATTATAAATTACAAATACTCAGTCAAATTTCGAAATCTGAAACTATCCATAAAAATCACTTCAAATCCGATCCGATCCAAAGACCTAAAATATTAACCCGAATCTGACCCGATACGATCGGATCGCGTTCGGTTCGGATTCATAAATCTTTATTGCAATATATACAACACTAATGTGGTGTTCCCAAAATAACGCCGTCAAAGTGTGGCCAGTGAAACTCGTGGCATTGCATGCGATACATTCAATATTAAATTAATTTAGCTTCAACAAGACACATGGTCCACTGATTTCTGTTATTAACATGATCAAACGATATCTTTTGTTAATTAAAAATGATTTACTGCTTCATATTAAAAAAAAAAGTCGATGATGAAAGGTTGCCTAATGGCGGATTTGAACTGACGACCATGAACTTATTATACCAGAGAATTAACCAATTAGCCACTGCTTTACTTATTGATATCGACGATTTGACTGACCTTATCAACAAACCTACTGCTTCGACAACGTATTATTGAACAAGGCCGATCCACGCACGTGTATTGAATTTCAAATTATATATATAATCTGAAAATATTATGATATGATACTATATGAGCCTATATATTTTTGATCTTTGCAATCTCAGCAAGTATGCCTGTGATTTTCATGGCAGTCTATCAAAATACTAAGAGTTCGTTGAAAATAAAACTTTATAAGTAAAAAAAAGATCTGAAAAATTGGTCTGATAGGGGTTCTTGTTATCAAATTTTGCAGAATAATAGCATCAACATTCTTTTAAAAGGAAATAAAGTTCTATAATAAATCGCTATACTAATTTGATATTGATATCATGTTACATCTTGTTGTCAATATTTCTACGCGCTATTTATAATACATTACAGATGTCGAATGAAAGAATAGACGATTATGAATAAATTAATTATTTTGATAGAAAAACGAAAACAACTCATTTTGCCAGATTCGTGATATGCATATTTATTCAGAATTTATTGAAACGGACGCGATGGTTTATAGAGTGGAAATGTTTAGTGCAGCTTCAAAGATATAAAATACCACAGCCGATGGTAATATTTAAATGCTCATGTTATGATGTCTGACGAAAAGGATAATTTACTATGTAGAAAATGAATCTATTTTACGGTAAAATTTTTACCATGCATTTGATCACGGTATGAAATGATCTTTTTTGTCAGAATTATTTCGAATAAAAGACAATCTTTATTTTATTCTTATCGGGCGTACATTCTCCTTCGATAAAATATGGTTGTTAACTTATTATTGATTGGTGTATTAACTCAGAGAACCCGCTATTATGTATTTAAATGTTGTTCGGAGATTATGCCGCTCGTATAGTTTTTATTTGGATCTCATTTGGAAAATGGTAAGTTGTATTTTAATAAATATTGTTTGCTATGATCGATTATTTCATGCAACCTTTTCGCTTTTTATTTTTGTAACACAAGGTTTGTTACACTCATCCAAACTGTATTAACTATTTAAAAATGTTTTTAAATTATGTTTTTGTGCTTTTAAATTCAAAGCAAAATTTTTGAACGCTGAAAATATTATAATTATTATTATTTATCACAAATCATACGCTTAATTCAATTTAACTTTGTTAAATTTGATATACCTGAAATTAACTTTATTAAATGTTGATCAACGATAATAACAAGACACCGCTATTTTTATTCTCGAAACTGTAGTAACATACTGTGTCTTATTCGTATAGCAAGTCAACAAAATGAAATTTTAATTTTAAATGATGCCTATAATTCCTTCGTTAATTATGGAAGCAAAATCTGAAAATAAAAGCCTGCCTGCTCAAAACCAAATGATTCATGTTTTTATATTAATTAATAAATTATAGAAATACTTTTGTGCAATGCCTTGATTGATTCTAAACTCTGTAATTTTAGACTGTAGACAGATAATCTATTCGAACTTTGAATATTTTTCGAATTAGTCGAACGCCAACGTCATTTTGAAAATTCTTGCAAGTTAATTTGTTTTTATGCCCCGCGATAGATTGTTCATTTCAAAACAGATTGTTTGCTCAGTGTTCTCACAAATTATATATGAAAATAGCCTTTTTAAAAGTGAAATGTTTTATATCTCGATTTTGATAAAAGTAATGAACGGCATTTTGTTTCATTAATAAATTAAATTAAGACCTAAAGTCTCTTTAATTTTCATAGCGTTTGTGCCGCGCTATATGTATTGCTGATATCAACACTACATGAAATAGGTCTACGTTTCTTTGATTTCAAAAAAATATTTTGTTTGGCCTAGTTATACTGGTAATTCAATGTAATTCAGTATTTCGTATTGTTTTAATTATCATAAAACTGATTCATTTTCAAGTTTCACTTGTTCAAACAATTTACACGCAGCTTTTAAATTCAAAGCAAAATATTTTTGTTCTGGGGATTTCAATTTGAATTCGATTTGGCTGCCCGCTAGATTATCGACCTATGAAATTTTTCAAAATCTCAGAATTTTTTAATGCAACGATATCAAATAAAATATCAGATGAAGTATATTATTTTAAAACAACGTCATAGACCCATACTTTTCATACAACAAATTTGTTACTGTACACGGTTATCTCGACACAAATGTTTGCATAATTTCCCGACAACGGATTATCCGTATTATATCGCCAGTAAGACGTACATAAGTCGCGGACAGACACAGAAATATCGAAATATCGAAATATCGAAATATAGAAATATTGTGATACTAGCTATGAGTGTAGTCCATAATGGACCTTCTATGATAAAACTTTCAGATCACTTATAATTAAACAATTGACTAAGCTTTCTATCGCTGTATAATACGGAGTATGAACTCTGGAGGAGAACATGAGAGACAATATGCATTGAAACGATGTAGCATTAATCAATACATCTTAATCATTCCTTTAATAAAAGTTTAATTTATTTCACATCAATTGAGTCGATTGAAATGTATAATTTAACGTAGCTATATCTACATAGAAAAACAATATTTTATGTGCTGAAAGGAGGCCAGAACACATTAATTATTATAAATTACAAATACTCAGTCAAATTTCGAAATCTGAAACTATCCATAAAAAATCACTACAAATCCGATCCGATCCGAAGATCTAAAATATTAACCCGAATCTGACCCGATACGATCGGATCGCGTTCGGTTCGGATTCATAAATCTTTATTGCAATATATACAACACTAATGTGGTGTTCACAAAATAACGCCGCCGTCAAAGTGTGGCCAGTGAAACTCGTGGCATTGCATGCGATAGATTCAATATTAAATTAATTTAGCTTAAACAAGACACATGGTCCACTGATTTCTGTTATTAACATGATCAAACGATATCTTTTGTTAATTAAAAATGATTTACTGCTTCATATTAAAAAAAAAGAAAAATCGTTGATAAAAGGTTTCCGAACGGCGGATTTGAACTGACGACCCTGAAATTATTATACCAGAGCACTAACCAATTAGCCACTGCGTTACTTACTGACATAAGCGCTTTGACTGAGCTTATCAACAAACCTACTGCTTCGACAACGTATTATTGAACAAGGCCGACCCACGCGCGTGTATTGAATTTCAAATTATATATATAATCTGAAAATATTATGATATGATACTATATGAGCCTATATTTTTGATCTTTGCAATCTCAGCAAGTATGCCTGTGATTTTCATGGCAGTCTATCAAAATACTAAGAGTTCGTTGAAAATAAAATTTTATAAGTAAAAAAAAGATCTGAAAAATTGGTCTGATAGGGGTTCTTGTTATCAAATTTTCCAGAATAATAGCATCAACATTCTTTTAAAAGGAAATAAAATTCTATAATAAATCGCTATACTAATTCGATATTGATATTATGTTACATCTTGTCGTCAATATTTCTACGCGCTATTTATAACATTACAGATGTCGAATGAAAGGAAAGATGATTATGAATAAATTAATTATTTTGATAGGAAAACGAAAACAACTCATTTTGCCAGATTCGTGATATGCATATTTATTCAGAATTTATTGAAACGTACGCGATGGTTTATAGAGTTGAAATGTTTAGTGCAGCTTCAAAGATATATAATACCACAGCCGATGGTAATATTTAAATGCTCATGTTATGATGTCTGACGAAAAGGATAATTTACTATGTAGAAAATGAATCTACTTTACCATGCATTTGATCACGATATGAAATGATCATTTTTGTCAGAATTATTTCGAATAAAAGACAATCTTTATTTTATTCTTATCGGGCGTACATTCTCCTTCGATAAAATATGGTTGTTAACTTATTATTGATTGGTGTATTAACTCAGAGAACCCGCTATTATGTATTTAAATGTTGTTCGGAGATTATGCCGCTCGTATAGTTTTTATTTGGATCTCATTTGGAAAATGGTAAGTTGTATTTTAATAAATATTGTTTGCTATGATCGATTATTTCATGCAACCTTTTCGCTTTTTATTTTTGTAACACAAGGTTTGTTACACTCATCCAAACTGTATTAACTATTTAAAAGTGTTTTTAAATTATGTTTTTGTGCTTTTAAATTCAAAGCAAAATTTTTGAACGCTGAAAATATTATAATTATTATTGTTTATCACAAATCATACGCTCAATTCAATTTAACTTTGTTAAATTTGATATACCTGAAATTAACTTTATTAAATGTTGATCAACGATAATAACAAGACACCGCTATTTTTATTCTCAAAACTGTAGTAACATACTGTGTCTTATTCGTATAGCAAGTCAACAAAATGAAATTTTAATTTTAATCGATGCCTATAATTCCTTCGTTAATTATGGAAGCAAAATCTGAAAATAAAAGCCTGCCTGCTCAAAACCAAATGATTCATGTTTTTATATTAAATAATAAATTATAGAAATACTTTTGTGCAATGCCTTGATTGATTCTAAACTCTGTAATTTTAGACTGTTGATCGATTAATCTTATATCCGCCATTTTTTTAATATAAACGTCATGTTATTTGTGTTGATTTACGTCATTATGTTATTTTTATAGCTTGCGAAATATTTTAAAATAATTTTGATTATGTAAGCAAAATATACCTTTAGAAAAGCCTAGACTAATTCAGAAACTTCAGTATGAGAAGCTACATTCGAAACGAAATCATACAACATTTTAGAAATTATATATATTGAAACATGAGATGATTACGAAATAAATTGTTATGAACTTATGAATCGTCCGTGTGTTTGTATTCGACCCCGTATTCGAACCCTCATACTCAAATAAGAAGTCAATTAATATGTGAATAAGGATTTTCAAAATTGGCAAAACAGTTTCGAATCATAGTTCGAATTAAAGTCTCGATAAAGAAATTAGAAATAAAAAGAAATTAATCAAGAATGGCCGACGACGCTGAAGCGATTCGGAGGAGATTTGAGAGGAGATCAAAGGCTTATAATAGAGAAATAGAAGAATTTACAACGATAAAAGAACAAGAATTTGTAGCAATAGGCACTTGGAAGTCAATACTATTCAAGGTAACTGAAGCTAGAAAACAAGTAGAAGAAACAGCGTCGACTTACCTAGACGTGCTCGATGAAAATAACGCTTTAAATGGCCAATTAGAATTGGAAATAGATCACAGAGTTGATGAATGCAGAAAACTTCACTTTGAAATCAGAGCAGAAACTACGAAGATGATCCATGAACTTGAAGAAAATGAAGCAGAAAAAACTCACAAACGCGCGTTAGAGATCGCCGCCGCAACGCAAAATAATCAAGTAAACATTAATGAAGAAAACGCAGGAGGTGAAAGCAGCCATCATGAATCAGCCTCTTTCGAACAAAATGATCAAAATGACGTCACCGATGTAAACAACGACGGAGACGACGCAGACTCTGTTGTAGAAAGAGAAAGACCAACAGAAAATAACAAAGAAAAAGAAATCACAGCAGGAAATCAAAGACATCAGGATGAACTCACCCATGAAGAGGGGCAACAAAGCAAAGAAAACGAAAGTGGAAATGCAACCAAAAGAGATGACAACATAATCACAATAGAATTACTCAAAGATTTATCAAAAACAGCAGCTGAAGCTGCTGCAGTTGCAGCCATCAGAGCAATTAACATAGAGGGCAAGGCAACACACTCAAACAAAACATCTATTCGTTTAGCTGGATTCACCCCCAATTCATGGAATGGAGAATTTAAAGGATTTCCAACCTTCCAAAAGCGATTTACTTCAGCAATGAACAATGCCGGAGTTTTGGATGATGATGTCAAGCTACAATGGCTTGAAAAATCAATACCACAGTCTTACCATACAACTATTGAAGGACGCTCAACATTAGTCGAAGCATGGAAAGCGTTAAAGTTAGTTGTAACTGACAAAAAAATATCTGATGAACTGATGTGGAATTTCCGAAAATTAAAACCTATACAAGATAAAGACCAAAACGTAATCCAAACATTTGTCACAACAATACGTACGCATATGATGTACCTAAAAGATTTTGGGAAAGGAAACCGTACAGAAGATGAGGAATTCATCAAAGATTTGAAGAGAAAGACAGGAGCGGAATTCGAAGATCAAATTGAAGACCAGTTGGCACAAGAAAACAGAATCGCAAGAAAAATGAACATGAAAGAAGAAGAACTCTCAGCCGACTATATTTTAGAATTCTTGGAAAGAAGACTGTTATCATCAAATTCTTACAGAACAGAAAAGAAACAGCAAACATTATCAAAGAAAGAGTCAAGGAACTTCAAAGAAGCAAAAGTCAACGTCTTGCAAACAACCAATGACCTCAATTGTCAACTGTGTAACAATGGAAAACATGGATTAGAAGATTGTAACAAGTTCAAAGAATTTGAAGTAGCAGAGAGATCTGAATACTGTAAAAGCAAAGGCCATTGCTTTGGATGTCTTGGAAAGGGTCACATTAGACCACAATGCAAATCAGAAGTAACATGTCAACATTGTAGAAAGAAACATCACAGTTTACTGCACAGAAGTACATATTCAAATCAAGAAGCCTCAACAGCCAATATCACACAGAGGACAGCATCAACTAACACAACAACGAAACGTCTCAACAGTTCACAAGAATCTACAGCAACAAGACTACCTGTACTAAAGATCTGGATAAAAACTGGTTATAAAAATGCTGATGGTACAACACAAATTAGAGCTGCAACATGTTTGATGGATGGAGGTGCTGATACAACTCTGGTTCGAAGAAACTTTGTAGAATCATTAGGCCTTCAAGGTGAAGACACTACTATTCATTATGAAGTCGTTGGAGGAAGCCATCATAAAGAAGTCACACAGAAGTATGAACTCACTGTAGGACGTTTGGAGCCCATGGCAGAGAAAGGAAGAATTACAGCTTATGCAATGAAAAGACCATGTGGCGCAGCAGCATCACTTCACAAAGAATTCTTTGCAAAAAATGAACATTTGAATCAAATCAAGGAAGTTGTAGACACAGATGGTGGTGAGATTGATGTTATCATTGGGAGAGATGCTCAAGAGTTACACACAGAATTACAAAGAATGACGAAAGAGAGCAGCAAATCAGCCCCAATTGGAATCGAGTTTCCATTAGGATGGACAATCGTTGGTGGAACAACTCATGTCAGTAAGAAGTCAGGAGCAACAAGAAAAGTCACATCAGTCACACTAGCAGAAGAAACAGACATATCATCTACTGAAAATATGAGCACACTAATGATGTCAGATTTGGTTGGTGTTAACACGACGCAACGCTGTGTTTGTACAGATAAGGAAATCGAAGAAGCTAGATTTATAAAGATAGCAAAAGAAAACACGACAATCAATGAAGATGGGAGAATAGAAGTCAGATTACCTTGGAAACCTGGCTATCCAGAAGGACTACCAAATAATTACAAAGAAGTTTCAACCAATCTTAAGAGGAAAGTAAAACGACTGCAAGAAACAAACAAATTGGAGGACTACCAAAGAGCAATTCAAGAAGTAATAGAATCTGGATTTGTGAAAAAGGTAGAACTCAAAGAAGGAGAAATGGCCCATTACTTAGAACACCATCTAGTTGAAAGAGATGATAGTGCATCAACTCCCAAAAGAGTAGTTTGGAACTCTGCAAAGATCTACCGTGGACAATCAGTAGCTAAAGCATTGGAAAAGGGGCCAGATTTACTAAACTCATTGTTCAAGGTCTTCATTGGTTTCAGAGAGCAACAGATTGGATTCACAGGAGACATAAGAAAAATGTTCAATATGATCAGCATTTCTGAAGAAGATCGAAAGTATCATCGATTCCTATGGATTGAAGAAGGAAATGAAAACCCAACTGCTTATGAATGGCAAAGACTTGTTTTTGGTGACCCTCCAAGTCCTGATTTGTCACAGGAAAGTCTTCACTATTTGGCAACAAAATTTGGAAAGGACTATCCAATTGGATCAAGCATCGTAAAGAATCACATCTATATGGACGATGTTGCCAGCTCCAGAAATCAACCTAGAGAAGCAGAACAAGTCATCAAAGAAACAACTCAACTGTTATCAAAAGCAAAGTTTGAAATAAAGAAATGGCATTCCAATTCCATTGAATTAGAAGAAAAAATGAACAAGAAGATTGAAGACAGTAATAACCTATCAGAAAATCGTGATACAACCATTTTGGGTCACTACTGGGAGAAAGACATAGATACAATCTCACTGAAATTGAAAAAACTACCAAAGATTGAAATTGATGCATCTTCAAAGACCCAAGAACATAAACTGTCAAAAAGAATCATTTTAAGCATGATAGCCAAAGTTTGGGACCCTCTCGGAATTCTGTCACCAGCATTGGTAAACTTGAGAATTCCTTTACAACAACTGTGGAGAAAAAAATATGATTGGGACACAGCCATAGTGGGAGAAGATGCTGATGACTGGGTGGATAGATTCAAACAATTAGAAGGAAAGCTGTCAACCAAAATTGAGCGCTGCATCACTGAAGAAAACAACACCGAATTGCCTGAGCTGCATGCATTTTCCGACGGCGGAGATAAAGCTTTTGGCACATGCGTTTACCTACGACAGAAAAGAGAAGATGGCACATTTAATGTACACTTTGTAGCAGCCAAATCTTTTGTAACACCAGTCAAAGGTTGGACAATACCTCGAACGGAATTAGTTGCTACACTAGTAATGTCTCGACTAGTAAAGAACATTGTCTCAGCATTAATGATCAAACCAAGCACAATTTCATACTGGGTTGATTCTAAAGTGGTATTGCATTGGATTAGATCAAGAACTCCTCAGATGAAGGCATTTGTTGAAGCGAGAATTAACGAGATTCAAGAAACAACCAAGATTGAAGATTTCCATTATGTTCCTTCTAAAGAGAATGCTGCAGATGCACTGACAAAACCGAACAATGTAGACTTAGAGCAATGGCACCAAGGACCGAAATTCTTACAAGAAAAGATTATTCCAGAATTTGAAACAGCAAATATCACTAAAGAAATTGAGCTAAGAAAAGATTTGACTGAAATAAAACCTGAAAGAAAAAAGCGCAAAAAGAAGACCTGTATAGCAAAGAAGGTGAATGCTTACTTCTCGGTTGCAAACACAATTACAAAGATGAGTGATGAAGAATGTAAACAAATACTACAAATTGCAGCAGATAGCAACTCAATGGAAGAAGCAATTAACAAAATTTCAGAAAAATCAAACAAGACTGATCACAAAGGAGGTAAAATGAAGATATATCAAGCTCTGCAAAGAAATACTAACTTTGACGATAAGAATTTCAAGAAACTCTGTCCTTTCATTGATGACGAAGACAAAATTTACAGATTAGGTGGAAGATTAGAACACCTTAAAGATTTCAAGCCCGACTTAGCAGCACCAATAATCATTCCGAAATGTAAAAGGAACAAAGAAAATGGCCATTATACTAATCACAAAAAAGTCATCAACATGGTTACGAAAGAATTTCATGAACAAACAGGACACTGCGGAGTCAACCGAACACGATCTGCGATTGAACAATCAGGACTCTGGATAATTGGAGTCAACAGAATATTGAAAACAATTGGAAAGAACTGTCTATACTGCAGAAGAAGGAAACGTCCTCTGTTGGAACAAAAGATGGGTCAACTCCCAAGTTTTCGACTGGACTGTGACAAACCTGCCTTCTGGTCATCTGCTGTCGACTTCTTTGGTCCACTTAAAACGAAGCTATACCGTGGAACTGTGAAAGATGCTCATGTAGCCTTATTTGTATGCACCGTCACAAGGGCAATACACCTTGAGTTCTGTTACGACCAGGAAGGTGGGGAAGGTCTTTCAACTGAAAAATTTCTAATGGCTCTTAGGAGATTCGTCAGCTTGAAAGGAATTCAGCCTGTACAACTGTACAGCGATAATGGACCAAATTTAATTGGAGCATCTCCAAAAGTAGAAAAGTTAGTAAAAGAATGGGATATAAAAGTGCTAGAAAACGGAATTAAAGGAAATGGTTTCCAATGGTTATGGAATTGTCCTACTGCGTCCCATCACAATGGAGTTGTTGAGACATTTGTCAACTTGGTCAGAAAAGCATTGGACGCCATGGCAGATTGCTATAACAACACTTTAAAGCCTGATGAATGGATGACTGCTCTTGCTGAAGTAGCTTATCTTATAAATTCAAGACCACTTTGGCCAAACTCAAGTGCGGATCCTATTGATATGAACGAGATTATAACACCAAATTCCTTGCTGTATGGACATCATCTGACTCTTCCACAGCCACAAGATGAAAATAAAATACATCCAAAAGATCGTATGGCATCAATTCAGAAGCGTATTCAAATTTTCTGGAATTATTGGTCATCGAATATGCCAAATCGTCTATTATGTCGAAATAAGTGGTTTTCACAAAGAAGAAACCTGGAAGTTGGAGATATTGTTTTGGAAAAAAAGAACAACTTAAATGGAATTACCCCGAGAGCAATATGGCCAGTCGCTATGGTAACTGAAACGTTCCCTGGTACAGATGGACTTGTCAGGAAGGTGAAGATTCAAAACAAAGCTGGAAGTTATGATAGACCTATTGCAAAGCTTATTCTATTGGCAACAAAAGAAGAAATAGATGCAAAAGCCATCAACGGTACAGAAGAAATCCTGGCTGGTATAAAAAGAATAAGATAATTATATGAATAAAGATTGATCTCATCTATCGTTCAAAATTTGTTAAATTAAACTTCTCACTAAGGGGGAGTGATCGATTAATCTTATATCCGCCATTTTTTTAATATAAACGTCATGTTATTTGTGTTGATTTACGTCATTATGTTATTTTTATAGCTTGCGAAATATTTTAAAATAATTTTGATTATGTAAGCAAAATATACCTTTAGAAAAGCCTAGACTAATTCAGAAACTTCAGTATGAGAAGCTACATTCGAAACGAAATCATACAACATTTTAGAAATTATATATATTGAAACATGAGATGATTACGAAATAAATTGTTATGAACTTATGAATCGTCCGTGTGTTTGTATTCGACCCCGTATTCGAACCCTCATACTCAAATAAGAAGTCAATTAATATGTGAATAAGGATTTTCAAAATTGGCAAAACAACTGTAGACAGATAATCTATTCGAACTTTGAATATTTTTCGAATTAGTCGAACGCCAACGTCATTTTGAAAATTCTTGCAAGTTAATTTGTTTTTATGCCCCGCGATAGATTGTTCATTTCAAAACAGATTGTTTGCTCAGTGTTCTCACAAATTATATATCAAAATAGCCTTTTTAAAAGTGAAATGTTTTATATCTCGATTTTGATAAAAGTAATGAACGGCATTTTGTTTCATTAATAAATTAAATTAAGACCTAAAGTCTCTTTAATTTTCATAGCGTTTGTGCCGCGCTATATGTATTGATGATATCAACACTACATGAAATAGGTCTACGTTTCTTTGATTTCAAAAAAATATTTTGTTTGGCCTAGTTATACTGGTAATTCAACGTAATTCTGTATTTCGTATTGTTTTAATTATAATAAAACTGATTCATTTTCAAGTTTCACTTGTTCAAACAATTTACACGCAGCTTTTAAATTCAAAGCAAAATATTTTTGTTCTGGGGATTTCAATTTGAATTCGATTTGGCTGCCCGCTAGATTATCGACCTATGAAATTTTTCAAAACCTCTGAATTTTTTAATGCAACGATATCAAATAAAATATCAGATGAAGTATATTATTTTAAAACAACGTCATAGACCCATACTTTTCATACAACAAATTTGTTACTGTACACGGTTATCTCGACACAAATGTTTGCATAATTTCCCGACAACGGATTATCCGTATTATTTCGCCAGTAAGACGTACATAAGTCGCGGACAGACACAGAAATATCGAAATATCGAAATATCGAAATATAGAAATATAGAAATATAGAAATATTGTGATATATAAACAGACAGTATTATTAATATAAGTAGATATAAACAGACAGTATTATGTATATAAGTGATATATTTAGGCTTATAGTGATACTGTTGTTTTGTAATTGTAAGGTTTATTGTTAATGTATTGGAGGTGATATTTTATTACGTCTAGTATTTCTGTTGTTTGTAATTGTGACTTGTGTAACTTCTTCCTGTCCTGTGGAAGAAAAAACATTGTGTTTTGTAAAGGGAAAAGAAATGTCAAACAAGCAGAGTCAAGAAGAAAAGTAAAAAATTTATTCAAACTCATCCATTAAAGAACATTTCATTACTAAATATCAAAAGAAAGGTAATATCAAAAGGAAGATACCACAGAGAATTTCTTCATTTGGTTGTGCTTTGTCTCAATGTTTTATTCTTCATTTATTTACTTGAATCAAGTATGTCTATTTACAATTCATAACCACAATTAAAGAGAATGTTATTATAACAATCATTAAAAATATCGCATGATAAATATGAATAAATGTTCGTTGAATATTCATCTTGATGCTGTTCTGTGATGATCAGTTCAATGGAAAAAGCATCAAAAGGACATTGTACATCATTAATTACGTTTTCAGCTTAATAAAGGTTTATAAATTAAGTCCAAGTTAAAAATATTGAATTCTAAAATTTATATCTGGCCCCTATCTGGCCGAACTGCCTTTAAATTATCGGTAAATATGTTAATACTCATTATTTTCAAAACACATTGTGATTTATGAATCCTTGTGAGCGGGAAGAATACACGCAGGAAGTAATTTTTATAGAATAGCCCCAAGAGTATATATTGTGTTATTTTTAATTGTGTTAAGATCACATTATATGGTAATGTATTAAACTAGAAAATACATAGTATAAATTGCAGAATTTCATGATGTAAATTAAGTCAGTTGATGTAAGTCTTTCGATGAGGAGAATCAAATGAGCGATTAATATAACAGATATATAATGTGCCTAATTTGTTAATTTTATGGTAGTTAGAATCAAGCCAGTCGCAAGATGACGCACCTTTTCAGGTGGTTACTATGGCAATTAACTATGAACTCAATATCAAACATCATTTAGTTAATTAATTACTAGCTAGGACAAGTATTTGCAGTCAATGTCCTTCTACTAATTTGTGGTACGTGACATCGTAAGTGATCACTTTTAAAGTTAACTCCCCCATGGGGAATGGTATCTAGAGATCATACGATCATACAAGTTTGTATGCGCATGTGCAGATTTCAGGTATCATGTGGTCAAGGGGTGTTCCTAATCATTCGCATTGTCACCTCTGCAAGCTAAGAAAGTGCAAACCATCATCCGCAATTCGCAAATATTCTGTCAATATGCCTGGCAGCTCGAGAAACTCACAAGATGCAAGGATGATGGGATCAGAAAATTTAAAATCCCACCCACCCTCCTCTTGATAACACTATACTATAAGGTATTATCTATTTCCACTGTTAATCAATGTAACTGGTACTTGGTTGGGGCAGGATAGGGTTCTCAAGGTGAGTGCACACACCACCAAGCAAATGACTCCCACCAACCAAGCACCTAGACCAAGTAAGTATAATTCATCCACTGGTGATGAGTTTAAACGTTTGTTACCAGTCTACTCATATCATTGTTATCACAGAGACAGAATAACATCTCACCAACTAATGATCATCCATAAAACTAAATTTCACCTCGTTCCTCCTCGGCTCCTCTGCTCTCCAATTTTTTCAAACGTCCAAATACCACCAGCACTCGATCCCATTCCCACAATGAAGTCTATATCAAGTCAAGCCATCGCCGGTGCTCAGCTCACAAATGGAATGATCTGTCGTCTGCAATGGAGGAAGTCTCAAAAAGGACAGGGTTTAAATGTCTCCTCAAGAACCATAGGATGGAATGATAAAATTTTATTTATCTCTTTATTTATTATTTTGTAAATACTACATACCTCTTATCTTTTGTTAATGTATTATTTCCTGCTGATATATATGTGTATATGTTGTAATGTATAGCCTAATATAATTATTTAAAAAAACAAACAATGTCGATGCATATACTGTATTACAAATTGAAACGTAAAGCGAATATGCTAGATTTTATAACGAATGTAGAAGACGATGGTTAAGTTTGATATAAAATATAATTTCTAGCCCTGATGATTACTATCGTACCATCATCTCTGTTCTCTCACATTCAAATCTTTGTTTTCTAATAACTATTCAGTTGTGTTTTCGGTAGAAGCAATAAAAATTCGTAACTATTTTAGTACTTTGTGATAAAGAGGAAATATTTTATTATACTCTTCTTTGAAACTTCTTCGTGATTGAAATAATTCCTTTCTTAATTCATTATTTGAAACAGCATTTGGTGTGTATATATTATCCTTTATAGTTCATCCATCTTTAGAAAAACATGACTTCATATAAATGTATATTATCTGACATATATTGTTATCGAGAGATAGTTTACTTAACTGTGAAGGCGAAAAAACACTTTAGCAAAAGAGTATAGATTTGATTATAGGTCAGTAAATTTAACTATTATAAGTTTAAATGCAACACATCTCTTTAAATGTTTACTACATTTATCTTCCGGGACAGGATATCAATTATTCTATTTCCCGGGCTCTATTTGCCTTGATAAATGTTTATTGCTATACGTTTGCTTAGCTAAAAGCCTCTGTGTTGAAGCAGAGGAGTGGTAGTGTAATAATAGCTGACTAACAGGCTATCCGACATTTCTTTCTGTTTCGACTCTGTTAGTAACCCTGATTAGCTCAGATGGCAGAGCAGCCGAACTTCAGATCGGATCAGATCAAATTAATTTTAACTTTGCTCAAAGTAATCCAGCAACGCGGGAACCTTATTGCTAGTACACAATAAGTAAAACAATACTGTTTTTGCTATGATGCCCGCTCTGAAGGTTATCATTGTAATATCATCTCTGTTCTCCAACACTCAGTATATATATCTATATATTAATAGTTTTGTTGTTTCTAGATGAGTTATTGTGTATTTGTCCAATTTCATGTGTTTGGTGTTCAGGAATGCGTTCATGAAAGTAACGGCAAGTAAAAACAAAATAGTCTGCGTCACACAAGGCATTTTGAATGATTTACCGGAAAAACATAATTTCAACAAAAACGGATAAGAAATATTGAAGTCACAGTGTTTTGTTTATACAAAATTGATAACTCTAGTCTTATGTAAACTGACCATCTGAACTTCTTTGAAATTGGACTTTTCATTATCCGATTCTTTCTCTCGTGTAAACGTAGACTGTCAATTTCTGTGATCATTCTTATCTAATGCAGGCTCAATCATTATCCGATCATATTATATGCAACGACAGTTTAGACTACGTCATCGGTGTCCACACATAAAATACCGTATCATCAAATCACGTGATTAGTTTTTGTCAAGGAGTTGCTCGAATTTTGTCTATTGATCAAAGTTTGAGTAATGTTTATCATAATGTTATATTTACTGAAAGTTTTGACATTATAAAATTCATTATTTCAACTATACAACATGAAGAGTTGCAAACAAACAAATCGAAGGAAAATAGTAAATAAAAAATGCTACATTTTATAACGAATATAGAAGAGGTTGGTTATATTTGATATAAAATATAATTCTTAGCTCTGGTGATTACCGTTGTGTCATATTCTCGATTCTCCCACACTCAAATCCTTGTTTTCTAATAACTATTCAATGTAGTTTTTGGTAAAAACAATAACAATTCGTAGCTACTTTGCGATACGGAGGAATTCTTTTATTATACTCCTGTTGAAACTTCTTTGTAATTCTTTTCTTAATTCATCATGTGAAACAGTGTTTTATATGTATTTATATCCTTTTATACTCCATCCATCATAAAACATTATTTGTTCATCTGTGAACACGAAAAAACATTTTGGCAAAGAGTAAGATTTGATTAGGTAAGTAAATTTTAAATGAGTTTTAAATGCAATATATCTCTGTAACGGTTTACTGAAAATTAAATTTGTGACTGTATAGTATAGCGATAAAAACACAGACATTTTCAACATTTCAAAAATAACTTGTTTCATCGTCGTGCAAGGTAGTGAAAATGAAATTCTTTGAAACGTTGCAAACAAATCATTGTGAGTATATTTTGAATTAAATAATGCTGAAGCAATATGAAATGGAGAAAAAACAGAAGTATGATGTTTCAAAGTAAGATATTTGAGTTATCTATCATCAGAATCATTTCTTTCCTCCCATGGTTCAGATGGTCTTTTTTCCCTTTCGCGTAATGAAAGAAAATAGAATGTTTCGATTTTATTAATTTTCTTATTGTCATTCCGATATCAAATTTTACAGATTATCGATTCACATGAACACATTTAACTAATGGTTGATACAACTTATCACCCTGTTATTTGAATTAACTCAGCAACACCAGTTTGAGGTCCTCCGAGACAGTCATACATTAAATGCTTGAATAAATTCATTGGTTTTAAGTGATTAGCCAATAAAGAAGTAGCCAGCAGCAAATTGTAATTATCTAATAGAATTATTCGTATTACCGGAAAACGCAACAATAAAAATTTCGCGTAAAAGAATTGATAATTAAAACTTAAAATATTTTGAACTCGCTTGAAGATCATGACATGATTTCAATGGAAGGTCTTGTTTTATTTGCGTTGATAAATGTTTATTGCTACAAAGCCTCTACGTTAAAACAGAACAGAAGTAGTTTAAATACAGGTAATTAACAGGCTATCTGACAATTCTTTCTGTTTGGACTCTGTTAGCCTTCTTGAAAATGAGAGTATGGTCCTCTTGACATGCCCTCTATAAACTCTGTGAAAGTATTAAAGCAAACACTGTTGCATTCTTCGTATTAAACGAGTCTTTATTTTCAATGAACAAATGATTGGAAAATCACTGTTTATACTTTGTTGATTTTCCCTATCGTTGTAATAAAAAATTTCGTTGCATATACCAGCGAGGGGAAAATAAACATTTATTTCCAACTCTTGAGGGAAATAATGAATTTAACTTACGTCACGTGAGAAGCAATCAAGAAAAAATTAGTACCACGCTTATGTCCGTTTGTGCTGAGGAAGATTACGCGTAATGATCAACATCATTGCAGTCTTAATTCAGTTTAACGTCCTCAACTACCCAAATATATTCAGTAACTATTTCTTCAAATCGGCAGTCTGAAAAGGAATAAGAGTTAAATAATTTTCTTCGTTCTTCTTTGTTTGTTTAAACATCTTTGCAACTGTTTTTCATTATTACTTGTTTGTTCCTATGTGTTTTTAATATACTCTCACTGTACATAAAAATCGGACAGAAAATATGTTTATAGTTTCTCACTGACAAATCTCGCTGGATAAATAGAATGAATAACTATTATACAATACATTGACGTAATATTTGAGCGTCTTCGAAGTGATACTGACAATATGAACTAATATTTAATTGTTCATTTGATCTTTTTTGGTTTCAGATTATCTGGAATTTGGTTTCCTCAAAATGCTTCCTTTAAAACTGCTTGTATTGATCATCTCAATTTCATCAATCAAAACAGCCAATGATAAAGACTATTGCAGAGTACAAGCAAATAGTCCGATTGCATTTCTAAACACAGGTATCACAAATCCTGAAGTCCTAATTGCTAGAAATCGGATACATGGTGATGATCTGGTTATCTCTGATAGTACACCAACTTTGAATTTTCGAGCAACGTTGACCAATAGCCTTGCTTTTCCTCAAACAAACGCTGCCTTTACTGCCGATGCATCATTCTGCACTGCTGGTAGTACATTCTACTCTGCTGATATTGACGGTGATGGTTACGATGATATTGTTTGTCATGAGTCAGCTACTAGCTCATTCACATACAAACTTTACAATCCTCAAACAAAGCTCTATTCTTCTATGGAAACATTGACAACATCTGCTCAATTTAATTGCGTACATGGCACTAGCAAGATCATTATTGGTAACTTTGATGGCACTGGACCAGATGAGATTATTTGCATACCCAATGGAGCTATTGATTTTAGTGCAGCCATCATGTATTCCCCTCCATCGTGTTCGAAAACTACATCAAGTTTAAAGACAATGGGATATAATCCTTTTGCACATGGACAGTTTGGAAAGACACGCTCATCGCCTACTCTCGGTCACGATCACGGTCATAATGAACATCACGATTACAGCTATCATCACAGTCACCAATATGCTCGTCACTCTAACAACTTTGCATGTACAACTGGTCGATCGTATTCCTTTACTTCTGTGAATGTACCTGGTTGTGATCCCAGTGCTGATAAAATCATTGTTGGTGTAATTGGGAGTGGTTTTTTTGAAAGTTTAATCTGTCATCACGCAGATAATTCAATCTCAATCTACAGAGGTAGCGTCACATTGTCAGCCTCTATGTTTAGCAAACAAACTGCGATTCCAAATGCAACGGCTTGTCTCATAGCCACTGAGGTTTTATTAGCAGCTGATGTCGATGGAGATGGCGATAGTGATCTGGTGTGTGTTCATGGTGCTTATAACGCAGGAACATTCAAGAATAAAATCTCCTTTCAAACCAGTAGTGCTGCCTTACCACTTTCCACTTCATGTCCTTCATTTTGCATTCTTTCCGGTGCCACGAATGCTGGCATTTCTTGGAATGTATTAGATTTTGATGGAGATGGTAGTGATGATATCATGTGCCAATATAAAACAAACAACGGCGATTCAGTGTTAGAAGTATCAATGTCAAGGCCATTCTATTGAAGTAAAATAAACTACTGTATATCTGTAATGAGATTGGCTATTTATGTAGAACCTTTATTATCATCAATGGAATACATTACGTGTTCCTGATAAAATGTATTCTGTTGTTGAAAGTAGTTGAATATGTTTCTTGTGTAATCCTTTGATGTTCACTATGTTCATGTGTGTTTTCATTCCTCTTGTGTTGCTGTTTAAACTACTTGAGCGAAATATGTATATAACATCTTACAGTGAAGATTCTGATCCAGGACAATTAAAGGGCGACGAGAATTCTGTTCGCCTCGTCTAGATTGTAATTTCTAGAATATGTAACGTCATAATTGAGCATAATCCTCAATTGCTCAGTTGGTAGAAATGGTTTGAAAATCCTGCGTAATCGACCCCGCCCCAGAATATAAATTGCACTGTTTTGTTTGCTAGAACTTATTGAATAACTGCTTACAACATAAACTTTTACTGAATAGCACCCTATCAACTAAAAATACAAAATGTTTGCCATCAACTGAAAAGGAATTTTAAAACATAAACTAATTTCTGAGCCGATAGCAAAGAATAAAATTGACACGATCATCCTGATAATGTGATGAGTAAGTGCTAAATAGTGTTATAACAAAAAGATAGAACTTTGAAGGTATATGTATCTTTTTTTGGAATATGTTATACCATAAGAAAAGTAGCTACCAGAATGGATGTATGTAGGTATGCATGTACGTGTGTATGTATGTATTCATTTTTGTCAATTAAAAACAATTGGCTGTCAAATACAGGGAAGGTTCAAACTCCCACTTACATACAACCGTTTACAATAATAATATTTATTTTTATATAAAACCAATATTCAATAATAATTATCTATTTAGGATACAATAAGGTTTTAAATCAATATTATTAAGGTGCCGTTTAAAAGAAGACACACTTTTTGAAGTTACACATGCATCAGATAGAGTGTTCCAACAGGGTATAACACGGTGAGAAAACTGATTTTTCACTACCTCCAGTTTTGGAATTGTTAATTGTTTCAACTTTAAAGAGTTTCCACGCATACTGTATTTACTACTATCAAAAGTCCCAAATTTATTGATATCAAGATCTAGCATATTGTGAGTTATTTTGAATATAATTATTAGGCCATTTTTATCCTACGTGTTTCTAATGATTCTAAATTGAAAGTTTGAAGGCGTTCTGGATACGTCTTCTCGCAGTAGTACGATCTTGGAGAGGACAACCTTCTAGTAAAATCACTTTTTCTAAATATGATGTCTTTCTGTAAACGTGGATTCCAGGCTGTTGAAACATTTTCAAGAATTGGTCTCACATAAACTTTGAATGCCTTGATCAGTTGAACTCAGGATCGCGAGAAGAAAAACATTTCAAAATTAAATAGGACCTACTGTAAGCTTTGCAGATATCATAGAACAATGTGCCGAGGTTTTCAAGTCTGATGTTAGGATCACCCCCCAATGTCCTTTACTCGGTCAACGGATTGGAGTTGATACCCTGCAGATAAATAATATTGACACGAAGGCACTTTCATACTACCTACTGTAAATGTGGAATATTTTTCAAAGGCTATGCGCAATTGCCATTTATTTGCCCATAAACAGAGATTGTCCAAGGTACGCGATAAATCATCATGTTTGGAATCTTTGCGGCAACTAAATATTTTGGCATCATCAGCGAATAGTTTGATTTGGCATTCATCCTCTACGCAAGTAATAATTTCATTTAAAAAATAATGAAGGGTAATGGTCCTATATAACTGAGCCTTGTCGTACACCGCTTACGACATCTAATGGATTTGAGATTTCATCGTCAATACATACAACTTGGGTGCGTCCATGCAAGAATGTATATATCCAGTTCAGGAGCACGTAATCTATACCATGCTTTCAACTTGATTAATAGTTTGCTGTGGGACTCAGTGTCGAAGGTCTTGCTAAAATCACAGGAGTAAGACCATCATCTTTTGTAAAAACTGTAGAAAAATGATAATGATTAAGAACGTTAGCCTTCTCTTTCGCTGATGTAATGATGTTACCATTCTGATCTTTCATAGAAGGCGTAGTTATCATGATTTTGTTTAACTTAGAATTTATGAATGAATAAAATTTTGAAAGGGAAGGCTCACCAAGAAGAGATTGTTCACGCAGAGTATTGAATCCTTTTATTGCAGCATTGTAAGGCCTTAGAAAATTTGATAAATTTTGCTTTTGTATCACTATTTTGGGTTGATTTATGGTGCCTATAGGCACAAATCTTTTTTTTTAAGGTGAGACATCGTATGTTTCTGGGATATTTTGGCTTATGCCGCCGATTTTTATATTTAGTACAAATAGGCAGGTCCACTAAAATTTAAGTATGTACTTTAAATATATCCATACGAAGATCAAAGGATAAGTTTAATATGCCCGATTTTTTTTTCCAAAAATATCGACAAACCATCGAGATATCTGACTTCAAATGACATTGCGTAACCATGGTTACGAAACGGCAAGTTTTGGTGGATGAAGGAATGTGACGTCATAATCCGGACAAAATGAGAAATCTACTACTATCATGACTTGATATCCAAAACCGTTCATCCATCAATTCGTCATTTTTTATCCAAATTTTTTGTGTATAGTATAATCAGAACCGCTGATTTTTAAACGAGACTAAGGGTAAAGTTTTGTTTCTTTTTTCGGTTTGTCCTTTTGTAGCGAAACAAAACAAATCTTTTCCATATCTTTCTCTCGCGGTTCCCGACCGCAAACGAACAAAAGTTCTCAGCCAGGCCGATCTGCACGTGCACACTGTTTTGTCAAAGACCTTCAAAGTGTTCGTTCACATCAAAACGAAAAGGTTCACTCGTCTTTACCAAAGTCTCACCGAAAAGTAGGCAGCATTCACTTGGAAATGTATATATATATATTTGATATTTAGAGAAGAAACCTCATTCATATATAAACGGCTTAGATCATCACTCGAGCATCAAAGTAGTGTTATTTTTATTTATCAAATCTTCGTTCTTTTATTTCGTCTGTCATGCATCATCAACTGTTGCTTGTGTTATATTATCACCAGATATAAGACGGTGAAATCACGGCCGTAACTTCCCTGTTTCTATTGGGGGGGTGTAGCGAAATTTGCCCGACAAAAATGGGCGTGTCTAGCAATCACATAAAATATGGTGTATGTTAAAATTTTCCTTATATTTGTATGTTAAAGCAAATTTTATATATTTTTAACAAGAGATTCATTTTTAGAAAAGATTTGATTATAATGTATAATATCATGTATAATGATGTATCATATCATAATACTTTAAGAAATTGAAAATAAAAACAACTCAATTGAGATTTTTAATAAGAAATTATAATGCACACCCAGGAATGTACACATTCGTTTCAAAAGAAATAGATAAAAAGTTTTATAAACTAGCTGCTCAATTAAATATTAAACTACTAGGAAACTGTCCATGCTACTGGTATTATACTAGCAAATAACTTCAACAAATCTTCAGTTTTCGGTTCTTCAGAGTACTCCATATTGAGACTATATCTTCTAACTTGATGCTTTCAATCAAATCTCGCTCAGCAGACAAAATAATTAAACTATTTAGCCGTTTATCAGATGTAGAAGATCGCAGGTAATTTTTTATTATTTTCATTTTGCCAAATGTTCTTTCATTCTTAGCGACTGTGACAGGGGCTGTGAACAGAAGCTTGTATGCTTCATAGATGCTAGGAAACAGACGTTTAAGATTAAACGCTATCTCACAATATTCTTTGATGTTAGTTGGAGGATTGGCTAGATTTAAAACATGGATTCTAAATATTTCCATTTCAGCGTTGAAACAATCAAGATCAAACGAACGGTTTTGCGGGAATAGATTGAGAATTTGTTGTTTCATTTGATCACTCAATCCATTATTACATAGGGGAGGCTCTAACACAGTTACCAGGGGCTTTATCTTTTCCAAGCAATTAACAACATTTTCGGAATATTCACGTATTAACGAGTCCAATACCTCAATCATCGATTTCCGATAATATTCCACGAATCTGATTTCCGCTGTTGATTCTGGATTCCCATCCTTTGTACGTGATGGCCTTCTCTGTCGATGTCGTCTGGAGAACTGTTCCATAGAATCTATGTCCAGTTTTTGAGAAAACGAAACAGAAGCCTCTATTTGCGCATTCATATCGGCTTCTCTGCTTCTCATTTCTTTCAAAGATTGAACAGTATGTTTAAGTGTAGTCAATGCATCAAGTATGTTCAATGTTTCTTTCTGCATTGCAAGGGTTAATAACTTTGTTTTTCTCATAACTATACGCATAAACATGATGGAAAAAATAAAATCGAAAGATAAAATGTTTTTTTGGATTGCCAATGCCCTGCTCTTAGTTTTCTGGTCCATTTTTTCTGATCCAATGGTATCAACTAAGGAATCACAGACAGCTTCAAATGACCTCCACATAGCTTCAATCGATTCGCTTCTGTACACCCATCTTGTTTTGGACAAATTTCGTAGTTTGAGGGCGTCATCGATACGATCAATATGCGATTTCAATATTGTGTTTCTGTAGCAACTTGAACTGAAAAATACATATAAATCTTGAAGTACAATATACATGGAAGAAATGAGCTCTGTTTTCGAGCAATGTTCAATGAAGGTATTGGACCTGTGACCCTGACACGGGATATAAGGTACAGATCTACGCAAATCGTTTTGTAGACAACGCTGAGCGCCATTGAACTCACCAGACATGGATGCTGTGTAGTCATACGACTGGAACACCAGCTGATCTATATCCAATCCGTTATCTTTAAGGCTCTTAATTATATCCTCCGCTTGTCCTTTTCCAGTTTTGTCATGAGTTTCTTTCATTTCAATAACTCTTTCTCTTGGTTGATTATTATTGTCAATATATCGAACAGCAACTACTAATCGATCAGTATTACTTGTATCTGGAGAAGTGTCGGCCATAACTGAATACATCCCTGCTTCTTCAACTTCATCGCAGATAATTTTTCGTATAATATTTGCTAATATTGTAATAAATTCGTTTTGAGAAGCTGGAGATGTATACTTGATAGAGTAGGGTTTCATTCTTCTATCTTCCAGCCATGCCCGCATACTACTATTATGACGAGCAACGAGATCCACTATTTGCATGAAATTGCTGTTCATTTCGGTGTCCGATCCACGAAAAGCTAGCTCTTGCGTACTTAAATATCGGGTTATATCAAACAAAATTTTGATAACTTCTTTGTTTTTTTTAAGATCTCTCCCTGCTTCAACTTTCGCTGACTGTATCTGTGAGCTTAACATTACGTCTACATGACGCTTTTTCTCGGCAGCGAAGTGCACCAAGTCGGCTAGAGCTGCCTTGTGAGAATTGCTTGCGAAATGAGTAGCTAGTTTGCCTTTTTTATTTTGCCCAACACTTTTCATTTTATCCCAACCCCTCACTCCCTTGACCCATGCAATTTCTGCTTTCTCACGTCCTAGGCCAGACGGAAATAATCCGCACACAAAACAAGTAGCACAATCATTCTTAATGCTGTATTCGACATGGGGGTAGTCTTTGAACCAATTACTAGAAAATCTACATTGCTTTTTGGAAGATATATCTGCATTCATAGGATACACTTTCAACTTGGGCTGACAAGGACCTCGTTTTAGCAATTCTTCTCTTTGTAGGTCATTGAGGATTTCCGGTCTGTCTGCAGGATCGTAAATTGAACTGAAGTCTTCATCACATTGAGGGGTGCCAGCTAAGAGTTCTTTATCGTTAATCTTACTAAGTGCCGTTGTTGCATATACTTCAACCTCGCAACTGAGTTTCTTGATTGTCTGGATATGAACAAGAATATCACAAAAAACTTGCTGCGGGTAAAAAATGTCAGTGCTTATACCCTCGGAAATAATTTTATCACACATAGATCCAATGGCTATCAGCTCTTTAACGTTTGCTATACATTTGATCATAGGGTCTGGCTCTTCATTTAGCAAATAATCGGTTTCATCTAGAGAACCAGTGATATCTTTATCAGAAAATCCCTGAGAAATATCCAATGAAGGCCTGTCATCAATAACATTATGGCTGGTGCATTCTTCATCCTCGTTATCATCAAATCGATCAAAATCCGTATTCTCGTCACCAGAATGAGCTGATAACTCTTCTAAATCTACCGATGTTGGTATATTGACATTGAGTAAACTTGCTGATTCAGTGGAATTCTACGAAACAAAAGTGATATCACAAAATTAAAATATGATTAAAATATATATGGAAGCACTTCACTATAGGTGAATACGTTGTAGATACGTTGACGTCTTGACGTCAAATATTATGTAAGAATTTTTTACATGCGTATAATACTGTCATGAGGAGATGTTTCAATCGTCCATGTGCATTATTCAAGCTCCGAACATGATGAAATTGCACTGAAATTCCTGCATAACAACAATATTCTGTTTTGATTGGTGTAGCCGTGCAGGGGCATTAGAATTTGGGAAGATCTACCAAACTGCACTGAGATGATGCTCTCAGATGCTGTGATGGCAAATTAAGAATACGTGAGTTATCATAATTTTACACAATTAATGTAGTGTTACTCTATCGTTGAGCTAACAAATACCCTTTATGGTTAATATGAAAGTCACATCAAATCGATGAAAGAACAAAAAATATTAGTAAAATCTTGGAGCAATTAATAATGTATGTAAAAAGCTTACGCATTGTGAATATAATGTTTCCTCGTCCCCTTCTGCTGGAACAGTTGATGTATCCCCTTTTTCAGGCGTCACCCCAGAATCAGTCAATGACGCTTCTTTAGTAGGACAAATGGCTACTGCTTTCTTCTAAAATTATATAAAAGTAGTGAAAGGATGTTGATGATGATGGTGAATGTATTTCACTTTGCATATAAATTACTGTCATAAATACATACACGAAGAAAATTACTCGATTATGAATTTATGATTGGTTATAAGAGACATGTTAATTTTCCCAAATTTTCTCAGGAACGATGCAAACGTGGTTTTGAAACAAGGATTAAACCATTCAAAAATGTACAATGTTTTATATAGGTGGTGTTTGGAAAATGGTACATGAGAAAATGCTGTTGAGTTGCATATTTAACGATTTTATCATTACTTGAAGACAGTTAAACTGTTGAATAACAAAGCCTGGAACTAATAAAGGTATATAAAGTTCATCTTAAGAGATCTTTTTCAATGAATTGATCACAACAGTATTTAGTATAAAGAGTTTTGTGGATCACCAATTCATTATAAAAATTATGCAAACTAATCCCAGATTAAAATATACCTATAACAGATTAAAAATATAATATTGTTATAAAACATGAATATTTTAGTGCACTGCACACATCATTAAAACACAATTCACTATCGGGTCATTTATTACCTTGAAGAACTTTAAAGTGGTTTGACCAACATCCACGTGATTTTTTGATTGCGCCAATCCTGAATGTTTGATGGTATTGTGTCTTTGAAAATAATCATTATCCATTGTTGCATTACACGTTTTGCATTCTACCTTCTGGCGGTAGTTTCGTTTACGGTTATTGTTACTCATTTTGGAACAAACTTGACAATAATTTTGTTCTAAACAAGGAACACGCTTGAATAGCGCCTGAATAGAACTGATTATAATTGCATCATAGTTCACAAGGTCATCTCATACGTTTTAACCCGGGTTGTAACATGGTTTCTCATTTCACAATAACCACATCATGTTGATGCTACGTCACCAAGTGCATATCAACTTGCTTACAAGAATATATTTTCCCGATAAAGGCAGATCAAAATACGTATAATGTAGAAAGTCGATTTAAAATCAATAGTCATTAAGTATAATTGAAATGAAATAATTACTAATAAAAACGTTTGATAAAATTTGAAAAATGAATAAAAATATCAGTTTTTGCCCGACAAAGTATACTGTTTCGTCTTCAAAAGTGCCCGAATTTTTTCCGAAAAAATGGATTGGGGGGGTGTGACACCCCCCACACCCCCCGGAAGTTACGGCCGTGGGTGAAATCGCATTCAATGTGCATTTATTTGAATTAACAAACACTTTAAATGGACCAATTAACGCTTTACCAATTCTAGATTTGGATTTATTCTAGTAAATCAGAATTCAAATTCAATAAAGTTGCCGTTTAAATGAAATATTTTACGCATCGATCACGCATGTTACGACAGTTTACGTCGAGGCGTATAATTTTCTGAAAACCGAAAAGCAATTTATCATTCATTTTGCATTGATTAACAAATATTTACTTGGACAAATGATTAATCATGCAGTTTGTGTGAAGGCAATGGACGATATTGATGTAGTAGCTATATTTAGCTATATATTTTATCCCATTGATCAGCGAAGACAGCTGTGAATGTAGTTTTTATAGAATCATAGTAGAATCATATAGCTACAATAAATTTGATCCTATAATAGGCCATATGATTCGCGAGAAAATAACGTGGATAATTTGCTAATAAATGGTAGATCATACAACTCCTTCCACTTATTTTCCAACTTGTTTGAAACTTTATGTGTGTTATTTGAAATTCAAATAATTTGCTAAGCTAGTCTACCATCCTTGTTCCTTCTCGCTTCGATACTCGAACCATGCTCGAACGTAGACAAAAACAACATAAATTGATATAAATATTTCAGAGCGATTTCCATTGATGAATATTTCAGGTCACCGTAATAAGTTTTTTGAAGTCAGCCTTCAATATTTTGAACAGGAACAGCAGTGCTAATGGAAATGATTACTGTTATGACTTCAACTTTCTTCAGTTTAGCATAATTTGTTATTGATTATTACTTATCACTTATATACATAATACTGTCTGTTTATATATCACAATATTTCGATATTTCGATATTTCTGTGTCCGTCCGCGACTTATGTACGTCTTACTGGCGAAATAATACGGATAATCCGTTGTCGGGAAATTATGCAAACATTTGTGTCGAGATAACCGTGTACAGTAACAAAGTTGTTGTATGAAAAGTATGGGTCTATGACGTTGTTTTAAAATAATATACTCTATCTGATATTTTATTTGATATCCTTGCATTAAAAAATTCAGAGATTTTGAAAAATTTCATAGGTCGATAATCTAGCGGGCAGCCAAATCGAATTCAAATTGAAATCCCCAGAACAAAAATATTTTGCTTTGAATTTAAAAGCTGCGTGTAAATTGTTTGAACAAGTGAAACTTAAAACTGAATCAGTTTTATGATAATTAAAACAATACGAAATACTGAGTTACATTGAATTACCAGTATAACTAGGCCAGACAAAATATGTTTTGAAATTAAAGAAACGTAGACCTATTTCATGTAGTGTTGATATCAGCAATACATATAGCGCGGCACAAACGCTATGAAATTAAAGAGACTTTAGGTCTTAATTTAATTTATTAATGAAACAAAATGCCGTTCATTACTTTTCTCAAAATCGAGATACAAAACATTTCACTTTTAAAAAGGCTATTTTCATATATAATTTGTGAGAACACTGAGCAAACAATCTGTTTTGAAATGAATAATCTATCGCGGGGCATAAAAACAAATTAACTTGCAAGAATTTTCAAAATGACGTTGGCGTTCGACTAATTCGAAAAATATTCAAAGTTCGAATAGATTATCTGTCTACAGTATAAAATTATAGAGTTTAGAATTAATCAAGGCATTGCACAAAAGTATTTCTATAATTTATTATTTAATATAAAAATATGAATCATTTGGTTTTGAGCAGGCAGCCATTTATTTTCAGATATTGCTTCCATAATTAACGAAGGAATTATAGGCATCGATTAAAATTAAAATTTCATTTTGTTGACTTGCTATACGAATAAGACACAGTATATTACTACAGTTTCGAGAATAAAAATAGCGATGTCTTGTTATTATCTTTGATCAACATTTAATAAAGTTAATTTCAGGTATATCAAATTTAACAAAGTTAAATTGAATTGAGCGTATGATTTGTGATAAATAATAATAATTATAATATTTTCAGCGTTCAAAAATTTTGCTTTGAATTAAAAGCACAAAAACATCATTCAAAAACATTTTTAAATAGTTAATACAGTTTGGATGAGTGTAACAAACCTTGTGTTACAAAAATAAAAAGTAAATGTAAATCACCGTCTGTAATTTAATCACGCTCTTCTCGTCTGCCCTTCGTGGCGACAACACCTATATTAGCAAAGCTGTTCCACCTTCACAGAGGCTCTGTTTATCAACGGTCATATTAATCCTCATTCATCCTCTCCCTGTTGGTGGCCAGCTACAGTTATTATTATTACAATTACACAAATATATATCTTATCAACGCCTATGTATGTGTGATGGTATTAATCAATACTTCGTTCATTCCACCCGCTACAATGCTGAGTGAAAAATCAATGGCATTGTGATCACATGTCAGATTAAATGGTTCAATTACCTCAATTTCATTTACAAGTAAATGGTTCAGATGATAATAATAAAACCAAACAGAAAACAACTGAATGAATGTGGATGAACAGTTAAATTTTTAATGAAAAGAAAGTAAAATGATTCCGATATTTTGTGTGTACCAATTTAAAACGTCGTAGAATGTTGACCAAAATCAGTTTAAAAAGTAAAAAAAACGTTAATGATTAGCAAATATAAATCAACGGAGTGCTTGAGAAAAAGTATTGGCTACACATCTATTTTTAGTTGATATTAATGCATGTATTAAAGGTCATATCTTAACATGCCATGGTATCAACGAAGCTCAGCCCTTGTTACTCATTTTCAGTTGGAAATAGTCTGCAAGCAGGCTGCTAGCAGGCTACTGGCTTCCGCTTATCTCTTCCAATCCAACCTCCCATCCCCCCGCAAACATTACACATATGTGACACCTTACATTTAACACCAATTTCACAACGAGCATAAAAATCACAACTGCAAAGTGCGACGCCAAGCAACCCACGCGATCATTTCACAGAAATAATAAATAAAACAATTTGAAAACCGCGACGATCGATATTCTGACTGGCGAAATCAACATGAAAGGTTTTATTTTATTAGTGTTGGGTAAGTAAGATTTATTTGTTTTGATAATTGTTTTAATTTATTTGCTTTGTTTTGGTAATGAATCACGAAAGACAAGGATGAACTTTATCTAATGTTCGATTCATTTCACGGAAGTAAACATAATCTTGAATGCTCAACTTGATACATTTACATTGGGCCTACTTTATATTCAGTAGGCTACTCTCCTGCCTAGTATCAAAATTGAAACTTGGCTTTTTCTATCAATAAAACAACAGTCTGTACCATCTAGGCTAAAGTCAAACTTATATATGCTACAATATCTAGACAAACTGTGTATCCAAGTATAGAATTTAGGGGCGCCGGAGTCATACGAGGACGACATGGGGGCAGACAGACCCTACACAAAGGGCACCTTACAGCAAAATGTTTTCGTTTTACGATGTCGTTGTCACAAATCTGCATTTATCCAAAATCGTTAAACAAAGACATGATTACAAAATAGCCAGTGCGGGTTCCACTGTACTTTTATTAAATATTGTCTAGGTCTTGGGTTTTATTCTTCATGCCATGGATTTGAACCCAAAATGACACCAATAGACTCGGTCATCGATGCCATCCAAGAATCTATATTTAAAAATCTTGATCACTTCAGAGCAAGAAGAACTGTCAAGTTTTCTAACAGCATGAAGGATTATGGACAATGCCAGAAAGAGCAAATGGGGCTTGCAGTTGGAACATGTGCACAGTTGGTTTTTCAATCTTATAGAAAAGCAGGAAACACGATAACATGCAGGTTAATTTATTGTTATTATGAGAATTTACATTGTAGCTTTTTATCTTGTATTGGGGTTTTACCCAGACGTTGGTATTTTACTACACTCATACTAATAAAAACAAAGCTACTACAAATTGTTTCGACAATCATCTTATACAAGACGGTAGGTCCCGGGGAGGACTTCGATAACTTTTGGACGGAGGTGTGCCTTTTTTAGAAATCAAGGAGGACAGTAAAATCAAGTGATCGTTTAAAAAGGTTTGTAAAAGAAGTGTGTTTATCACACATTTCGTTTGAATCTACCATTGTACGCATGCTTGAATCCGCTATCCGCTATTTTAACCCTATGGACGTCAATTTCCCATCAGCTAACGCCTAATATCCGTCAAGATTGTATTTATGCTAGTACTGATGGATAAATGATAATAACAATGGCGCAATATTTCAATTAGATTGTGCATAGAGATAAACTGAAAAAGCTCATTTTTTAGGTCCAATTCTAAATATTATAGATTAAACGTCTAACAAGAGCTCAGGTAGTACTCCTCCGAAAAGGCTTACATCCTTACGATTTCATGAGGCACGTCTGTGACGTAGGATAGTCAATGATTAATTTTGCATTGCATGCTCAATTCTTAAATACATCTCTGAATCTCTGATTTGATACATCCATGCTTTTCTTAGGCATCATACTCTGTGTTGTCCATATCCAATACATTTATTTCATGTTTATTCCGCAGAGATGAATTCCCTAAATTCATTAACTGCTCTATAGATCTCCTTGAGTATTGCATGAAAAAGAAGATGACAGATGCAAAACGACAATCAGTGACTGCATCAATCGAAACAAGTGACAGAAAGAAGGTGAGTTTACATCTGGAGATGAATGAAAGCGGCGAGAGCTGGAATGGAAGTTCATTACTCAAAGTTCACTTATATATAGTGTTATAGAATTATCATTCCATGAG
Organism: Haliclystus octoradiatus; assembly: GCA_916610825.1. Lineage (NCBI taxonomy): Eukaryota > Metazoa > Cnidaria > Staurozoa > Stauromedusae > Haliclystidae > Haliclystus > Haliclystus octoradiatus. Next base: position 1,165,934 of record OU744451.1, read on the forward strand.
ACTGTATATATGTAGCGGGTGGAATGAACGAAGTATTGATTAATACCACCACACATACATAAGCGTTGATAAGATATATATTTGTGTAATAGTTGTAGCTGGCCACCAACAGGGAGAGGATGAATGAAGGGTTAATATTACCGTTGATAAACAGAGCCTCTATGAAGGTGGACCAGCTTTGATAATGTAGGTGCTGTCGCCACGAAGGGCAGACGTGAAGAGACTTGACATATTACATACAGTGATTTACATTACAAGGTATACGTGATTACAAACGGAAGCTTTACATTTAACAAAGGAAATACATTATTGATAAGACAATAGACATAAAACAATCCACTACATATATCCTACATTAATTTATATGAGAGGGATAAAAATCTCTCACGGATTTCAGTTTAGATTTTATGAATGATACTGTGCAATAGAATTTATTATTTGGTGACCGCGTATAACGCATTATGTAGCATTCATAAAACTTCGAATATCTTTCTTACATTTGGATGTATATCATCTATTTTGTACAGATGAAGCGCATGTGCTATCCTCATTAAACAAACGAACCCTTGTCATTAATTTCATGATTTGCATAGAATTTGATGAAGAACTTGATCGAAGAACCCATATATTTTCTAAAACAAATGATAAGATTTACCCGTAGTTACAGTAGCTGGTACATCTTCTTCATTAGGTATGTGTAACCCCCAAAGAAGCATCCAAATACGTGATCAATTACCACGGGTTAAGATTCCTGCCTGGCATAAAGGATCAGTCATTATTAATACGGGAAAGGAGTTTGCTAACTTTTAAGGGGTGTCATCATTACAGATTCATGTTCAACTGTCATTGTAAGACTCGTAATAGTTGACAGGTTGAAAAATATCTTGTTAAGGGAAAATATTTAACGATGCTCTAATCACTCGTCCGCACGGATATGACAGTATGAATTATAATATAATAATGTTTACTATTATTTTCATTATTATTATTGCTATTGTTTTTATTAGTATTATTAAATGATAAAGTTATTGTTATTATCGGTATTTTCCAGGATATCTGTGATGACGGTGGCTCACAGCGACGTGCTCCGGCGAACATTACCAAACATTGCGATCCCCTTTTTCCAAATATCTTTTTCCGCTGTGTTAAGCCATTTCATGATTCTTACGACAACAACAGAGGCGATCCTGGATTGTGCTTGTAAGTAATTCAATGATTGGTTATAATGTATTTTAAACACCAGTGTAAAAAATAACCACAGGGATGCTGGAAAAGTGGACAGCGGGGGTGACTGCCCCCGTTGCCTTTCAGGTGGATTTATGAATTGGAGCGATCACTCCTTCCAGAAAATAATTATTAGGAACGCTGGAATAGGGGGATGACTTCCCTGTTGCCCTTGATGTGGGGTACGAATGGGGGCAATCATTCCAGAAAGTAATTATTAGGGACACTTGAACAGGAGACAGCGAAGGAGGTTGCCCCTGCTCCCTTTAAGGCGGGGGATGAATTGGGATAATCAATGTCTTCCAGAAAAAAATGCTTGTATGTATATATATTGTTCTATGTTTATTAATAATCCATCCTTGATTCTCTTATTATGTCAAATGTAATTGCTATCTTATGATCTATTTGGTAATGCAATAAATACGATACGATAAATACGATACGATACGATAAATACGATACCATGCGTCTCGATAATAGCTATGGTACCGTAACTTGCTTCCGGAAATAGTCGAACATGATTGACGGGAGGGTTGATGTTTTTACTTAAATTCATTTGTCCTACTGTTTGATATGAAATTACTAATGTCTGGGAAGTGTGTGTGTGAACTATGTTTTTATCAAGATCATATTGTTTCCCTGGGGGTAACTGCAAGTGTCGCATTGATGGGGGGGTGCCACTTTGGAAAAATGGGAAGTACCCGAAAAGTCCCAACAATTCCCCTTCAAAGGCTACCCAAATCGTTTTAAAAACTTGAAAAGCTAACAAAAAATTCCAGCAAGGGTACTTCCATATAGGTGCTATGCGGAAATGTTCTATTTTTATAGGTAAACATTCAAATCAAGTTTTCAGTTTTCAGCCTTCAAATTTAGTCTTTTCCCAAATTCTCTAGAAAATCGAAATGAGACCCAAAACGTTTGATATTCCAAAACTTCCTACCCAAAAAGTATATTTCTCAGCTGCAATATGGATCCAAAAAAGTGGCACGTCCCCGTATAGCAGCAGTAGTGGAGTCCCCCCGGGTATTGTTTTGGAGTTGATTGCAAAAGAGTTTATAAAAGGAGAAACCGCACGTGCACTGCATTAACGGAAGGTGGTAAAGGTTATCTACATTTAACCATAGTCACTAGAACATTCTAGTGACTATGATTTAACGGACTTATCCTTGATGTTACCATGATATCATATTAAATATGAAATTAATTGTTTTGTTTTTCTTTTAGCAAAAACGAGCAATCAAATCTATGTGTTGTGGAGGCAATGGAGAAATATTGTAACAAACCAGAAATGGCTATTACGATAAAATTGGCAAAAAATCAGCTCAATAAAAAAGCAAATCATTTCTGTTTTAAATCTCAAGGAGGAGGTGACCCACAGCAAATTTTAGATGGTAATTTCAATGATTTCTTCAATGCTGCAAGCTCAGGGGCATTGCTCAAAGTTCAAACTTTATTGATTTTCCTTGGCGTTTTATTGGTGGTCTTTTCTAATTTAGAGTGAGAGAAATATAAACAACATGAAATTCTTCATCATAGAAGCACGCTATATATGATTAAGAAATTTTAGAATGAATTCATCAAAATTGTATTACAATATATTTTCAATATATTCAACTTATATAATGATAATAATGAATAATGGATCTTATATAATGATAATAATGAATAATGGATCTTTACAAACTTATATAATGATAATAATGAATAATGGATCTTATATAATGATAATAATGAATAATGGATCTTATATAATGATAATAATGAATAATGGATCTTTACAAACTTATATAATGATAATAATGAATAATGGATCTTATATAATGATAATAATGAATAATGGATCTTTACAAACTTATATAATGATAATAATGAATAATGGATCTTTACAAACTTATATAATGATAATAATGAATAATGGATCTTTACAAACTTATATAATGATAATAATGAATAATGGATCTTTACAAACTTATATAATGATAATAATGAATAATGGATCTTATATAATGATAATAATGAATAATGGATCTTTACAAACTTATATAATGATAATAATGAATAATGGATCTTTACAAACTTATATAATGATAATAATGAATAATGGATCTTATATAATGATAATAATGAATAATGGATCTTTACAAACTTATATAATGATAATAATGAATAATAATAATAATGATAATAATGAATAATGGATCTTTACAAACTTATATAATGATAATAATGAATAATGGATCTTTACAAACTTATATAATGATAATAATGAATAATGGATCTTTACAAACTTATATAATGATAATAATGAATAATGGATCTTATATAATGATAATAATGAATAATGGATCTTTACAAACTTATATAATGATAATAATGAATAATGGATCTTTACAAACTTATATAATGATAATAATGAATAATGGATCTTTACAAACTTATATAATGATAATAATGAATAATGGATCTTATATAATGATAATAATGAATAATGGATCTTTACAAACTTATATAATGATAATAATGAATAATGGATCTTTACAAACTTATATAATGATAATAATGAATAATGGATCTTTACAAACTTATATAATGATAATAATGAATAATGGATCTTTACAAACTTATATAATGATAATAATGAATAATGGATCTTTACAAACTTATATAATGATAATAATGAATAATGGATCTTTACAAACTTATATAATGATAATAATGAATAATGGATCTTATATAATGATAATAATGAATAATGGATCTTTACAAACTTATATAATGATAATAATGAATAATGGATCTTTACAAACTTATATAATGATAATAATGAATAATGGATCTTTACAAACTTATATAATGATAATAATGAATAATGGATCTTTACAAACTTATATAATGATAATAATGAATAATGGATCTTATATAATGATAATAATGAATAATGGATCTTTACAAACTTGTGAATATTGTTCGTATTGTCTCAGACTTTGATTTTTTTGTTATTAATTAATTAATTCATCCTATTATATAAATTAACTTTGCACAGATATGAATAGAATAGAATTATCCAGATGAATTGCATATAGTATTAAAGTTGCAATGTACGGCTGCACCTTGGCTATCGATATCTTCGGTATTTTTAATGACATCACTGGATGAAATCTATTAAAATTGACCCGCATGCTGCATTACAGCGTATCGACGATCTTATCGCGGCTTTTATCTTCTATTGACCTGTATTGGGGTTTTTTACCCAGACGTCGACAATTTTAATACACTCCTACTAATAAAAACAAAGCTGCTAAAAATTGTTTCGAAAATCATCTTATACAGGACGGTAGGTCCCGGGGAGGACATCGATAAATTTTGGACTGGAGTTAGTGTGCCTTTTTAGAAATCAGGGAGGACCGCATCACCGTAAAATTTCTCTGCATCAACAATTTCATGTCTTTGCTTTCCAACAGAACCTGAAAGAGGCACCCGTATGATTTATGTATTTGATTTTCTCAAATCCAGATCTTATCAATAAATTAGCTCATTTTCAAATTTATCTAATTTGATGATTGTGAAGGACACAAATAAACTAACTCCAAAACATCAGATCGTAAATAAATAAGATTTACTAATAATATTACTAATTATTTTCAACCCCGCTATATATAGATGACATAGCCCTTCACCTTGCGTGAGAAATTTATAATTTACAATGGACAAAATTGAGAATATCAAACTGTGTTTAACACGTGATAACTGAATTTCTATTGTTTTGTTATGTGTACTGATCGCACTATACGTAACATACTCTTGATTAGCAGAACTATGTCACTGCATCATTATTGCGTTATATATTCTCGCCAATCAAATATACAGGAATTCAGCAAGTGCAATAACTTAGTGAACTTGAGTTACTTGCTTCACAAAGATCTACGAATCAGTATTCAACGTTGTGGAAGGATTAGAGTAGAATGGACAAGTATATTTCTGAACTGTTGATTGGTAAGTCAAGTTGATGAGAAACATTATTTACTAACTTAATCAGCCTGTGACCAACTACAATATTTCGACTAAAGAGCTGAAGTTATTTTGAGATTAGAAGCAAGTGATTTCTTAAATTTTGTACATTTCGTAGATAGAATATGCAAACATTGATAAAATCTTTTATTTTGATAATGTATTTGGGACATTTTCATATATATCGGATACGCTAATTATGGATTGACAAATTATTTAGAATGCTGGTATACATAATCCATTTAATTGATATTTAAACTTAATGATGAAATATGAGGCTTTCCTTCATGTTTTTGTTCACATAATACACATGTCAAGTGTGTGTTGGCTGAGCAAATGGCATCGAATTCAAGTCTAAGTCTCACGATGAGAATATTATAATAGGTAGGCTATAAACTGTACATTCCTCAAAACAACTCGGAAAAATAAATATGCTATGCTATATTGAGGCTATTGTGCAGCTAGCATAGATCTAAATACCTTGTAAATACTTTAGTACAAATGTCGTAACCTTTAAGTTTTATCTTATAACCTTTTTAATTTAGCTAGATAGTTCTAAATGCCTTGTAAATATATGAGTAACAATTTTGTTTGTAAAACCTTTCTCTTAATAACCTATTTTAACTTTTTTTATCGGCTTTACATAAGTGGGAACCACAAGTTTCCCTGTATTTGCCTGTCACCATTGTTGACAAAATAAAATACATACATACATACAAAGGAAATTTGCTGAACCTTAAGGGGATAGTTCCCTTTGAATAATTGGTTCAATTTTGCTACGTACGCAATATACCCAATAGGCAATAGGAGATCCACAATTATTTGAAAGTGGATGCTGAAACAAAGTTGTCATTTCCTGTGAATGCGATTGTTACAATTTTTAAGTGATTATGGCATGCAAGAAACGAGGGTTTTCATCCCCCTAGCCAGAGTCCGACAAAGTCCGGAAACTTGGAAACCTAGTTTGCGGAAGGCTAGCAAAATTCAGAAGGAAAAGGAAAAATGCTGGATATAAAGCAGAAATAATTAGACAAATATGAAATATAAAATTTCAATTTTATGTTTTCATGTCAGTAAAATTACTCAAACATTTATCTAAAAAGTTAGAGGTTTGCAGAAGGTTAAACATTTTGTCGAAGCCTGCCCCTAGCATACCCTGGGGGTACCAGGGGCGCTGGAGCAAATTTGATTGGAGGGGGCAGGCAGCAAAAAATGCTTTAAAATGTTTTTCTGGATGGCTCGCCTTGCACTATATAGATTGGCAGATATTGGCCAATAAATGTTTTTTTTACCTACGCAACCCAGTGAAAAATTATGACAAACCCTGAGCAATTACTGAGCCTTGATTTTCAATCTTTGTGCTATTCGTCATAAATCTTGATTAAAAGTACTTTGGAAAAGGGCAATTGCTGCCCCCGTACTGCCCCATATTGTGAGTGCAGGGGGTCAGTTGTCCACGTGGCTCTGGCGCTACTAACAGCGTCATGTACATATGCATATCGGGATACATATCATCGTTCTATAGTTGCTGTTATAAATTTATAATTGCATCTCCTTATTCACATGCACTATATAGGTTTATTATGTTTCATAATAATACCAAACATGGAATCTGTATGCGGGAAGAGCATGATAATACCACGCAGTTTCAAGACCACTCATGGACCACGCTTGCATAATATCAACCGTTTTAAACGATCGGTATCGGCTGGTATGCCGATGAAGAAGGTTGGAAGATGTAATGTAGATGACGTCAGATCAAACGGATCACATTGTATGGGGTTATTATACAAAACAAGCGATGGAAAACCTGTAACAAGCTGCAGGTAACAAACATACTGACTTTTATCGACTTTGAAGAAGATATCATTTAGCTATAATATCTAATGTCTTGCTATGGAATGGGTCCATATTCCAGCTGAGAAATATACTTTTTGGGTTGAAAATTTTAGAATATTAAACGTTTTGGGTCCCATATTCGATTTTCTAAAGAATCTGGGAAAAAACTGAATTTGAAGACTGAAAATTGAAAACTGGAGTTGAATTTTTACCCATATAAATGGAACATCCCCGCATAGAGACTATATGGAGCTACACTCCCTGGACTTTTTGGGTAGCATTTTCAAGTTTTTTAAACAATTTGGTTAGCTTTTAAAGGGGATTTTTGGAACTTTTCGGGTACTTCACATTTTTCAAAGTGGCAGCCCCCCATCAATGCGGCACTTGGAGTTACCCCCCGGGGTTAGGTAAAAGGAATCTATAGTGGAAAAATTGGAGCTCTTCGGCCCCAACCCCGGTCATAAATAATGAGCGGTCCCTAATGGTTCACACACTTTCACAGTAACTTCAGAGTTTCCAGCATGTATAATATATTGTATAAGTTTATTACTCTCTGGAACAACTATTCCTTCAGCTTCAACATCAACATCAATGCATCAAAACATTAATTTACCAAACGTATTAAAATCTCTCATTCAATGGTATTCTTTTTATATACTCGCAAGACAAATGTTATATATGGTTCAAATTAACCCAGGGGTGGCACCAGGATTTCCCCGACTAGGGGCTGGCATCCCCGACGGGAGGGCTGAGTATCCCCAACGGGAGGGCTGTAGCCCCCTGTCCCCCCTCTGGTGCCACCCCTGAATTAACCAATCAATCACCATCGCAAGGACAGCCCTCCCCTCCCCCGTCTATATCCTATTATTATTGAGTTTTCTTTTATTATCTTTTGATTCTTTTTTTTCCACGAAATATCACTCACACTACCAATCAGCATAAAATTCTAAATTGAAATAGTAAATAAATAAATAAATTACATGTAATCTATACAACATCATGTATATATTAGCATAGCCCCCCTAATAAACAAGCACCTTGTGCTTAAGGGGTGCCTCCAATCATATAATTATGTCTGTTAATAATCATTTGGTTGAAATATATATTCATTCATATGTATCTATTACCTTATTATTTTTAGATCCAAGGTACCACTTTTCGTCCAATGCACAGCCAACTTTTTTACAAAATGTCTCACAGGTCTGATTGGTGAAGATAAAATTTTGATGACTTTGGAAGGAGTTGAACTTGGTTTAACTAGCTCACCGGTCGTCATGGTGAGTAAAAAATGGTGAAAACGATATAAATCATTATGGCTACAAAATTTGTCTGAATAACTTTATTCAAAGAGGTTCTTAATCAATCACAATACTAGAAAATGGCAACAATTGGATACTACTATAACATAACATTTGCTTGCATTTATCCATTTTTGCAATCTAAACCTCTGGGTACATAATTCGAGTTGGAGTTCATCTCGTTCGATCTTAGATCAATTCTTTCTGTTCAACAGGATATATAGGGCATAGTTGAAGAAGTTGAAAATAGATAATGAGAGACTAGTTAAAGTAACAGATACAAGCTACAGAAGAAAGTGTAAACGAGGAAGATGTCGACTGGCGACAAATTCGTAGAAATGTAATTTCGGGTTCTGCGAAGTTATGGAAATATGTTCATCAAGAAACTGAACATAATATAGGAGCAAGAAAATTTAAAACATTATTCGATACTAGAGGGTGTTATATTATCTTATGTTATAAATGTTGGTTATGTTAAACCCTGTATATTTTATACAGTAACAGTTGTGCCCCCTGTGCAACAGACATCAAGCATGTGCTTGGCGATTATCTTTTATATCTTCTGTTTTACTACTGTTCTTTATTATTGGATGAACTTATAACAGAGGGTTCATAAAATAGCATTTATTAGATCAAGATTTTGTTTCGCTCAGGTAGAATCAATTTTATGGGGACAATTAGTCTCAAGCATATTACCATTTCAAACGACATTTGTATTTTCTTATTTCGATTTAGCTTTATTGCGATGACGGTGCAGTGGAAAGAAAAGCTCCAACTACATTAACACAATTTTGTTTACCAGCTCTTAAAAGTGAATACGTCAAATGCTCAAAGAAATTTCATGAATCATTCGATAAGAACCGTGCTGATCTAAACCTGTGCAGGTACTATGTTAGTTTTGATCGAAGCTTATCGCCGCATATTAGATAATGACCAGGAGATGGCGGAGGTTGACGGAGATTGGCGAGGCATAAGATATTTATTCGCCTACAACATTAGGCCTTAGATACTCACTATAGCAATTCCTCGCCAATCTCCGCCATCCTTCTGCTTCCGCTAATTTCAATGTGTTCCATCTATCCGCATTCCAGCATAGTTAAATCATTAACTTCTTGATTGACAGATACGCATGGAATTGGAAAGTTGGCAGTAAAGTAATGAAATGTCTGAAATTCATTAGGAAATTTCTGAAATTGAATTACTGACATAAAAGTAAATTTCAGTAAACAACAATAACTGATTGTCAAGAAAATTAGTTTACTAAACTTTGAATGTTCACCGTACGTTTTCTGACTCCTGTTTTGAAAGTCGACTAATTTTAGAATGATTGTTCGATTGCCTTTTTGAACGGTGCCATTGCATCTGAGATAAATATTATTTTGTGGAGATAAAGTGTTGCTAAATCCATTACAATTAGATTGACGACAGGTGCTTCAAAAATTAATATTCTTTATTAATGTCGAATGTGCTCGTTTGTTGGATCAATGTGGATTGAATAATCTTTCTAAATCAAGGCAACAGCTACTGTCGTATTTGGTATTTGATACTGAAAAATTAATAATCCCCTTATGTACCGAAATTTGGGAGATATAGGCCAAAGTCATTTCACCCCACAGTTTCCCCAAATAATCGTCGGCCTTTCGCGCTATATAAGGCCCACTAATTAATCGAGAGATCCGTAATTAACATGTTTACCCTTTCGAATTAAGCATGTTGGCTAGTTAATGACATAAGATTGTTACAGTTGCGAAAAAATAAATTGTAAAAAATGTAAAAACTGGTGAAGTCTCCCTGGTCTCCCCTAGAAAACCTCCTCAAAATCCCTTACCAACAAAATTTTATTTAAACGTAAATATTGCGATGATTTTCACTTTTTACTTCTATTATTTTTCTAGCTTGTTTAAAGAAACGAATGCATGTTTACTGAAATCATTATTAACAAACTGCAATTTACCTATAGTTACATCAGCTGTCAATTTAGAAAAAGCATCTTTACAAAATCGACCGAACCCTTATTGTTATGAAGACGCGGGAAAACTCCAACCAGGTTCTGGGGATAAGCCTGATGGGGATATTAATGAAGGAGATGAGGGAACTGCTATTCTGCATAGCACCCCTGTGACTGGGACAGAAAAGACTGTTATGAACACTGATTCAAAACCAATAAAAAATGATGATAACAATGATAACAGAAATATTTCTGTTTTGTATAATTCATCATGGTCGCTTATGACTACTACTTCAATGTTTGTAATATTGCTTACACTAAAATAATTTTAAATAGATGTATGTATCATATACCCAATAGAGTATTTTTCAAAAGTTAAAAAATGATAAAATTATGTAAGTCTGACATGTTTAAAACTATGAAGAATTACGCATTTATGTACAGAATATTATTAAATAATGAAATGTATGAATCTCGTATACATGCAGTATGACAAAATTAATTTTGCTAATTTATTGTGTGTTTTCACAATTTTTGGGACGCGAATTTAGGTAGTTTGACTTTATCAATTCTTGATGCTGAAATTTCTCTCATTTACTGCGGCATTTTGAAGTCTCAAATTCTATAATTATGTCCGCGTTTTATACCAAGGACAGTAACTGCCATTATAAAATGGTTAAATGATTCCTTGAATGGTCTAATGATGATTTTATCAAGAAAATGAAACAAATAAAAAATTATGAATTTTTTTTGCATATCTTTTCAGAAAAATAATTATCCACGGATTGATGCAGCCTATTTGCGAATTACCTGCACAAACAACTGCACAAGTGGTGTTAGGAGACACGAGTATGGTGGCCCATCGTTCTCATAGCATATTTGCATAAAAAAATAAATTAATAAAAAAATAAATTAAAAATAATTAAAAAAATTAAAAATAAAAAAATAAATAAAAAAGATTATAAAATTCAATTTCGATTTCAATTTGAAAATCGATTTTAGCCCCTTGGCCAATCGTTATCATAGCGTTTTAAAAGTAAAAACGAAAATGCTTTGTTTCAAGCAGCCCATTGCACTCCATACACGAGTGAAGTGTGATGAATATCCTTGACTGTATGTCTCCAAGTCCCGCTTACTTTGATTTGCCGAATTTTCATGGTTGGTTACCAACATATCCAAAATCGTCATAAAATAAGTGAGACTTGAAGCAAGTCGATGAATATCCAAGCATCAGGCGGGATATTTTAATTTCCAAAGTTTCTCCTCGCTTCCTGATGTTCTGTAAATCACGATGAAATGAAGCACAGCAGGTCGTGCTTCAGCAACCCATTTCTAGAAAATATATATACATAAGGATCGAGAGATTCCACTATAATTTTCATTAATTCATATAATTATCCTTTCGCATTTTGTGGTGTTGAGCAAATGTTGCGTTCATTTAGCCGGTGCTTTAATATTTTAATCATAGTTTGGACTTGGAGTGCGTAATCACTATAGCAACAAGTAACATCATTAGTTTTATTGCACCACCCATTTCACTGAATGTCATTTTGTATCTAGGAATAAAATTGTAAAAATTATAACCTGACATAAATTGTGTTCTATCTTGATGACTTTTACATGTATCATTGTATGTGAACAATTGACTATAACTACCATTATAAACTGACATTAATATATCATATTAAAATAACTAATTAATATATTGAGTACATTATAAATATATGTAGATGCGTCTTGGTAATGATGTGTTCTGTAACTGCAGTTTACTCTGTAGTATAGTTAATGCATATCTTCACTTTTAAAAGAAAATAATATGCTGTCTGGGCCGTGTTGGGCTCAATATTTCATTGTAAAAGCAACCATGAATGTAAATACGATCACTGATGCAGGTGGAGTAGCCACTCTAGTTGAACCATTATATGACGTAGTTGGAGACGGGGTTGGAGA